>CM056050.1:16861915-17379093 GCA_029574335.1 Rana kukunoris | reverse complement strand
AAGTTAGTAGAGGGACTCCAGCCAACCAGCAAGATAAGACTTGGAGACTAGTAGCTATAGTAGTAGAGGGACTCCCACCAACCAGCAGGATAAGACTTGGAGACCAGTAGCTATAGTAGTAGAGGGACTCCACCAAACCAGCCGATAAGACTTGGAGAGCTTAGTACTGTAGCTATAGTAGTAGAGGGACTCCCACCAACCAGCAGAATAAGACTAGGAGACCAGTAGCTATAGTAGTAGAGGGACTCCACCAACCCACTGGCGTAGCGGGAGGGTCAGGGGGGGCTCCTGCACCGGGCGAAAACAAACAAATTGTGGGGGGCGAACTCCTGGCGTTCCGCGGGATTGCGCCGCCGCCGCCGCTTAGGAAAGGCCAGCGCTTTGGCCTAGCTCTGGAGCTGTCGGCCAATCTTGGTACACCCGGCCGTCGGCGGCGCGCCTGGTTGGCTGGTGGAACTGTCTGTCTCCCTTGATGTGGGGTGTGGCGGGGGGAAACACCAGTTCCAACAGGCAGAAGGGCGCGCGTGATTGGCCTGGAACATGTGTTTGTTTTACAGCGCTAGGGCGGCATCTCCATCTCCAGCAAGGTAAGTGGGGGGGGTCGGTTGTAAATCTAAAGGGTGCGTGCTCTGCCTGGATCTCCACTATCCACCTCAGAGCCTGTCATTTTAGTTAACTGCTGGGACTTGTAGTTCTCATCTTCTCGGGGGCTCATGGAGATTGGAGAACTACAAGTCCCAGCAGGTTATACATTATCATACAATAAGGCTCTGAGGTGGATGGGTGTGGGAGGATCGCATGCACCTAAACCCAGGAGAAGATGGAGAACTACAAGTCCCAGCAGGTTATAATATAAAGCTCGAGGTGGATAGATGTCTGGACAGTGACAATTGGTGGCACAGTGGTGACAATTGGTGGCACAGTGGTGACGATTGGTGGCACAGTGGTGACAATTGGTGGCACAGTGGTGACAATTGGTGGCACAGTGGTGACAATTGATGGCATGGTACAGTGACTGCATTTGATGGCATGGCGCCCTGTGATTGGGCGTATGTGGTTATGCGCTAGCGCCGGGGAGGGGGGGGGGGGGGGGCGAAAAAAAAGTTCTGCCCCGGGCGCCCATAACTCTGGTTACGCCACTGCACCAACCAGCAGGATAAGACTTGGATACCAGTAGCTATAGTAGTAGAGGGACTCCCACCAACCAGCAGGATAAGACTTGGAGACCAGTAGCTATAGTAGTAAGAGGGACTCCCACCAACCAGGCATGATACAGACCTGGAGCCCAGAACTATATAGTAGAGGGATTCCCACCACCAGCAAGATAAGACTTGGAGACCTCAGTAGCTTCAGTAGTAAAGGGACTCCCACCAACCAGCATTGTAAGACTTGAGACCGAGTAAGCTATAGATAGTAGAGGGACTCCCAACCAACCAGCAGAATAAACTTGGAGACCATAGTAGTAAGCTATAGTAGTGAGACGGGACTCCCACCAACCAGCAGAATAAGACTAGGGAGACCAGTAGCTATAGCAGTAGAGGGACTGCCACCAACCAGTGGAAAAAGACTTGGAGAACAAGTAGCTATAGTATAGAGGGACTCCGCCACCAACCAGTGGATAAGACTTGGAGACCAGTATCCTATATGCAGTAGAGGGACTCCCACCAACCAGCATTGTAAGACGCGAGAGTGGAGGAGACAAGTATTTATAGTAGTAGAGGGACTGCCACCAACCAGCAGAATACGACTAGGAGTACCAGTAGCTATAGTAGTAGAGGGACTCCCCACCAACCAGTGGGATAAGATTTGGAGACCAGTAGCTATAGCAGTAGAGGGACTCCCACCAACCAGCAGGATAAGACTAGGAGACCAGTAGCTATAGTATTAGAGGGACTCCCACCAACCAGCAGAATAAGACTTGGAGACCAGTAGTTATAGTTGTAGAGGGACTCCCACCAACCAGCAGGATAAGACCTGGAGATCTGTAGCTATAGTAGTAGAGGGACTCCCACCAACCAGCGGCATAAGACTTGGAGACCAGTAGCTATAGTAGTAGAGGGATTCCCACCAACCAGCAGGATAAGACTTGGAGAGACCAGTAGCTATAGTAGTACAGGGACTCCCACCAACCAGCATTGTAAGACTTGGAGACCAGTAGCTATAGTAGTAGAGGGACTCCCACCAACCAGCATTGTAAGACTTGGAGACCAGTAGCTATAGTAGTAGAGGGACTCCCACTAACCAGCAGGATAAGACCTGGAGACCAGTAGCTATAGTAGTAGAGGGACTCCCACCAACCAGCAGGATAAGACTTGGAGACCAGTAGCTATAGTAGTAGAGGGACTCCCACCAACCAGCAGAATAAGAATTGGAGACCAGTAGCTATAGTAGTAGAGGGACTCCCACCAACCAGCAGAATAAGAATTGGAGACCAGTAGCTATAGTAGTAGAGGGACTGTTTCCCACCAACCAGCAGGATAAGACTTGGAGACCAGTAGCTATAGTAGTAGAGGGACTCCACCAACCAGCACGATAAGACTTGGAGACTAGTACTGTAGCTATAGTAGTAGAGGGACTCCACCAACCAGCAAGATAAGACTTGGAGAGTTCTAGTAGCTATAGTAGTAGAGGGACTCCCACCAACCAGCAGGATAAGACTTGGAGACCAGTAGCTATAGTAGTAGAGGGACTCCCACCAACCAGCAGAATAAGACTAGGAGACCAGTAGCTATAGTAGTAGAGGGACTCCCACCAACCAGCATTGTAAGACTTGGAGACTAGTATTTATAGTAGTAGAGGGACTGCCACCAACCAGCAGAATAAGACTAGGAGACCAGTAGCTATAGTAGTAGAGGGACTCCCACCAACCAGTGGGATAAGATTTGGAGACCAGTAGCTATAGCAGTAGAGGGACTCCCCCCACCAACCAGCAGGATAAGACTAGGAGACCAGTAGCTATAGTATTAGAGGGACTCCCACCAACCAGCAGAATAAGACTTGGAGACCAGTAGTTAATAGTTGTAGAGGGACTCCCCCACCAACCAGCAGGATAAGACCTGGAGATCTGTAGCTATAGTAGTAGAGGGACTCCCACCAACCAGCGGCATAAGACTTGGAGACCAGTAGCTATAGTAGTAGAGGGATTCCCACCAACCAGCAGGATAAGACTTGGAGACCAGTAGCTATAGTAGTACAGGGACTCCCACCAACCAGCATTGTAAGACTTGGAGACCAGTAGCTATAGTAGTAGAGGGACTCCCACCAACCAGCATTGTAAGACTTGGAGACCAGTAGCTATAGTAGTAGAGGGACTCCCACTAACCAGCAGGATAAGACCTGGAGACCAGTAGCTATAGTAGTAGAGGGACTCCCACCAACCAGCAGGATAAGACTTGGAGACCAGTAGCTATAGTAGTAGAGGGACTCCCACCAACCAGCAGAATAAGAATTGGAGACCAGTAGCTATAGTAGTAGAGGGACTCCCACCAACCAGCAGAATAAGAATTGGAGACCAGTAGCTATAGTAGTAGAGGGACTCCCGCCAACCAGCAGGATAAGACTTGGAGACCAGTAGCTATAGTAGTAGAGGGACTCCACCAACCAGCACGATAAGACTTGGAGACTAGTACTGTAGCTATAGTAGTAGAGGGACTCCACCAACCAGCAAGATAAGACTTGGAGACTAGTAGCTATAGTAGTAGAGGGACTCCCACCAACCAGCAGGATAAGACTTGGAGACCAGTAGCTATAGTAGTAGAGGGACTCCACCAACCAGCACGATAAGACTTGGAGACTAGTACTGTAGCTATAGTAGTAGAGGGACTCCCACCAACCAGCAGAATAAGACTAGGAGACCAGTAGCTATAGTAGTAGAGGGACTCCACCAACCCACTGGCGTAGCGGGGGCAGGGGGGGCTCCTGCACCGGGCGAAAAATTGTGGGGGGCGAAATCCTGGCGTCCGCGGAATGCGCCGCCGCCGCCGCCTTAGGAAAGGCCGCGGCTTTGGCCTAGCTCTGGAGCTGTCGGCCATCTTGGTACACCCGGCGGCGGCGCGCCTGGTTGGCTGGTGGAACTGTCTGTCTCCCTTGATGTGGGAGTGGCGGGAAACACCAGCTAACCAGGCAGAAGGGCGCGCTGATTGGCCTGGAACATGTGTTTGTTTACAGCGCGGCGGCATCTCCATCTCCAGCAAGGTAAGTGGGGGGGGTCGGTGTAAATCTAAAGGGGTGCTCTGCCTGATCTCCACCTATCCACCTCAGAGCCTGTCATTTTAGTTAAACTGCTGGGACTTGTAGTTCTCCATCTTCTCCGGGGGCTCATGGAGATTGGAGAACTACAAGTCCCAGCAGGTTATACATTATCATACAATAAGGCTCTGAGGTGGATGGGTGTGGATCGCATGCACCTAAACCCCAGGAGAAGATGGAGAACTACAAGTCCCAGCAGGTTATAATATAAAGCTCCGAGGTGGATAGATGTCTGGACAGTGACAATTGGTGGCACAGTGGTGACAATTGGTGGCACAGTGGTGACGATTGGTGGCACAGTGGTGACAATTGGTGGCACAGTGGTGACAATTGGTGGCACAGTGGTGACAATTGATGGCATGGTACAGTGACTGCATTTGATGGCATGGCGCCCTGTGATTGGGCGTATGTGGTTATGCGCTAGCGCCGGGGGGGGGGGGGGGGCGAAAAAAAAGTTCTGCCCCGGGCGCCCATAACTCTGGTTACGCCACTGCACCAACCAGCAGGATAAGACTTGGATACCAGTAGCTATAGTAGTAGAGGGACTCCCACCAACCAGCAGGATAAGACTTGGAGACCAGTAGCTATAGTAGTAGAGGGACTCCCACCAACCAGCAGGATAAGACCTGGAGACCAGTAGCTATAGTAGTAGAGGGATTCCCACCAACCAGCAGGATAAGACTTGGAGACCAGTAGCTATAGTAGTAGAGGGACTCCCACCAACCAGCATTGTAAGACTTGGAGACCAGTAGCTATAGAAGTAGAGGGACTCCCACCAACCAGCAGAATAAGACTTGGAGACCAGTAGCTATAGTAGTAGAGGGACTCCCACCAACCAGCAGAATAAGACTAGGAGACCAGTAGCTATAGCAGTAGAGGGACTGCCACCAACCAGTGGAAAAAGACTTGGAGACCAGTAGCTATAGTAGTAGAGGGACTCCCACCAACCAGTGGGATAAGACTTGGAGACCAGTATCTATAGCAATAGAGGGACTCCCACCAACCAGCATTGTAAGACTTGGAGACTAGTATTTATAGTAGTAGAGGGACTGCCACCAACCAGCAGAATACGACTAGGAGACCAGTAGCTATAGTAGTAGAGGGACTCCCACCAACCAGTGGGATAAGATTTGGAGACCAGTAGCTATAGCAGTAGAGGGACTCCCACCAACCAGCAGGATAAGACTAGGAGACCAGTAGCTATAGTATTAGAGGGACTCCCACCAACCAGCAGAATAAGACTTGGAGACCAGTAGTTATAGTTGTAGAGGGACTCCCACCAACCAGCAGGATAAGACCTGGAGATCTGTAGCTATAGTAGTAGAGGGACTCCCACCAACCAGCGGCATAAGACTTGGAGACCAGTAGCTATAGTAGTAGAGGGATTCCCACCAACCAGCAGGATAAGACTTGGAGACCAGTAGCTATAGTAGTACAGGGACTCCCACCAACCAGCATTGTAAGACTTGGAGACCAGTAGCTATAGTAGTAGAGGGACTCCCACCAACCAGCATTGTAAGACTTGGAGACCAGTAGCTATAGTAGTAGAGGGACTCCCACTAACCAGCAGGATAAGACCTGGAGACCAGTAGCTATAGTAGTAGAGGGACTCCCACCAACCAGCAGGATAAGACTTGGAGACCAGTAGCTATAGTAGTAGAGGGACTCCCACCAACCAGCAGAATAAGAATTGGAGACCAGTAGCTATAGTAGTAGAGGGACTCCCACCAACCAGCAGAATAAGAATTGGAGACCAGTAGCTATAGTAGTAGAGGGACTCCCACCAACCAGCAGGATAAGACTTGGAGACCAGTAGCTATAGTAGTAGAGGGACTCCACCAACCAGCACGATAAGACTTGGAGACTAGTACTGTAGCTATAGTAGTAGAGGGACTCCACCAACCAGCAAGATAAGACTTGGAGACTAGTAGCTATAGTAGTAGAGGGACTCCCACCAACCAGCAGGATAAGACTTGGAGACCAGTAGCTATAGTAGTAGAGGGACTCCCACCAACCAGCAGAATAAGACTAGGAGACCAGTAGCTATAGTAGTAGAGGGACTCCCACCAACCAGCATTGTAAGACTTGGAGACTAGTATTTATAGTAGTAGAGGGACTGCCACCAACCAGCAGAATAAGACTAGGAGACCAGTAGCTATAGTAGTAGAGGGACTCCCACCAACCAGTGGGATAAGATTTGGAGACCAGTAGCTATAGCAGTAGAGGGACTCCCACCAACCAGCAGGATAAGACTAGGAGACCAGTAGCTATAGTATTAGAGGGACTCCCACCAACCAGCAGAATAAGACTTGGAGACCAGTAGTTATAGTTGTAGAGGGACTCCCACCAACCAGCAGGATAAGACCTGGAGATCTGTAGCTATAGTAGTAGAGGGACTCCCACCAACCAGCGGCATAAGACTTGGAGACCAGTAGCTATAGTAGTAGAGGGATTCCCACCAACCAGCAGGATAAGACTTGGAGACCAGTAGCTATAGTAGTACAGGGACTCCCACCAACCAGCATTGTAAGACTTGGAGACCAGTAGCTATAGTAGTAGAGGGACTCCCACCAACCAGCATTGTAAGACTTGGAGACCAGTAGCTATAGTAGTAGAGGGACTCCCACTAACCAGCAGGATAAGACCTGGAGACCAGTAGCTATAGTAGTAGAGGGACTCCCACCAACCAGCAGGATAAGACTTGGAGACCAGTAGCTATAGTAGTAGAGGGACTCCCACCAACCAGCAGAATAAGAATTGGAGACCAGTAGCTATAGTAGTAGAGGGACTCCCACCAACCAGCAGAATAAGAATTGGAGACCAGTAGCTATAGTAGTAGAGGGACTCCCGCCAACCAGCAGGATAAGACTTGGAGACCAGTAGCTATAGTAGTAGAGGGACTCCACCAACCAGCACGATAAGACTTGGAGACTAGTACTGTAGCTATAGTAGTAGAGGGACTCCACCAACCAGCAAGATAAGACTTGGAGACTAGTAGCTATAGTAGTAGAGGGACTCCCACCAACCAGCAGGATAAGACTTGGAGACCAGTAGCTATAGTAGTAGAGGGACTCCACCAACCAGCACGATAAGACTTGGAGACTAGTACTGTAGCTATAGTAGTAGAGGGACTCCCACCAACCAGCAGAATAAGACTAGGAGACCAGTAGCTATAGTAGTAGAGGGACTCCACCAACCCACTGGCGTAGCGGGGGCAGGGGGGGCTCCTGCACCGGGCGAAAAATTGTGGGGGGCGAAATCCTGGCGTCCGCGGAATGCGCCGCCGCCGCCGCCTTAGGAAAGGCCGCGGCTTTGGCCTAGCTCTGGAGCTGTCGGCCATCTTGGTACACCCGGCGGCGGCGCGCCTGGTTGGCTGGTGGAACTGTCTGTCTCCCTTGATGTGGGAGTGGCGGGAAACACCAGCTAACCAGGCAGAAGGGCGCGCTGATTGGCCTGGAACATGTGTTTGTTTACAGCGCGGCGGCATCTCCATCTCCAGCAAGGTAAGTGGGGGGGGTCGGTGTAAATCTAAAGGGGTGCTCTGCCTGATCTCCACCTATCCACCTCAGAGCCTGTCATTTTAGTTAAACTGCTGGGACTTGTAGTTCTCCATCTTCTCCGGGGGCTCATGGAGATTGGAGAACTACAAGTCCCAGCAGGTTATACATTATCATACAATAAGGCTCTGAGGTGGATGGGTGTGGATCGCATGCACCTAAACCCCAGGAGAAGATGGAGAACTACAAGTCCCAGCAGGTTATAATATAAGGCTTCGAGGTGGATGGATGTCCGGACACCCATCCATCTCGGAGCCTTATATTATAACCTGCTGTGACTTGTAGTTCTCCATCGTCTCCTGGGGCTCAGGTGCATGCGATCCACCATCTATGGGACTACAAGTCCCAGCAGTAAGAAAAACTGAACAAAGATGGTGGATTGCATGCACCCGAGCCCCAGGAGACGATGGAGAACTACAAGTCCCAGCAGGTTATAATATAAAGCTCCGAGGTGGATAGATGTCTGGACAGTGACAATTGGTGGCACAGTGGTGACAATTGGTGGCACAGTGGTGACGATTGGTGGCACAGTGGTGACAATTGGTGGCACAGTGGTGACAATTGGTGGCACAGTGGTGACGATTGGTGGCATGGTACAGTGACTGCATTTGATGGCATGGCGCCCTGTGATTGGGCGTATGTGGTTATGCGCTAGCGCCGGGGGGGGGGCGAAAAAAAAGTTCTCCCCCGGGCGCCCATAACTCTGGTTACACCACTGCACCAACCAGCAGGATAAGACTTGGATACCAGTAGCTATAGTAGTAGAGGGACTCCCACCAACCAGCAGGATAAACACACAAGTAGGTGACCCTGGTGGATGACGGGGGCTCACATTAGGCGTGGGGACTAAGCACTAGCTGGTAATCACCAGAGCTCCTGATGGTGAGAGTAGTACCAGGTTGCAATCCTCAGGATGGCTCCACCAGGAGGTGAGCAAGCTCCTGTCCAGTTGCAGATATAGCAGGTATGGCTGAAGCAGAAGCGTAGTTAGTAAACAAGCCAACAGTCAGTAACAAGTGGTTGCAGATTGGGATGAAGCAGAAGCGTAGTTGGTTTGGAATTGTGGGAGTGAAGCTGGGGTATGAATTCTAAGTTGCCTCTTATGTCACATCTATGGGGCACCAGATGTTACATCATCAGAGATTTCCAAGGTGATGCTAAAAGATCTCAACAACTTGTAAGGATTCATATTTCTAGTCATTGTCCCTTATCAAGCCCTGGAGGAAATATGGTGGAAAAGGGTTATGGAAACTCCTGTGTGTGTGTCCTTCCAATGACACCAACAACGGGGCACAGTTCTTCCCAATGACACCAACAATGGGGCACAGTTCTTCCCAATGACACCAACAACGGGGCACAGTTCTTCCCAATTACACCAACAACGGGGCACAGTTCTTCCCAATGACACCAACAACGGGGCACAGTTCTTTCCAATGACACCAACAACGGGGCACAGTTCTTTCCAATGACACCAACAACGGGGCACAGTTCTTCCCAATGACACCAACAACGGGGCACAGTTCTTCTCAATGACACCAACAACGGGGCACAGTTCTTCCCAATGACACCAACAACGGGGTACAGTTCTTCCCAATTACACCAACAACGGGGCACAGTTCTTCCCAATTACACCAACAACGGGGCACAGTTCTTCCCAATGACACCAACAACGGGGCACAGTTCTTTCCAATGACACCAACAACGGGGCACAGTTCTTTCCAATGACACCAACAACGGGGCACAGTTCTTCTCAATGACACCAACAACGGGGCACAGTTCTTCCCAATGACACCAACAACGGGGCACAGTTCTTCCCAATTACACCAACAATGGGGCACAGTTCTTCCCAATTACACCAACAAACGGGGCACAGTTCTTCCCTAAGAGACCAACAACGGGGCACAGTTCTTCCCAATGACACCAACAACGGGGCACAGTTCTTCCCAATTACACCAACAACGGGGCACAGTTCTTCCCCATGACACCAACAACGGGGCACAGTTCTTCCCCATGACACCAACAACGGGGCACAGATCTTCTCAATGACACCAACTATGGGGTTTAATTCTTCCCAATAAAACCAATGATAGGGCACAATTCCCACCAATAACACTAACAATGGGGCACAATTATTCCCAATGACATCAATGATGTTCCTTTCAGTGACACCAAAAATAGAGCAAAGTTCCTTTTAGTGACACCAATGATGGGGCACACTTCCTTTCAGTGACAGCAGTGATGGGACACAATTTCATTTCAGTGACACCAATGATGGGGCACAGTTCCTTTCAGTGACACCAATGATGGGGCACAATTCCTTTCAGTGACACCAATGATGGGGCACAATTTACTTTCAGTGACACCAATGATGTCACTGAATTAGCAATGTGGCACACGTCTTCCCAATGACACCAATGATGGGGCACAATTCCTCTCAGTGACAGCAACGATGGGGCACAATTCCTACCAATGGCATAAATGATGGGGCACAATTCTTCCCAATGACACCAATGATGGGGCACAATTCCTCTCAGTGACACCAATGATGGGGCACATTTCCTCTGAGTGACACCAAGGATGGGGCACAATTTCTACCAATGACATCAACAATGGGGCACAGTTCCTGCCACTGACACCAGCAATGGGGCCCAATGACACCGATGATGGGGCATGATACCTACCAATGACACCAACAATGTGGCACAGTTCCTCCCACTCACACCGACAATGGGGCCTAATGACACCAATAATGGGGAATTATTCTTCCCACTGACACCAAAGATGGGGCTATGTTTACTCCAACTGATGCTATGACATTTTCTATTCCCGATGGCCACACTCCGGCTCCCCTGAGGTCTGAAGGACAGGAAACTGACCCTTTGTTTAGAAAATTTGGAGACCCCCTGTATTGTATGTACCTTTTGTACCACCACCCCCTCCCTTTAGAATGTAAGCTCTACGTCGCGAGCCAGGCCCTCCTGTACCTTCTGTATGGAACTGTAATTGTGCTGTCTCCCCCTCTACATTGTAAAGCGCTGCGTAAACTGTTGGCACTATATATATTGTGTATAATAATAATAATAATAATAATAATATTAAAGGAAACACAAAACAAATCAGATGTTTTACCCTTAATTGTCCACTAGATGGCGGTAAAGGCCTTTCACAATTCATCACTGTTACTTGTCAGGAGTCAGAGGTGAGAAGGTGTGAGTTCCTCTCTGCAGGAAATCTTCTGACCACCAGGAAAGGTCATCAGCGCCTCCAGGTCACAGGTCACAGGTCACAGGTCACATCCCTCCGCAAACAAAAGTATTACTTTCCAAGACAGGCTGAGAAAATAAAATGTACTTTTCGTCACCGTAATGCAATAATAAATGCTCAGGTTGCTGCCATTTAACTGGTCTGACTGGTGGAAATATTATTCTATGCAAAAATCAAGAACAAAAAATACTTCTGGGCTGGAGTGCTACTTGCTGGCCAGGGCTTTTCTGGAGCTTTTTGTTTGTATTTTATGCTCGAAAATTACTTATAACCCCCAAACCTTATATATATATAATTTTTTTTTTAGCAAAGACCCTGGAGAATGAAATGTCGGTCGTTGCAATATTTTATGTCATACTGTTTTTTTATATAAATAAATCAGAATTACACAACCCTGCCTCTCCTACTAGCTTAGGGGGTGTATTTTTTGTATTATCGGTGCCCCTTTCTGATGATCATGTGCTCAGGGAATATTTCTTCAGTTTCGGGCGCATGCTCATTCAGCTCCTCTAGCATGTTATTCTGCCTTGGCTCAAGTCCTGGCCAGCCGTCTGCCTGCTTATCTCCTTGTCTTCTCCGGCGGAATGATCTTCATCCGCTCCCCATCCAGTAGTAGTTGGGGCCCGGAGAGTGATGGCGCGTACACACGACTGTTTTTCTCCACGTGATTCCTATTAAGCCTGCCTTGCCTACACGCGATCGCAGTAGCACAAAGCGCGGTGACGTACAACACGCACGACGGCACTATAAAGGGGAAGTTCCATTCGAATGGCGACACCCTTTGGGCTGATTATGCAAATTTCCCTTCTTATAACTTGCTTCTGAGCATGCGCGTTCCCCCCCCCCCCCCCGTCGTTAAAGCCTACACACGATCGTATTTCACGACGAGAAAAAACACGCAAAAAAATAGAGCCAGTTCTACATTTCTCTTGTCAGGAAAAATGCTCTGGAGCCCACACACGGTCGTTTTTAACGACCAATTAAAAAAATTGCATTTTTCAAATCAGCTTGTGCTGTAACGAATCACAGCACAGTGATTGGATACAAGAGGCAAGATTTATTATTTCTCCAATCAGAAGCAGGGGGCGGGGATTGTGCTCCTCCAGGACAAGTACTGTCAGTGAGTAAAGCGGTGATGTAGCACCCTTTTTGGGGGCATCAGATTGGTCCAGAGGGGTGGGGGCTAATTCAGTTTTTATTCGCTGTATTTGTCCTGGAATGAAGGTGCCCAGGACAGACCTGTAAAATGCGGGCAATCTGGGACACGTGGTCACCCTAGGCGGCGGTGACAGGCAGAGAGTCATCAATTGACACCATTACTAGTAAGAAAAAAAAAAATATGTCTCTGGAATTAATTAAAAAAATCTGGTCACCTTACCTTTGTACCAATTGAGCATCGTTTGTACCCCACGACCTACCTGAGTATTGTTGCTGACCACGTCCATCCCTTTATGACTGCAGTGTCTCCATCTTCTGATGGCTCCTTCCAGCAGGATAATGTCACCATGTCACAAAGATCCAATCATCTCACCACTGGACAATGAGGTCACTGTCCTCCAATCATCTCACCACTGGACAATGAGGTCACTGTCCTCCAATCATCTCACCACTGGACAATGAGGTCACTGCACTCCAATCATCTCACCACTGGACAATGAGGTCACTGTCCTCCAATCATCTCACCACTGGACAATGAGGTCACTGCACTCCAATCATCTCACCACTGGACAATGAGGTCACTGTCCTCCAATCATCTCACCACTGGACAATGAGGTCACTGTCCTCCAATCATCTCACCACTGGACAATGAGGTCACTGCACTCCAATCATCTCACCACTGGACAATGAGGTCACTGTCCTCCAATCATCTCACCACTGGACAATGAGGTCACTGTCCTCCAATCATCTCACCACTGGACAATGAGGTCACTGCACTCCAATCATCTCACCATGGACAATGAGGTCACTGCACTCCAATCATCTCACCACTGGACAATGAGGTCACTGTCCTCCAATCATCTCACCACTGGACAATGAGGTCACTGTCCTCCAATCATCTCACCACTGGACAATGAGGTCACTGCACTCCAATCATCTCACCACTGGACAATGAGGTCACTGTCCTCCAATCATCTCACCACTGGACAATGAGGTCACTGCACTCCAATCATCTCACCACTGGACAATGAGGTCACTGCACTCCAATCATCTCACCACTGGACAATGAGGTCACTGTCCTCCAATCATCTCACCACTGGACAATGAGGTCCCTGTCCTCCAATCATCTCACCACTGGACTATGAGGTCACTGCACTCCAATCATCTCACCACTGGACAATGAGGTCACTGCACTCCAATCATCTCACCACTGGACAATGAGGTCACTGTCCTCCAATCATCTCACCACTGGACAATGAGGTCACTGCACTCCAATCATCTCACCACTGGACAATGAGGTCACTGTCCTCCAATCATCTCACCACTGGACAATGAGGTCACTGCACTCCAATCATCTCACCACTGGACAATGAGGTCACTGCACTCCAATCATCTCGCCACTGGACAATGAGGTCACTGCACTCCAATCATCTCACCACTGGACAATGAGGTCACTGTCCTCCAATCATCTCACCATGGACAATGAGGTCACTGTCCTCCAATCATCTCACCACTGGACAATGAGGTCACTGTCCTCCAATCATCTCACCACTGGACAATGAGGTCACTGTCCTCCAATCATCTCACCACTGGACAATGAGGTCACTGTCCTCCAATCATCTCACCACTGGACAATGAGGTCACTGTCCTCCAATCATCTCACCACTGGACAATGAGGTCACTGTCCTCCAATCATCTCACCACTGGACAATGAGGTCACTGTCCTCCAATTATCTCACCACTGGACAATGAGGTCACTGTCCTCCAATCATCTCACCACTGGACAATGAGGTCACTGCACTCCAATCATCTCACCACTGGACAATGAGGTCACTGTCCTCCAATCATCTCACCACTGGACAATGAGGTCACTGCACTCCAATCATCTCACCACTGGACAATGAGGTCACTGCACTCCAATCATCTCACCATGGACAATGAGGTCTCTGTACTCCAATCATCTCACCACTGGACAATGAGGTCACTGCACTCCAATCATCTCACCACTGGACAATGAGGTCACTGTCCTCCAATCATCTCACCACTGGACAATGAGGTCACTGTCCTCCAATCATCTCACCACTGGACAATGAGGTCACTGCACTCCAATCATCTCACCACTGGACAATGAGGTCACTGCACTCCAATCATCTCACCACTGGACAATGAGGTCACTGCACTCCAATCATCTCACCACTGGACAATGAGGTCACTGTCCTCCAATCATCTCACCATGGACAATGAGGTCACTGTCCTCCAATCATCTCACCACTGGACAATGAGGTCACTGTCCTCCAATCATCTCACCACTGGACAATGAGGTCACTGTCCTCCAATCATCTCACCACTGGACAATGAGGTCACTGCACTCCAATCATCTCACCACTGGACAATGAGGTTACTGTCCTTCAATCATCTCACCACTGGACAATGAGGTTACTGTCCTTCAATCATCTCACCACTGGACAATGAGGTCACTGTCCTCCAATCATCTCACCACTGGACAATGAGGTCACTGCACTCCAATCATCTCACCACTGGACAATGAGGTCACTGTCCTCCAATCATCTCACCACTGGACAATGAGGTCACTGTCCTCCAATCATCTCACCACTGGACAATGAGGTCACTGTCCTCCAATCATCTCACCACTGGACAATGAGGTCACTGCACTCCAATCATCTCACCACTGGACAATGAGGTCACTGCACTCCAATCATCTCACCATGGACAATGAGGTCACTGCACTCCAATCATCTCACCACTGGACAATGAGGTCACTGTCCTCCAATCATCTCACCACTGGACAATGAGGTCACTGTCCTCCAATCATCTCACCACTGGACAATGAGGTCACTGCACTCCAATCATCTCACCACTGGACAATGAGGTTACTGTCCTTCAATCATCTCACCATGGACAATGAGGTCACTGCACTCCAATCATCTCACCACTGGACAATGAGGTCACTGTCCTCCAATCATCTCACCACTGGACAATGAGGTCACTGTCCTCCAATCATCTCACCACTGGACAATGAGGTCACTGCACTCCAATCATCTCACCACTGGACAATGAGGTCACTGCACTCCAATCATCTCACCATGGACAATGAGGTCACTGCACTCCAATCATCTCACCACTGGACAATGAGGTCACTGTCCTCCAAACATCTCACCACTGGACAATGAGGTCACTGTCCTCCAATCATCTCACCACTGGACAATGAGGTCACTGCACTCCAATCATCTCACCACTGGACAATGAGGTCACTGTCCTCCAATCATCTCACCACTGGACAATGAGGTCACTGTCCTCCAATCATCTCACCACTGGACAATGAGGTCACTGTCCTCCAATGGCCTCCACACTCCCCACATCTCATTCAATAGATTTGGGATGTGGTGGAACGGGAGATTGGCATCATGGATGTGCAGCCGATAAATCTGCAGCAACTGTGTGATGATAGGATGTCACTATGGAGCAAAATCTTTGAGGAACGTTTCCAACTCCTTGTTGTATCTATGCCACCAAGAATGGAGGCAAAGGGGGTCCAACCCGGGACTAGCAAGGTGTACCTAATAAAGTGGCCGGTGAGTGTGTATATATAGGGCCAGATTCTATAGATACGCCACGTAAAGTCTATTCTGCGCCGGCGTATATTTTTTCTGTATTCAGAAAACAAGATACGCCGGAATTCAGCTAAGATACGAGCGGCGTAAGTCTCTTACGCCGTCGTATCTTAGTTGCATATTTACGCTGGCCGCTAGGTGGCGCTTCCATCGATTTACACGTCAAATGTGTAAATTAGGGAGATACGCCGATTCACGAACATACTTGCGGCCGGGCGTCGTATTTTACGGTGTTTGCGTAAGCGTTAGTCCGACGTAAAGTTGCCCCTGCTATATGAGGCGCAGCCAATGTTAAGTATGGACGTCGGGACAGCGTCGTATTGTACGTCGTTTGCGTAAATCGTTCGGGAATGGGGCTGGGCGTAAGTTACGTTCACGTCGTTAACATTGACAACTTGCGACGTGATTTCACGCATGCGCACTGGGATACGTCCACGGACGGCGCATGCGCCGTTGAGAAAAAACGTAAATTACGTGGGGTCATGATTAATTTACATGAATCACGCCCCCACATGACTAATTTGAATTAGGCGCCCTTACGCCGGGCAATTTACGCTACGCCGCCGCAACTTATGGAGCAAGTGCTTTCTGAATAAAGCACTTGCCCATAAAAGTTGCGGAGGCGTAGGGTAAAGAGCATACGCTACGGCCGCACACATTTACGCCCCCCCTTCTCTGAATCTGGCCCTAAATATATATCTATAGATATATCTAGAACTATATCTGGTATATTATACTGAGTCACATGGTCTATTTGCTATATATTGCATATTTTGATTTTTAAGATCTACAGATATATCACTTTTGCTTTTTATCATTCTAGGTATGTGCATTCCATTAGTGTTGTGATTACACGTTGTGGTGGCTGCTCTGAAAAATCCTTTTTCTCTTTTATTTTTTGCACTATTAACCGCTTCCCGACCGCCGCACGAGGATATACGTCAACAGAATGTCACGGCTGTGCAAATGGGCGTATATATACGTCCCCTTTAATTTGTTAGCCGTGTGGTCGCCGCGCGCGTCACTGCCCTGTCGCGAGCTCCGTGACCGTGCCCGCAGACTCGATGTCCGCCGGTGTCCCACGATCGGGTCACAGAGCTGGAGAACGGGGAGATGTCAGTGTAAACACAACATCTCCCCGTCCTTCCCCTGACATGTCACTGATCGACTGTTCCGTCATCAATCAGTGACGTGTCACAGCAAGCCATGCCCCTTTACAGTTAGAAGCACTCCCTAGGTCACAGTTAAAGTGGTTGTAAACCCCACTTTTTTAATTTTACCTACAGGTAAGCCTATAAAAAGGTTTACCTGTAGGTATAAAGAATATCTCCTAAACCTGTACGGTTTAGGAGATATTCCCCTCGCAATGCGCCGCTGATTGCAGCGGCGCATGGACCTGCATCCGCCGGACCTTGCCGATTTGAAATCGCCGCTCCAGCAAATCAAAGCGCTGGAGCGGCGATACCCGGAAGACACGCCGAATCAAGATGACATCTCGCTCGGCGTGGAACAGGTAAGTTCTCTTCTCCTCATTCAGAGGTAAGTATTTGATAATGAGCTATTATGCGGTGCATAGTAGCTCATTATGGCTTTTGCCTTGCAGGGTAAAAAAAAAAAAAAAATGTATATGCGGTTTACAACCGCTTTAAAGGGGTTGTAAATGAATTTTTTTTTTCATAATAAAGCATCCTTTACCTGCAGACATTCCTCTTTTCACTTCCTCATTGTTCATTTTTGCTCAGAAGTTGCTCCTATTTCTTTTCTGTTCTGTTCACTTACTGCTTGTCTGATTTTACTGACCACCGTGAAGGGAGACTTTACTGCGGTGGTCAGTGCCATGCTCTCCCCCTCCTGGGAACTACATCTGTGCGGCAGAACGCTCTCTACGTGTTTGAGACTTCAAGGAGGTGTGAATTACTGGGCGTGCCGCAATGTAAACTGGGAAATGTAGTTCTTACATGAACGAGCGCCGCAAACCAGAAAGTGAATGAGAGAAGAGAAACTAGAACGCCGGAGGTGATATAGATGAAGGAATTTAATAGGTATTTACTTGTTTTTTAACAGAATCATTACACTATTCTGTCTGTCTACCTTGCAGACATTCATTTTAGGCAAGAAAATGTTTTCCTTTACAACTCCTTTTTAACCCCTTCAGAGCCCCCTACAGGTTAACCCCTTCACTGCCAGTGTCATTTTTACAGTAATCAGTGCATTTTTATAGCACTGATCGCTGTAAAAATGACAATGGTCCCAAATTGATGTCAAAAGTGTCCGATGTGTCCGCAATAATGTCGCAGTCACGGTAAAAATCTCAGATTGCCACCATTACTAGTAAAAAAACATATATTAATAAAAATGCCATAAAACAGTCCCCTATTTTGTAAACGCTATAACTTTTGCGCAAACCAATCAATAAACGCTTATTGCGTATTTTTTGGCTTAAATTGTGAAAAAAATATGTTTTTATATATTTTTGGGGGATATTTATTATAGCAAAAAGTAAAAAATATTGTCCGGATTCACAAAGCACTTACGCCGACGTATCTCCAGATACCCTGCGTAAGTACAAATATGCGCCGCCCATTGATTTTCTATTCAAATATGCAAATGAGGGAGATACGCCGATTCACAAACGTACTTGCGTTCGTGAGGTTGCGTAAGGTTTACGTCCGGCGTAAAGTTAGTCCCCATATTGGAGGCGCAACTCATGCACAGGTATGGACCAGGGAACGAACGCTGTCCAATTTTATGTAGTTTACGTTGTACGTGAATAGGGCTGGGCGTAGATTACGCTCACGTCGTAGGCAGTAATTCGACGTATCTTAGGCAGTTGTTTCGATGTGATTGTGAGCATGCGCACTGGGATGCGTCCAAGGTACGACGCATGCGCAGTTCATTTGTCTGAAGCTCAGCCCATCATTTGCATGGGGTCACGCTTCATTTACATGTATCACGCCCACTTCCAGCCCACTTCCACCTATTTTGACTTAGGCCAGCATACACCGACGAATTTACGTTACGCCTGCGCAACATTGGGAGCATTTGCTTTGTGAATTCAATGCTTGCCTCTCCGTGATGCGCCAGAGTAGCGTAAAGAAGATACGCTACGGCGGCATATATATGCGCCGATGTATGTGAATCCGGACCATTGTATTTTTTTTCAAAATTGGCACTTTATTTTTGTTTATAGCGCAAAAAATAAAAAACCGCAGAGGTGATCAAGTACCATCAAAATAAAGCTCTATTTGTGGGGGGGAAAAAATACGTAAATTTTGTTTGGAAGCCACGTCGCACGACCACGCAATTGTCAGTTAAAGCGACGCAGTGCCGAATCACAAAAAGTGGCCTGGTCTTTGGCCAGCAAAATGGTCCAGGGCTGAAGTGGTTAATAGTGCAGGGTTCTTTTAACGTATACATTGTATCTTCTCACACTCCATTACTGGCCAGATCACCAGGTGAAAAATAATGAAATAAAGGTATAAAATTGTAGGGAAAGAAAAAAAAACTCCTTTAAGAACTGGTTACCTAAAAAATATGACATTGTTGGTTTGGCTTTATAGGTTTATATTAATATTAAAACCTCGTATACCGGAGAAGTTTCAAGGAACGCGTTGACTTTTGGCATTCTGCTGTGAAAGCGGAGAAAGGGGAATGAATGGGGCTGATCTGTCTGCATAGAGATTACTCCATTCCCCACCTCCTCCCCCCAGCCTGGGCTATCCCACAATTATTAGACTGCTGCAGAGGAGCTGCCAGAACACGGACCGCAGACAGAGACTCACTCAGCTGTCCTTTCACCCAGCACATGGAGATGCCCGATTCTCCCTAGAGCAAGATTGCTGGTCTCTCGGAATCTCCTCTCCAAAAACTTTGCTTGGATTTGTACTCTTGCTTCTGCATTGTCCCTCACCACATTTCTAGAGAAAAAGGAGAATTTTTGCAGTTTGAGTGGAGTTTTACGCCTGATTCTGGATACATTTCATTACTGAATTTCCAGAGGCAAAGAATTTTGCAAGAATCTTGCCATTTGCGTGAATTTGTACCCTTGGTTCTGCTCCATCCATCACGGCATTTTTACAGGAAAAATAAAACGTGGTTTGGGTGGATTTGTACCCTGAGTTCTGCCTCGTCCATCACCGAATTTCCAGAAGAAATAGAAAACGTTGTGGTTTGCCCTTGGGTCTGCGTTGCCCCTCGGCAAATTTCTAGAGGAAAAAGAAAACGTTGTGGTTTGGGTGGATTTGTACCCTTGGGTCTGCGTTGCCCCTCGCCAAATTTCTAGAGGAAAAAGAAAACGTTGTGGTTTGGGTGGATTTGTACCCTTGGGTCTGCGTTGCCCCTCGCCAAATTTCTAAAGGAAAAACAAAACGTTGTGGTTTGGTTGGATTTGTATCCTTGGGTCTGCGTTGCCCCTCGCCAAATTTCTAAAGGAAAAAGAAAAAGTTGTGGTTTGGGTGGATTTGTACCCTTGGGTCTGCATTGCTCCTCACCAAAATTCTAGAGGAAAAAGAAAACGTTGTGGTTTGGGTGGATTTGTACCCTTGGGTCTGCATTGCCCCTCACCAGATTTCTAGAGAAAAAAGAAAACGTTGTGGTTTGGGTGGATTTGTACCCTTGGGTCTGCATTGCTCCTCACCAAATTTTTAGAGGGAAAAAGAAAACATTGTGGTTTGATTTGTACCCTTTGTTCTGCATTGTCCTTCACCAAATTTCTTGAGGAAAAAAGAAAACATTGTGGTTTTGGTGGATTTGTACCCTTGGGTCTGCATTGCTCCTCACCAAAATTCTAGAGGAAAAAGAAAACGTTGTGGTTTGGGTGGATTTGTACCCTTGGGTCTGCATTGCCCCTCACCAGATTTCTAGAGAAAAAAGAAAACGTTGTGGTTTGGGTGGATTTGTACCCTTGGGTCTGCATTGCTCCTCACCAAATTTTTAGAGGGAAAAAGAAAACATTGTGGTTTGATTTGTACCCTTTGTTCTGCATTGTCCTTCACCAAATTTCTTGAGGAAAAAAGAAAACATTGTGGTTTTGGTGGATTTGTACCCTTGGGTCTGCATTGCTCCTCACCAAATTTCTAAAGGAAAAAGAAAACGTTGTGGTTTGGGTGGATTTGTACCCTTGGTTCTGTCTCGTTCATCTCCGAACTTCCAGAGGAAAAAGAAAACTGTGTCTTGTGGGTGCATTGAACCCTTGGGTCCGCCCAAATTTTATCACCAAATTTCCTGAAAATTTTGCAGTTTGTGTTATTTGTACGCTAGGTCCTGCTGCACCCAACTGCGAATTGCCTGGTTCTGCCCCGTCCATCACCAAATTTCCAGAAGAAAAATAAATCTCTGCAGTTTGGGTGGATTTGTACCCTTGGTTCTGGTTCTGCCAAATTTCCAGAGGAAAAAGCTAATTTTGCAGTTTGAGTGGAGTTTTACGCCTGGTTCTGACCAAATTCCATTACCGAATTGCCAGAGGCAAAGCAGAATTTTGCCAATTGGGTGGATTTGTCTCTCCATCCATCACCGCATTTTTACAAGAAAAATAAAACTGTGGTTTAAGTGGATTTGTACCCTTGGGTCTGCATTGTCCCTCACCAAATTTCTAGAGGAAAAAGGAAACGTTGTGGTTTGGGTGGACTGAACCCTTGGGTCTGCCCAAATTTTATTACCAAATTTCCAGAGGAAAAAAATAAAAATGTGTGTTAATTTGTATGCTAGGTGCTGCTGTGCCCAACTCCGAATTACCACAGGAAAAAATAAAACTGTGGTTTAGCTGGATTTGTACACCTGGTGCTGCACCGTCCATCACCAAATTTCCAGAAGAAAAATAAATCTCTGTGTTTGGGTGGATTTGTGCCTTTTTGGTTCTGGTTCTGCCAAATTTCCAGAGAAAAAAGAGATTTTTGCATTTACATGGATTTGTACCCTTGGTTCTGCTCCATCCATCATCGCATTTTCACAGGAAAAAGAAATCTTTGCGGTTCGGGTGGATTTGTACCCTTAGTTTTGCCCCGTCCACCACCAAATTTCCAGAGGAAAAATTGAAATCTTTTGCGGTTCTGGGTGAATTTTTATGATTGGTTCTGCCCCGTCCACCACCAAATTTCCAGAAGGAAGAGAAAACGTTACAGTTTTCACACTTGGTTCTGCCTCGTCTTTTGTCAAAGTAAAAGAAAACTTTGCAGTTTGGGTTGATTTGTATGCTTAGTTGTGCCCTGTCCATCACCAGATTTCCAGGAATAAAAGAAAACTTTGTCGTTTGGTTCTGCCCTGGGTAATAAAAGGCACGGCTTCTTGCCAGCGGAAGATGTGGATCTGTGGCCATTGTTCTTGGGATGGAAAATGGACGTGGGTCTTGTTTCTGTGGTTGGGATTGGTAGAGTCCACATTAGCAGACATGTACAGCTCCATGTCGAATATCCAGCAGGCTCTGGAGACGGAGAAAGTATTAATAGAGCACCTGGGGACTTACTTGCAGGAGGAGACTCACCGGCTTAATGACCTTCGCAGGTAAGATGATACTAAACGTCGCCGTAATTACTTTTCTTTATCTTCTAAAGCTGACCACACACCAGTAGAAATGTACTGGAAATTGTTTATTTTACGATCATTCATTAAATTTTTTTTAAATGGTTAGTTAAAATTGTTTTAGGTGGTAGTAAAGAGAAAATTCTAAAGAGAAGAATAGAAATTAACATGAACAAAAATCTAACTGTGAATGTGGCTCGGGACAAAAATGTACATATTGTAATAAAACATGTTTGATACCTCTGGGATTCCATTCAAATAGCAGATATGGCAGTGGCGGCTGGTGCTCAATGTTTTTGGGGGGGCGCAAACGAAAAAAAAGAAATTAAAAAAAAATTTGCAGCCTCACTGTGCCCTTTAAATGCAGCCACTGTGCCATCAATTGTCACCACTGTGCCATGCCATCAAATGCAGTCACTGTGCCATGCCATCAAACGCAGCCACTGTGCCATCAATTTGCACCACTGTGCCATGCCATCAAATGCAGCTACTGTGCCATCAATTGTCACCACTGTGCCATGCCATCAAACGCAGCCACTGTGCCCATCAATTGTCGCCACTGTGCCCTTTGATGTCACTATGCCCTTTAATTGCCGCCACTGTGCCAATTGTCCCCACTGTGCCAAAGTTTACCCACTGTGCCCATTGTCACCACTGTGCCCATTGTCACCACTGTGACCATTTTCACCACTGTGCCCTGTAAAATGCCCCCCACCCGGCAATTACCTTTCTGGAAGTCAGCCATCCTCCTAGTCCTTCCACGTACCTCGATGTCTTCTCGCGCCCTCAATGAAGCTTCAGCCAATCAGGTTACCGATAACCAGAACCGGTGAACCTGATTGGCTGAGACACCTGTCAGTCTTATCCAAGGAACGCACCCCTGTATGTTCCCTGGATAAGCATCCGGGAGCCGAGGGCTGTACTCGGAAAGCCTATCAGAGCCGCTGACTCTGATGGGCACTTCCGCACAGCCAACCAGCTGCTGTTATTCAGGTGGCCGGCGCTCAAGGTCCGCCACCTGAATAGACCAGCGGCAGCCGGCAACAATAACATACATTAATGCAATGCATGAATGTATGTTATTTTCAGTGGCGGTGCGAGAGCCAGAGGGGACGGCGCTCCAGTGCCCTCTATAGACACACCGCCACTGAGATCTGGTAAAAAATGTAAGGGCTTTAGAACACATTTAGTTGACTGTAGATGGTAGTAGATTGTAAAGTAAAATGTATTTCAAACAATATATGGCCAACTTTAGGTGGAACTGAAGGTCATTTAAAAAAAAAAATCAAATAGAATAAAGGGAAGGTTATATCCATCTTCAACTAAGGAGATTTCACTTCACTTCCTGTCCTATAGCCAAAACAGGAAGTGAAAAAAAACACCTTTAAAATGAAGGCATCCCTGGCTGAAACTAATGTCCCCATTGGAAGTTTGGAAATGACTTTTACTTTTATGTTCAGTGATAATGATCACCAGGACAAAAAGAGAAGGTGAATAAGAAAAAGGTTTGTCTCTAAAGTGACATTACAGCTTCGGTTTTACAAACACTTTCAGAAGCTGGTTTAATTAAATACTAAGTATGCAGCTTCATTATCTTTTAATCCAGTTTAGACCGGTGCTGCATACCCTCCCAACATTTTGAGATAGGAATGAGGGACACCTACCAGCAAACATATGTAGGCATAGGACACACCCCCTGCCACACCCCCTTAAAGGAGAATTAACCAAAAAAAGTTATTCAAATCCACAAGGACTTTTTTTTTTTTTACCACTACTATTCCTTTATATTGGCTATTCATATTTACAAATGCAACAATTTAGAAACTGGGTAAAAGGTTTAGCACTGGGAAACACTATTTAAATTTAAAAGATAAAAAGTGCATTTGATATACAATTATAGAGATCAGACCAAAATGAGGGACACATGAGATCCTACGGGGTAAAATGACCACACCAGCCAAGCAGACACTGGCTGGAAAAAAGCGCCCAGAGGCGATTCAGTTCGCATGCGTAGCGCTATACAAGTCATTCATTCATTCATTCATTCATGAGGCGTAAAGAGGGACATTGCTCCAAATCAGGGACAGTCCCTCAAAATCAGGGACAGTTGGGAGCTATGGTGCTGTGACTGCTGCCCCAGTTTCCCTGTATCAGGGTGGCTCCTTAAGAGGACTTAGTGCAGGGATGGTGGGAACCCCTAACATTGGGCACAGCAGATGTGAAGACCCAGGAACTCAGCTCAGGGATGGTAGGAGCCCATCATAATGGGCACAGCAAGTGTGTAGACCCGGGTACTTAGCACAGGGATGGTGGTAACCCCTCACAAAGGGCACAACAGGTGTACAGATCCAGGAACTCAGCACAGAGATGGTGAGAACCCTTCATAATGGGCACAGCAGGTACAGACTCAGAAACTCAGCACAGGGATAGTGAGGACCGCTCATATTGGGCACATCAGGTGTACAGACCCTGGAACTCAGCACAGGGGTGGTGAGATCTCTTCATAATGGCTACATCAGGCAGACCTGGGAACTCAGCTCAGGGATGGTGAAAACCCATCATAATGGGCACATCAGGTGTACAGACCTGGAGACTCACCACAGGGATGGTGGGAACCCCTCATATTGGGCACATCAGGTGTACAGAGCCAGGAACTCGGCACAGGGATGGTGGGAACCCCTCATATTGGGCACAGTAGGTGTACAGACCCAGGAACTTGGTACAGGAAAGGTGGGAACCCCACATAATGGGCACATCAGGTGTACAGACCCAGGAACTCAGCACAGGGATGGTGGGAACCCCTCATAGTGGGCACATCAGTGGTACAGAGCCAGGAACTCAGCACAGGGATGGTGGGAACCCCTCATAGTGGGCACATCAGGTGTACAGAGCCAGGAACTCGGCACAGGGATGGTGGGAACCCCTCATAGTGGGCACATCAGGTGTACAGACCCAGGAACTCAGCACAGGGATGGTGGGAACCCCTCATAGTGGGCACATCAGGTGTACAGAGCCAGGAACTCGGCACAGGGATGGTGGGAACCCCTCATATTGGGCACAGTAGGTGTACAGACCCAGGAACTTGGTACAGGAAAGGTGGGAACCCCACATAATGGGCACAGCAGGTGTACAGACCCAGGAACTCAGCACAGGGATGGTGGGAACCCCTCATAGTGGGCACATCAGGTGTACAGACCCAGGAACTTGGTACAGGAAAGGTGGGAACTCGTCACCCACATTTTAATTAGGTAAATTAGCAAACCCAAAATGTTGATGTCATAGGTTCTTTTCAATATTTGGAGCTTTTATTAAAATAATCCCCAGTGATCCTGCCAATCGAAGGTCCTTTCTTTTATAAAGTGACAACTCCCAGTTGTGATCCTGTATTGTCACTCTGTCATTAGCTGTCCCAGTGGAGAATACAAGAGGCCCGGCTCATGCACAGACATGGCCCACCATTGTCACCACAGGAAAGTCGCCTCTAGCAGCCATTGCCGGAATTCACATACCGTAGGCAAGAAATTGATGCAAAGAGATCAACAGCACAGACATGTAGCAAAAGGTGAAAAAAGTGAAAACAGTATTTTTTATGTCAATTGTTTATGATACACAGGGCTTTAGCATAGTTAACCATTTGCCGACCGGCGCATGTACATTTACATCGCCAGAATAGCACGGCTGGGCAAAGCAACGTACCTGTACGTCGCTTTGAATTTCCCGCCACGTTCTCCGTGACCATGCCCACAGGACCCGCAGACTTGATGTCCGCTGGTGTCCCACGATCCGTTCACGGAGCTGCAGAACGGGGAGATGCCTGTGTAAACAAGGCATTTCCCTGTTCTGCCTTGTGACAGGACACTGATCGTCTGCTCCCTGTGATCGGGAGCGGTGATCAGTGTTGTGTCACTTGTAGCCCAGCCCCCACACAGTTAGAATCACTCCCTAGGACACACTTAACCCCTTGATCGCCCCCTAGTGTTTAACCCCTTCCCTGCCAGAGTCATTTACACAGCGATCAGTGCATTTTTATAGCACTGATCGCTGTATAAATGACAATGGTCTCAAATATAGTGTCAAAAGTGTCTGAAGTGTCCGCCATAATTTGGCAGTCATGATAAAAAACGCAGATCGCCACCAATACTAGTAAAAAAAAAAATAAGAAAAATGCCATAAAACTATCCCCTATTTGTAGGCGCTCTGGGCCAGATTCACGTACCTGGCGGCGTAGCGTAGAGTAGCGTATCCTATTTACACTACGCCGCCGCAACTTACAGATGCAAGTGCCGTATTCTCAAAGCACTTGCTCCGTAACTTGCGGCGGCGTAGCGTAAATGGGCCCGCGTAATTCAAAGTAGGAAGGAGGTGGGCGTCTTGTATTTAAATTAAGCGCGCCCCCGCACCGAACGAACTGCGCATGCGCCGTCCGTGGACGTATCCCACTGCGCATGCTCCAAATTACGCCGCAAATACATTGGTTGCGATGTGAGCGTAACTTACGCAAAGCCCTATTCGAGAAGGAGTTACGCAAAGACGTAAACGACAGAAAAAAACGACGCTGTCCCGACGTCCATACTTAACATTGCGTACGCCTCACCTATGTAAAGTTTCCCCTCATATAGCAGGGGTAACTTTACGCTTACGCAAACTACATAAAAAACGACGAGCGGGCGCAATTACGTTCGGGAATTGGTGTATCTAGCTCATTTGCATATTCGACGCAGGAAATCGACGGAAGCGCCCCTAGCGGCCAGCGTATAATTGCACACAATTATACGCTGGCGTAGCCAAGTTACGTCGGAGGAAGAAGCCTATTTTTTACACGTATCTGCGTTTGAGAATCGGCGTAAAGCAATGCCGGCGCAGATTTGAAATTATGGCGGCGTATCAGGAGATACGCTGCCTTAATCCTTTTAAGAATCTGGCCCTCTAACTTTTGCGCAAGCCAATCAATATAAACGCTTATTGAGATTTTTTTACCAAAAATATGTAGAAGAATACATATCGTCCTAAACTGAGAAAGACATTTTTTTTTATAGATTTTTTCAGGTATATTTTTTATAGGAAAAAAAATATTGATTTTTTTTCAAAATTGGCGCTCTATTTTTGTTTATATAGAGTAAAAAAAAAAAACGCAGAGGAGATCAAATGCCACGGAAAGAAAGCTCTACTTGTATGGAAAAAAAGACGCAAATTTTGTTTGGGAGCCACATCGCACGACCGCTCAATTGTCAGTTAAAGCGACGCAGTGCCGAATTCGCAAAAAGTGCTCTGGTCTGGAAGGGGGTCAATTCTTCTGGGGCTATAATTCCCCAATACCCGGAGGGCTCCTGTGCCCCCCCCCCCCCGGGTTTATGTGATTTGTACTGGGAGCCGTCTCTGTATATGATTAGAATTTTCAGGGAATTTGGTATATAGTGATCTGTGCTCGGAAGCTCACAGCGGATGGGATACGGCCAGTTTAGTAGCTTTTGGCAATTACTGAGGATGAAAAATACACAAACACTTCATTTAGAGAGAGATGCAGAGCAGACCCTACCATGGAGGGGTCTACAGGACCAGAGAAAGGGCCCCTTTGTCTATAGACCGGCACAGAGATCGGTTCATGCTGAAAATTCATGTGCTGGATGTGTAATCTGTTACATAGACACCACTGAGAGGACAAGAAGGAGAGCGAGATATGAGATTGATGATAAATACATAGATCATTTATAAGATGGATACATATACTATATTGTCAAAAGTATTGGGACACCTACCTTTATATGCGTAGGAACTTTAATGGCATGCCAGTCTTATTATTATTATACAGGATTTATACAGCGCCAACAGATTACGCAATCGCTTTACAATATTAAAAAGGGAGACAATATTATTATTACAGGTACTTATTTAGCACTGTCAATTTAAGCAGCGCTTTACATATACATTGTACATGAACATCAGTCCCTACCATCAAGGAGCTTACAATCTTATGCCGCGTACACACAGTCGTTTTTTGTGATGACAAACAAAGTTTTAAAAAACGTCATTTAAAATGATCGTGTGTGGGCAAAACGTCGTTTTATGTCTTCTGAAAAACGACCAAAAAAAAAATTCCAACATGCTTCAATTTTTTTATGTCGTTTTTCAGAATGTCATTTTTTGTGTCAGAAAAAATGATCGTGTGTACGCTAAAACGACGTTTTTAAACCCGCGCATGCTCAGAAGCAAGTTATGACGCAAGCTTGAATGGAACAGAGTGCCGTGGTACGTGTTGTACGTAACCACGCTTTGCAAGAGCATTTTCAGAAAACGATGGTGTGTAGGCAACGTCGTTTTTTTAAATTACGTTTGAAAACTTCGTTTTTTTTAAATGAGAAAAAACAATGTTTTTTTTAAGACAAAAAACGACCGTGTGTACGCGGCATTAGACTGCTTTCACACCGAGCCGCTTTGCAGGCGCTATTGCGCTAAAAATAGCGCCTGCAATGCACCCTGAATAAGCCGCTCCTTTATATCCAGTGTGAGGACTTTAACACTGGAGCGTTCCGCTGGCGGGACTCTAAAAAGAGTCCTGCCAGCTGCATCTTTGAGACACGGTAGGAGCGGTAAAAATACTGCTCCTATAGCACTGAAATCAATGGGGTAGTGCGGGCGGTTTTACCCCTTTTTTCGGCCGCTAGCGGGGGTTAAAATCTCCCCGCTAGCGCCTGAAAATTGTGGAAAACATGATGCTAAAACACCGCTTTACCGCCAGTGCCTCAGTGTGAAAGTACCCTCAGGTCTTTAACTCACATTCATATACTAGGGCCAATTTAGCCAGAAGCCAATTAACCTACCAGCATGTCTTTGGAGAGTCAAAAGAAAACCGGAGTACCCGTAGGAAACCCACACAAGCACAGGGAGAATATCCAAACTCCAGGCAGGGAGTGTCGTGGTTAGGATTCAAACCGGCAACCCTTTTTACTGCTAGGTGAAATTGCTAACCACTACACCACTGTGCTGCTCACAATACAGTTATAATACAATAAAATACAAAAGGGCCCTGCTCAGAAGAGCTTACAATCTAATAGGGTGGGGCAGGTGGTAAAACACTTTGAAACTGTGGGGAATGAGCTGATGGAAGTGGTAAAAGATTAGTTGGAGATCTGATAGGCTTCCCTGAAGAGATACGTTTTCAGGGATCGCCTTAAGGTAGCAAGAGTAAGGGATAGCCGCACAGGTTGAGGTAGCGAGTTCCAGAGGATGGGAGAGGCTCTGGAGAAATCCTGGAGAAAAGCATGGGAGGAGGAGACAAGAGAGCTTGACAGTAGGAGGTCTTGAAAAGAGAGGAGAGGACGGTTTGGGTGATGTTTGGAGACAAGATTGGTGATGTAGCTCGGGGCAGAGTTGTGGATGGCTTTGTAGACCAACAGAAAACATTATGGCAGTATGAAAGAGGATGGAAGGAGACAGAGGGAAGGCAATACAGAAGAAACAGGAGAAAGAAGGAAGGCAGTATGGAAGAAACAGATAGGAAGCAGTAAGTAGGCAGTATGGAAGAAACAGATAGGAAGCAGTAAGTAGGCAGTATGGAAGAAACAGATAGGAAGCAGTAAGTAGGCAGTATGGAAGAAACAGATAGGAAGCAGTAAGTAGGCAGTATGGAAGGTAGTAGGCAGGAGGCAGGGAGAAAGAACTTTGGAAACAGAGGGCGAGGGATGCTATTGTAGAAGAGACAAGCATGAGTAGGGATTAGGTAGTATGGGAGAGGAAATCAGGAGGATATGAGAAGGTAGTATAGATTAGGCAGGCAGGGAAAATTCAGGAGGAGACCAGCAAGAAAAAGAGAGAAGGCAGTATAAAAAAGATAAGCAAGAGCAAGGGAGAAGGCAGTAGAGAACAGACAAGCAGTAGGCAGGGGGAAGCAAGTATAGAAGAGACAAGTAGGATAGGGTGACCAGACATCCCCGGTTTCAGGGGACAGTCCCCAGATTGAGGACACTGTCCCCGGACCAAGTCTGTCCCCGGTTTTGTCCCCGGATTGGATTTGAACAGAGGCTGGGCAATTTTAGACCGTGTAGAATAAAATAATAAAATCTGAATTGAACACCCCCACTCCTACTAGCTTAGAAGGGTGCATTCTTTCCATTATCTGTGCCCCTTTCTGATGATCTTGTGCTGGTCAGAGAATATTTCTTCAGTTTCTGGTGCATGCCCATTCAGCTCTGCTTGCATGTTCTTCTGCCTTGGCTCAAGTCCCGGCCAGCAGCCTGCCTGCTCTTCCTCCGCTCCCCACCCAGTAGTCGCCGGGGCCCGGAGAGTAAAGCCGCGTACACACGATCAGACATGTCCGATGAAACATGTCCGACGACCGTTTTCATCGGACCAGGCTGAAGTGGTCTGTTGGTCTGATGTGCGTACACACCATCGGACCAAAATCCCATCAGACCAGAACGCGGTGACGTAGAACACAACGACGTGCTGAAAAAACAAAGTTCAATGCTTCCAAGCATGTGTTGACTTGATTCTGAGCATGCGCGGGTTTTTGGTCCGATGTTTTCGTGTACTAACCATCGAACATGTCTGACGGACAGGTTTCCAGCGGACAGGTTTCAAAGCATGTTTTGAAACTTTGGTCCGATAGGCCATGCACACGATCGAACATTTCCGCTGAAACTGGTCTGCGGACCAGTTTCAGTGGACATCTTCGATCGTGTGTATGCGGCCTTAGACTTGACAGGCTCTGGCGACGAGCAGAGAGTCGCTGATTGCCACCATTACTAGTTTAAAAAAAAAAAAATGTCCCCAAATTTCATTTAAAAAATCTGGTCACCTTAAAGTAGGAGGTAGGGAGAAGGCAGTATGCAAGAGACAAGCAGAGGCAAGGAGAAGGCAGTATGGAAGAGACAAGCAGGAGGCAGGGAGAAGGCAGTATTGGAGAGACGAGCAGGAGGCAAGGAGAAGGCAGTATGGAAGAGACAAGCAGGAGGCAGGGAGAAGGCAGTATGGAAGAGATAAGCAGGAGGCGAGGAGAAAGCAGTATGGAAGAGACAAGCAGGAGGTGGGGGGAAGGCAGTATGGAAGAGACAAGCAGGGGGCAGGGAGAAGGCAGTATGGAAGAGACAAGCAGGAGGTAAGGATAAGGCAGTATGGAAAAGGCAAGGAGAAGGCAGTATGGAAGAGACAAGCAAAAGGCAGGGAGAAGGCAGTATGGAAGAGACAAGCAGGAGGCAAGGAGAAGCCAGTATGGAAGAGGGAAGGAGAAGGCAGTATGGAAGAGACAAGCAGGAGGCAAGGAGAAGGCAGTATGGAAGAAACAAGCAGGAGATGGGGAGAAGGCAGTATGGAAGAGACAGGTAGGAGTCAAGGAGAAGGCAGTATGGAAAAGGCAAAGAGAAGGCAGTATGGAAGAGACAAGCGGGAGGCAGGGAGAAGGAAGTATGGAAGAGACAAGCAGGAGGCAGGAAGAAGGCAGTATGGAAGAGATAAGCAGGAGGCAAGGAGAAAGCAGTATGGAAGAGACAAGCAGGAGGCAGGGAGAAGGAAGTATGGAAGAGAAAAGCAGGAGATGAGGAGAAAGCAATATGGAAGAGACAAGCGGGAGGTGGGGAGAAGGCAGTATGGAAGAGACAAGCAGGAGGCAAGGAGAATCCTATATAGAAGAGACAAGCAGGAGGCAAGGGAACGCAGTATGAAAGACGAGCTGGGGGCAAGGAGAAAGCAGTATGGAAGAGACAAGCGGGAGGTGGGGAGAAGGCAGTATGGAAGAGACAAGCAGGAGGCAAGGAGAATCCTATATAGAAGAGACAAGCAGGAGGCAAGGGAACGCAGTATGAAAGACGAGCTGGGGGCAAGGAGAAGGCAGTATGGAAGAGACAAGCAGGAGGCAAGGAGAAGGCTGTATGGAAGAGACAAGCAGGAGGCAAGGAGAAGGCTGTATGGAAGAAACGAGCAGGGGGCAAGGAGAAGGCAGCATGGAAGAGACAAGCAGGAGGCAAGGAGAAGGCTGTATGGAAGAGACAAGCAGGAGGCAAGGAGAAGGCTGTATGGAAGAAACGAGCAGGGGGCAAGGAGAAGGCAGCATGGAAGAGACAAGCAGGAGGCAAGGAGAAGGCAGTATGGAGGAGACAAGCAGGAGGCAGGAAGAAGCCTATATTTAAGAGACAAGCAGGAGGCAAGGAGAAGGCAGCATGGAAGAGACAAGCAGGAGGCAAGGAGAAGGCAGTATGGAGGAGACAAGCAGGAGGCAGGAAGAAGCCTATATGGAAGAGACAAGCAGGAGGCAATGAGAAGGCAGCATGGAAGAGACAAGCAGGAGGCAAGGAGAAGGCAGTATGGAAGAGACAAGCAGGGGGCAGGAAGAGACAAGCAGGAGGAAGGGAGAAGACAGCATGGAAGAGACAAACAGTAGGCAGGAAGAAGCCTATATGGAAGAAACCAGCAGGAGGAAGAGAGACGGCAGTATGGAAAAGGCAGAAAACTAGAGAAGGGGATGGAAGGGACAGCAGACAGGAAGAAGGTAATATATGAAGAAGGGCTGTAGAACGCAGAGGACACTTGGCTGGAGAGCAATTAGATATTAGATTTTACTTGCATTGAATTTCCTTTAAATGTTCTGACAATTCTTCAGGGCGGTAGATGGGAAAATAAATACATATGGAAAATCCAGACTTGCCAAGTCTTTTTCTGTACATACACCAAATACAACAAAAAGGAAAACTGGCAGACACTATAGTTACTGTTAATGTGGGTGGGTGGTACACAATGGGAAGACAGTTCATAAAGTGTTAGCAGTCAGTTAGGAAAGCTTTAATTCTCTGCCATGGGTCAACAGATCAGCTTCAATTGTACAAACTACAAACCTAAACAACTTCTTGAAAAATCCTTTATAACCGTACTAATGCATTGCACAATAATAAATCCATGTAATCGCCAGGCATGGTGATCTTCAAAGCAATTTTGCGAAACATATTTTAACAGAAAAGCCAGCCGGGGGCCAAGTAGTGATTGCAAAACAGTTGACTCGGATTCAGACTTTTGCCGCGTTCACACGATCGGAAACCATGGATTTTTTTTCAACGTAATGTTGGCTCAAACTTGTGTTGCATACACGCGGTCACACAAATGTTGTCGGAAATTACGACCGCCAAGAACGCTGTCACGTACAACACTACGCCGGAATTGGCTACAGACAATCAGAATTTCTGACAAGAACTTTTGTTGTCGGAAAATTTGAGAACCAGCTCTCAAATTTTTGTTGTCGGAAATTCCGAAAGCAAATGTCCGATGGAGGCTACACACGGTCGGATTTCCAAAAAACTCACATCGGATATTTGTTGTCGGAGTTTCCGATCTTCTGTACAACATAAGAGTATAAATCCAGACCATTCTCCAAGTCTATATCAAAAACTTAAAGGTGTTGTAAAGGTAAAATAATTTTTCCTAAATAGCTTCCTTTACCTTAGTGCAGTCCTCCTTCACTTACCTCATCCTTCCATTTTGCTTTTAAATGTCCTTATTTCTTCTGAGAAATCCTCACTTCCTGTTCTTCTGTCTGTAACTCCACACAGTAATGCGATGCTTTCTCCTTGGTGTGGAGAAAGACTCTTGAGGGGGGAGGGGGCGAGCAGGAGTGTCAGGACACTCTCTACTTTGCAGATAGAGAAAGGAGCTGTGTTAGTGGGGGGGGGGGGGAGTGTCGCCGCTAATTGAGAAAATTGAGAAGCAGGGGGCCCTTTACAAAAAAAAAAAAAAAAAAATACCGAAAAATATATTAAAAAAAAAAAATTATAAAAAAAAGGGGGGTAGCCATCCGGGCCCTGAGGAACTCTGGGCCCTTTAGTAAAAATAAAAAAGAAATATATATATAAAAAAAGGGGGGTTGCCATCTGGGGACCTCTGGGCCCTGTAATAATATATATATACAGTATATATATAAAAAATATAAAAAAAATGTTTTCTTTAATTACAAACAAAGGGGGTTGCCATCCAGGACCATGAGGACCTCTTGGCCCTTTAATAGAAAGAAAAAAGTTTTTTTTTTATTTTATTTTTTATATTAAAAAAGGGGGGTTGCCATCCAGGGACCTCTGGGCCCTTTAATAATAAAAAAAATATATAAAAATAAATAAAAAAAAGCATTTATAAAAAATAAAACAAAGGGGGGGGGTTGCCACATGGGGCCCTGGGGACCTCTGGGCCCTTTAATAAAAAAAAATATGTATAAAAAAATTAAATAAATAAAAGAAAATGTAAATATTTTTTTATAAAAAAAAGGGGGGTTGTCATCCGGGGGCCCTGGGGACCTCTGGGCCTTTTAATAACATTTTTTTTTAATATATATATTAAACATTGTTTTTTATATAAAAAAAAAAAAAAAAAGGCTGGTTGCCATCCGGGGCCCTGGGGACCTCTGGACCCCTTACAAAAACAATAAAATACTAATTAAAGAAAGGGTTTGCCATCCGGGCCTTTTACAGGTGTACTGCCTGTACCCCCCCTGATGGCGTCCCTGAATGCACTGCAGGAAGATATGGTGGAGTATTTGGCAGATAGAGAAAGGAGCTGTGTGTTAGTGGGGGGGGGGGGGGGGTGCCGCCGCTAATTGAGAAAATTGAGAAGTGGGGGGTTCTTTACAAAAAATAAAAATAAAAATTATAAAAAAAAGGGGGGAACTCTGGGCCCTTTAATAAAAAAAAATACATATTTATTTTGTTTATTATAAAATAAAAGGGGGGGAACTCTGGGCCCTTTAATAAAAAAAATACATATTTATTTTGTTTATTATAAAAAAAAGGGGGGTTGCCATCTGGGGACCTCTGGGCCCTGTAATAATATATCTATATATATATAGATATTTTAAAAATAGTTTTTTTTTTTTAATTACAAACCAAGTGGGTTGCCATCCAGGACCATGGCCCTTTAATAGAAATAAAAAAGAAACCTCTGGGCCCTTTAATAAAATATAAATAAAAAATATATAAAAAAATAAATAAATATAAAGAAAAAATATATATTTTTTTTTAATAAAAAAAGGGGGGTTGCCATCCGGGGACCTCTGGGCCCTTTAATAATAAAAAAATAAAAATAAGCATTTATAAAAAAAAAAAAGGGGGGGGTTGCCACATGGGGCCTCGGGGCCCTTTAATAAAACAAAATTGTGTATAAAAAAATGAAATAAATAAATAAAATAAAATGTAAATATTTTTTATAAGGGGGGTTGTCATCCGGGGGCCCTGGGGACCTCTGGGCCCTTTAATAAAAAATATATTTTTATTATATATTAAACATTTTTTTTATATATATATAAAAAAAGGGGGGGTTGCCATCCGGGGCCCTGGGGACCTCCGGACCCCTTACAAAAACAATAAATGAATAATAAAAGAAAAGGGGGTTGCCATCCGGGCCTCTTACAGGTGTGCTGCCTGTACCCCCCTGATGGCGGCCCTGCAGGAGGATATGGTGGAGTATTTGGCTGCTATCGGTAGATTCTCTTTCAGATGGCACAAGGCTCTGTATGTCTAATAGAGTATGTGTGTGAGATTTCCTCCCCCTCCCCCTTCCCAACTCTTTGGATCTGACCTCAGATCTGAAAGACGATGACAGGCGTCCATGACAGACAAATATTTGCTTCTGGAGTTGGCAGCTCCATGCCGACCTCCACTCTACCTTCTCGAATTCCGCAGCCTACTCTGACATTTCCCGGGACGGCCACAGAGCTCAGGGATTTGTCCTGGGAAGTTTATGTCTCTATAAAATGTCACCTTGACAATAGAACCCCGCTTGACTGATAGGTTGAATTCCTTATCCACCATAGAAATAGCTGAAAACCCAAAGAAAGAAGTCACTAGTTGTGGACAAAAACCTGGAAGTGGGTTATCTGACCATGTACACATACACTATATTACCAAAAGTATTGGGACACCAGTCTTTACACACACATGAACTTTAATGGCACCCCAGTCTTAGTCCGCAGGGTTCAAAATTGAGTATAGCAACCAACGCAAGGTCCATAAAGACATGGATAAGTGCGTTTGGGGGTGGAAGGAACTTGACTGGCCTGCACAGAGTCCTAACCTCAACCAGATAGAACACCTTTTGGGGTGAATTGGAGTGGAGACTGCGAGTTAAGCCTTCTCATCCAACATCAGTGACTGAACTCACAAATGCACAACAGACACACTCCTAAACCTTGTGGACGGCCTTCCCAGAAGAGTTGAAGCGATTATAGCTGCAACGGGTGGACCAACTCAATATTGAACCCTACAGACCAAAGCCTCGTACACACGATCGGACTTCCATCAGACAAATTTGTGGATTTTTGTCCAAAGGGCAATGGCCATGAACGGCCTAACATTTTCAGCCAACAAACACGAACGTAGTGACGAAATAGACATACTACGTGGTTTTTCAGCTCTTTAGCGCCACCCTTTGGGCAACTTCTGCCATTGTTGTCTGATGGTTAGCATTGGTTCCGAGCATGCGTGTTTGTACCTTGGATTTTAATCAGACACCACTGACACCCCCATCCATACCTTCTCACCCACACCACCAGCCATACCTTATCACCGACACCACCGGCCATACCTTATCACCGACACCATCAGTCATACCTTATCACTGACACCACCAGCCATACCTTATCACCGACACCATCAGTCATACCTTATCACTGACCACCAGCCACCATCGGCCATACCTTCACTGACACCATCGGCCATACCTTATCACCGACACCATCAGTCATACCTTATCACTGACACCACCAGCCATACCTTATCACCGACACCATCAGTCATACCTTATCACTGACACCATCGGCCATACCTTATCACCGACACCATCGGCCATACCTTATCACCGACACCACCAGCCATACCTTATCACCGACACCACCAGCCATACCTTATCACCGACACCATCGGCCATACCTTATCACCGACACCACCAGCCATACCTTATCACCGACACCATCGGCCATACCTTATCACCGACACCACCGGCCATACCTTATCACCGACACCACCGGCCATACCTTATCACTGACACCACCAGCCATACCTTATCACCGACACCACCAGCCATACCTTATCACCGACACCACCAGCCATACCTTATCACCGACACCACCAGCCATACCTTATCACCGACACCACCAGCCATACCTTATCACCGACACCACCAGCCATACCTTATCACTAACACCACCAGCCCTACCTTATCACTGACACCACCAGCTATACGTTATTACCGACACCACCAGCTATACGTTATTACCGACACCACCAGCTATACGTTATCACCCACACCACCAGCCCTACCTTATCTCCGACACCACCGGCCCTACCTTATCATGACACCACCAGCCATTCCTTATCTCTGAGACCACCGGCCCTACCTTATCACCGACACCACCATCCATACCTTCTCACCAACACCACCGGCCATACCTTATCACCGACACCACCATCCATTCCTTATCACCGACACCACCATCCATTCCTTATCACCGACACCACCATCCATTCCTTATCACCGACACCACCGGCCCTACCTTATCATGACACCACCAGCCATACCTTATCACCGACACCACCATCCATACCTTCTCACCGACACCACCATCCATACCTTCTCTCCGACACCAGCAGCCATACCTTATCACGACACCACCGGCCATACCTTATCACCGACACCACCAGCCATACCTTATCACCGACACCACCAGCCATACCTTATCACCGACACCACCGGCCATACCTTATCACCGACACCACCATCCATACCTTATCACCGACACCATCGGCCATACCTTATCACCGACACCACCGGCCATACCTTATCACCGACACCACCGGCCATACCTTATCACCGACCCCACCATCCATACCTTATCACCGACACCATCGGCCATACCTTATCACCGACACCACCAGCCATACCTTATCACCGACACCACCAGCCATACCTTATCACTGACACCACCAGCTATACCTTATCACTGACACCACCAGCCATACCTTATCACCGACACCACCGGCCATACCTTATCACCGACACCACCGGCCATACCTTATCACCGACACCATCGGCCATACCTTATCACCGACACCACCGGCCATACCTTATCACCGACACCACCGGCTATACATTATTACCGACACCACCGGCCATACCTTATCACTGACACCACCGGCTATACATTATTACCGACACCACCGGCCATACCTTATCACTGACACCATCGGCCATACCTTATCACCGACACCACCGGCCATACCTTATGACCGACACCACCGGCCATACCTTATCACCGACACCACCATCCATACCTTATCACCGACACTATCGGCCATACCTTATCACCGACACCACCAGCCATACCTTATCACCGACACCACCAGCCATACCTTATCACTGACACCACCAGCTATACCTTATCACCGACACCACCGGCCATACGTATCTACATGTATTTTTAATGCAAAATCATAGATGTCTATGGATCAAAAAATGCACCACGCATTTTTTACACCACATGTAAAAAAAAAGCACCTTTCATAAAACGCACTGCAGGAAACTCCATGAATGAATAAATAAGGCAAATCGATTGTTGTGCATTTCTGTGGATCTGCAAAGGCACAAAAAAACACACATAGATGTGAATATAGCTGAAAGCTGGAAAATAATAAATGTGTCTTCAGGGATTTTATGTTTAGATCCTCATAAGGAGGACATGTATAGACCAGCTCCGAAAAAATGACAGTCTGTGTGACATCTGTTGCATGACATCTGCATTCTGATTGGCTGCTATGGGCAACAGCAACAGTTCAACTTTCATACATGAGGTTGGCAGTGAATTGAAGGCGCCGGTGCAATATCAGGCCTATTCTGCAATGCTGGGGAATATTCAAAGCCAAAAAGTTGGATATTGTGAGAATTGTAGGAAGCTGAGATGACTAATTATCATTAATCATGACTCGGCCCAGAGCCCTGATCTCAGATCCATCTGCTGAGACGCTAGCTGCGATCTACGTGCGTTATTCACACTGTGACTGGGAGACGTGGCTCGATGATTCACCCAAATCTCAGATTCCTGATATCTGATGTCAGAGGGGCTGAGGATAGGGGAACGTCCATCAATTACAGAGGCAATCCAAGCAGACACAGCCCAGGTGCACGGGGGCCCCATGATAATCTTGCATTACATTATACTTGCCAACTGTCCCGGATCTGCTGGGATAGCCATGCTTTTTACTAAGCTTTCCCAGGATGGCCTGTGTCCCGGGACCTGTATTTTGCCCTCCTGATCCCAGTATCTTGCTCTCCTGACACCCCCCCCCCCCCCCCCCCAGTACTTTGCCCTTCTGCCTCCCCCTGTAATGTGTCCTTTGTGTTGATTTAGTCCACAATTTATGGCATGTTTTCTTATTGTTAAAAAATCGGTTTTATTGAAAGTACTAATAAATGTTATATTCTATCAACCATTTGTACGTTAAAGAGGAAGTAAATCCTAGCACACTAGCTCATTATGCATTACTTACCTTAGACCGAAGCCCACAAATCTGTCCTCCGGCCGCATCCATCACTCCTGGAGGTTACTTCTGGGTATTGCCGTTCCGGCACTGTGATTGGCCGGAGTGGCAATGACGTCACTCTCCGTGCATGCGCGTGGGAGCCGTCAAGCACGGCATTGTCGAGTTTAGCACGGCTATTGTTAGTGCGCCTGTACGTCGTTGTCTACTGTGCATGCTCCGTAAACAGAGGTCCTGTCATTCGGCGAATATCTCCTAAACCATGCAGATTTAGGAGATATTGTTAACATGTAAACCTTAATCTAGGCTTATCTGTTAACAGCGTGTGCAACAATTCTAGTACTAGACCTCTTCTGTAAGGCCCTGTACACACGATCAGACATGTCCGAGGAAACTTGTCCGACAGACCGTTTTCATCGGACCAGGCTCAACTTGTCTGTTGGTCTAATGTGCGTACACACCATCGGACCAAAATCCCATCGGACCAGAATGCGGTGACGTAGAACACAACGACGTGATGAAAAAACTAAGTTCAATGCTTCCAAGCATGCCTCGACTTGATTCTGAACATGCGCGGGTTTTTGGTCCGATGATTTTGTATACTAACCATGGAACATGTCCGACGGACAGGTTTCCAGCGGACATGTTTTCAAGCATGTTTTGACACTTTGGTTCGCTGGAAAACGGTCCGATAGGCCGTATACACGATCGAACATGTCCGCTGAAAATGGTCGGTGGACCAGTTTCAGCGGACATGTTCGATCGTGTGTACGCGGCCTAACTCGAAAATAGTAACCTGTAAAAAGTAGCGAGGATTCGACTCGGAGACAGCGCGGGAGAAGCGAGGAGGACACCACCGAGGTCGCAGATGGACGCCAAACCGGACAAGGCGGCTGATGGACGATGGGCAAGACACTGACGAGGGAGGGAGGAGTCTAAGATGGCGCGCGCCTCGCGTCGGGGCGGTTAGGAAATGAGCTACTGGGTTCTCCCCGTACGCTGCGATGGCTAAACAACAAGCCGACGACCTACTACAGCCGATTGCCTGTCCGCCTCCCCGCGCTCCCCCGTGCTCCTGTAGAGGGGCTTTTCCCGCAGCCTTTGGTCCTCCTTACTGAACTCCCTCCCAAGCCCGGTCTGCTCTCCGCTGCTTTTTTCCTTTCGCCGCTATTTGCTGCTATCTGCTAACCCTGCGCTGTTCCTGAGTCGGCTCCCCGTTGGGCGTCGCAGTATACATCTGTGGACGCTGGCTGGGTACTCACCCGGTCCTGAGTGGGCTTTGGCGGAGGGGGGTGCTGGTTCCGGCCTGTCTGGTGGAGTTTGCCCCGACCCCGTTTCTGTGCCAGTCCCGGCGGCGTTCTTTGGTGGTGTCCTCCGTTCTCGCTGTTGCCGTCCGGCTCTAGATCACGTGACTGCACTGGTGTCCTTGGCTGTAGCCGCCCAGTTCAGCACGTAGGAGGCTGGGGCACAGATAGAGGGGGTCCCGCTGAAGGAGGAGGAGGAGGGGGGTCCGGAGGCTCCTTGAAACCCAGCCAGCAGCAGTGACAGTGTTCAAGTCAGCAGCCCACCATATACCGGCACAAATTTACCATAATCTCACTGCCTCAACACAGCAAAGTTCAATGGTACTCAGCACACAAACAAGAGAAATTGTAAGTAACAATTTAATTTCAAATTAATATATGAGGAATCTGGACTTCTACCCTGCCCTGGATATGAGAAACGAGATTATACTTTGTGAGTAGATCCTATTTACACTGGTTGTTTTTTTTTCTTTCTGCTTGCGGGAGAAGTCTGGGAGAAGGATGGTACCGAATGTTGTAACATAGATATAACATAGATATTCACAGACAAATAGACAAACGTGGACAAATAAGAGACAAAATATGAAAATGCACTGATAGCAGTGGTGCGGACTGTATATCTATCTACAGGGCATTTTCGAATTCGTAGTCTTCAGAGAGAATACTCTAATATACTGAGTATATCTATATATCTACCAAATCAAGATACACCCATGTTTTCAATCATTTTTTATTATTTTGTGTGTATAGAGGCGTAGAGGAGGGGGTACACCTGGGGGGACAGAGTTCCCATTGGGGGAGGTATAAGGGGAGGCACTAGTGCTCTCAGTATTAACTTCTCTATATGGTGACAATGTGATACCCTAAAAAGACGAGAAAGGAAGACGGGGTGGAATAAATAACGGGTGAAGCGACTGAGGTTGGCGACGACGGTTCCCAGTTGGGGATTGGGGACCGGCGACTCTCTCGATTATTCCATCAAATCACCTTTACCCAAAAACGTTGGCATATTAATTGAAGAACATATGGCGTAGCTCTACTCAGGTGGAATATTGTGTCTATTAAACATAGAAGCATGGACTAAATAGGAACGGATATTCCACAAAAGAAAATCACTAGAAGAAAGGAGGAAAGCTATAAAATCAGTATAAAGACCTAAATAACCATCCAAGCCAACTTAAGCCTCTTCTAACTTATGTAGTCCCTCAATTGTACAAAATCTCTGCTGAGGGGAAATAGCCAATATCAAATTTAAATCAAACCCATAACTACTCTAGGGGCGAAAAACCTTCAGAGATGAGTACCAGGGCAAGGGGGGCGAGGGGGGGACTTGCCTCTGCCCCACGTCTGAGTCAAAGCCCGGGACCAATGAATAAATACGTAACCCAGGGGGCTAATGAGAGGGAGAAGGAGAAGGAGAAAAGAAAGGATAAGGTGAAACCTACTTCAATAAACCCGAACGCCTCAGCAAACCCCGATAGTCTAATAGACACAGTAATAGACTTTGAAACAGCAACTGTACTTGATGCAGACGATCAAATAGCTGGCTTAGCATTACCAACAAAAACAGAAATGCAGGAAATGTTTGCTGCCTTAGAAAAAGCGTTATCAACACAAATGGAGAGAATGGAGAGAAATATGGGTTTCATGTTGGAGAGACTGGAGGAAGTCGAAAAGAAAACAGACCATAACCTCCTCACCATCAAAAAATTAGAAGCGGAAATTCTGGAAATAAAAAAAGACCAAAGAGAATACGCGTACAAAGCAGAGGACCAGGAAAACAGAGACAGACGGAAAAATATTAGGATACGTGGCGTCCCAGAATCTACACAGTTAGAAAATCTTTCAGAAATTATTAGAAAAATATGTAACCCAATACTAGACAGAGAAATAACTTTTCCACTAAAGATCGAAAGAGCGCACAGGACCAGGAGGCCTAGAGAAATCCCCCAAGAAAAACCCAGAGATATTATAATACGATTTGAAAGTTGGGAGGAAAAAAATTTATTATGGAAAAACTTGAGAGAGAAGGCCCCAATTATATACGAGGAACATAATATTCAAATATATCAGGACCTATCACAAGAGACGCTTAGAAGAAGAAGGAACCTGAAGCCACTATTACGTGTATTACAAGACCAAGAAATACAGTATAATTGGGGATTTCCAGCTTGTCTGATAGGAAGAAAAGATGGGGTCACTGCGAAATTAAGATTTTTAGAGGAAACAACCGAGTTCTGTCAAAAATTGGGAATTCCAACTCCAAAGTACCCATAGTAAGGGGAGAGGTGGCGGGGGAGCGGGAGGGGCGGGAGGGAGATGGAGAGGCAAAAAGTATGGATACCCTTAAAAAATAATAAGGAAAAAAAAAAAAAATATATATATATATATATATATATATATATATAAAAAAAAAAAAAAAGATTAATAAAGTAGGTCGTTAAGAGCAGTGAGGAGAGGAGAGCGGGGTCCAGGAGCTCAGGACAGCCTCGAGAAATTTCCCTGGGATCAGGGGAAGAGAGGAATCGCCGAATTGTACTCCGCCTCAAGTATAGGAGCACCCTTGCACGCTTGTAGTGCAAGAGAGGATGCTCCACAACTTGACCTGTGGGTCAAAATTTCATTCCGGGGATGGGGAAGGGGGGGGACGGGGGAGGGAGGAGGGGAGGGGGGGAAAATGGAGGAGGAAGTTCTCTCAGGAGAACAAGCAAAGGTGTTGGAAGGGGGGGGGTAGGGGGTGGGAGCTTGGAAAGAGGGGGGAGGGAACAGGGAGACAGGGGGGAAGAGGAAGGGGGGGAAATACGAAGAAGGAACAATGGATTGGGGGCCTACCAGAACATAATGAGAAGAAGTAATAGTGAGGGTAAGATCGGAAGCAAATATAAATATACCTATGTCTAAGGTGAACTTAATTTCCTATAATGTAAGAGGTCTTAGCTCTCCGCGTAAAAGACAAATGATCCTAAAAGAAATTGAGAGATTCTCCGCTGACATAGTTTTCTTCCAGGAGACACATATAACCCTTGATTCAAGAGTGAGGTTAAATTCTCGGGCAGTCCCATCATGGTACTATGGGGATTCCCCGCAGAAGATCAAGAGGAATAGCCATCGGCATAGGGAAAAATTTAAGTTTTTTGGTGGAAGACAGGATAGTAGATCCCGACGGTCGATATATGTTCTTAAGAGGTCTTATACACGGCAAACGATATACACTGGCCAATGTTTACTGCCCAAATAAATCCCCGCAGAGATACCTAACAACGATCTTGAATAAACTTTCGGCATTCAAACAAGGAAATGTGGTTCTAGCCGGGGACTTTAATTTCACACTAGACATACAGTTGGATCGAATATCGACAGTTAATATAGGAAACACTAAGCAACAACATATTGTGAAAAAAAAATTCTTCTTGAACCAACTAATAGACACCTGGAGGGTATATAATCCAACTAAAAAAGACTACACATTTTACTCTACCGTACATAATATGTACTCAAGGCTGGATTATATAATGGTTGATCACGAGATCCTAGAGTTTGTAGAAAAAGCCACAATAGGGGTTACGATAATCTCAGACCATGCCCCGGTTATGGTGAGCATATATTTCCCAGAAATTGAAGAGAGAAGGATATCCTGGAGATTAAACGAAGATTTAATAGAGGACATAGAAGTTGCTGATAATATAAGAACAGAGATCGACGAATATTTTAAGATTAATCATACTCCTGATGTAAGTATAGCAACCATCTGGGAAGCCCACAAGGCTAGTATCCGAGGAAAATTAATTTCCTTAGGAGCAAAAAAAAAAAAGGAGAGAGATGCAAACAGGAATAGAATAATTAAAGAGTTACAAGATCTAGAAACCAAACATAAGAACCAAAAAAATTATAAAAAAAGTTTATCAGGAAATGATAATAAAAAGGATTCAATTAAGTGACCAAATGGAGTCTGAAACCAGAGATACATTTAAGAACGTTACGAAAGAAAGGTACCTCTGGGGGAATAAACCAGGGAAGTATCTGGCCAGGATCTCAAAAGAAAAAAAAAATTCAAATTACATAGAGAAAATAAAAGACCAGACAGGACAGATGCGGTTTAGGACGTCCGAGATAGCAGAAGCATTTCGGACGTTCTACTCCTCACTATACTCAATCAGGAAAGGCGAGACGCAGGAGGAAAAGGCAAATAGAGAAGAAAAAATACGAGATTACCTACGCGATGCCAATCTACCAAAACTAACGTTGGAAATAATTGAAACTCTAGAAGAACCAATTACTCAAGCAGAAATCAGCCGAGCGATTCAAGATACTCCAGGGGGAAAAAGCCCAGGCCCAGATGGACTGCCAATAAAATATTATAAAAAATTTAAAGAGACACTAATCCCAGAAATGTGTAACTATTTCAATAAACTTGGGGGTATAGAAGAAGTAAGGAAAGAATCCCTTCTGGCTAATATAGCTATTATAGCAAAACCGGGAAAAGATAAGACTCTCTGCTCTAACTATCGTCCAATTGCATTACTAAATGCTGATATAAAAATCTTCGCAAAGATATTGGCAACAAGGATAAAACCGTATATGCCTGAACTGATAAATCCAGATCAGACGGGATTTGTTAGAGGCAGAGAAGGGAGGGATAACAGCTTAAGAACACTTTTGTTACTGCAAGAGCCTAAAAGGGAAGGTCCCCCAGTCTTACTCATGTCACTGGACGCTGAAAAGGCGTTTGACAGAGTGGACTGGGGGTTCATGATGGAGACTTTAAGAAATACAGGATTGGGCCCTAGATTTATGAAATGGGTAGGAAATCTATATAAGTCCCCTACGGCAAAAGTAAAAGTAAATGGAAGGGAATCTCAGGTAATTGACATGATGAATGGAACAAGACAGGGGTGCCCGCTCTCCCCACTCCTATACGTAATAGCATTAGAGCCCCTGTTGTGTAAGATTAGGAATAACCCGGAGATAGGGGGAGTGAGAGTGGGGGAAGAAGTGGAACAGAAGATGGCAGCATATGCTGACGATGTCCTTTTGTATGTCACCAAGCCCAAAATATCAATCCCTAATATAATGAAGGAGATAGGAAGATATGGTAGACTTTCTAACTTTAAAATAAACCCAGTAAAAACGGTAATCATGAACATAGGGCTCGAACATAAGGAAGAGGAGGCTCTACGTAGTGCATTCCCCTTTACGTGGGAACAAAAAACTCACTTATTTGGGAATAAAAATAACTCCTAAAGTGGTTGACCTCTTTGAGGCAAATTATATCCCCTTACTTAGTGAAATAAGACGAGACCTAAAAAACCTCTCCCATAAACAGATTTCCTGGATGGGGAGGATTAACTTATTTAAAATGACTGTCTTACCAAAGATCATATACAAATTTCAAATGCTCCCAATAAACGTCCCACAAAGCTTTTTTAAGGTAATAAAAAATATAATCTCAAAATTTATATGGCAAGAAAAAAAATCCAGAATTAGCTACTCAACCCTATCGAGAGCGAAAAAAAGGGGTGGGCTGGCTCTTCCAGACATAAAAAGATATTATCAAGCGGTAATTCTCGCGAGACTAGTTGAATGGACTAATCGGAAATCATTAAAAAAACTGGCTCACATGGAAAATGAGATAAGTAATGGGCACTTAAACACAAATATATGGATCCCACCTAAGTTTAGAATAATTAACTCAAACACACACAGTATCACAAAATTGGTATATAAGACATGGGACCTGACACATAAACGGGAAAAATGGGAATATAATTCCCCATTAATCCCATTAGTTAACACAAATTTTTTTGCACCGGGAAATAGGACTAAATTCGGGAAAAAATTAGGTAATAATAGACTTGGGGATATAGTAGCACACGGAAAAATAAAAAATAAAGAAGAGATTCACGTAGTAGAAGAGACACAGCAAATAACCGACTGGGAATATTTACAATTAAAGCACTTCGTAAGCACGCTTCCAACACCAATAAGAGATAATTTAGCATTAAACCCAATAGAAAAACTCTGCACCAGGGGAGAACCATTACAACATGGAATTGCGAAAATTTATAAAACCCTTACTGAAATAGCGACAAAAGACACCTTACAAAGTGTAGAGGCTTGGGAGAAAGAAATTGGATATAGAATAGAAGAAGCGCAAATGATTAGAGCGACCTTCTCATATGCAAAAGACATAACAACAATAGAGGCTAATTACAAATGTATGATGAGATGGCATATGACTCCTGTTAGACTGAGTAAGATATCTTTAGCAAACTCCCCTCTATGCTGGAGGAATTGCAATCAAACAGGGACTACTACTCATATATGGTGGGACTGCCCGAGAATCTGGGAATACTGGATAGAGATCATCAAATTGATTGAGGAAATTACTGACGAAAAGATCCCACTGGATTTACCGACTTGTCTTTTCCATAGACTAGGTTCGGTAAAGGGAAAAAAATACGGCTCAACATTGGTCCCAGTGCTGTTAAACGCAGCAAAGGGACTGATTCCGAAATTTTGGCTCCACCCCCATAGACCACCCCTAAAAGAATTCATACGCAGGGTTGACAACATCGCAGAGATGGAGTACTTAAGAAGCATTGACCAAGGAGAGGAAGAGGGAGGAAGAGGCGGAAAGACCTGGGAGCAGTGGAGAATCTATAGATCATCGGAAAAAGCCCTCTCAATATTAATAGAAACAAATTAGTAAATGTTCTGCTTCGATCCTACAGGTAAAAGAAGGAAGAAGTGGGTGGGAGGGGATTAAAATATTGGGGGGGAAATTATATAATAGGTAATACAGAGAGATTCAGGGAGGGGGGGCCTGAAGGGAAGATGAGATAACTACTAAGAACACCTGTTGCCATCCGAAATTATATTTTTGTATTTGTAATACCAACACAACAGAAGAAAAAAAAAATATATATAAATAAATAAATATCAAAAACACGAATCGCCCACAAATGATGCAAATCCGAGGTGAAATATGAAGGGCGGAACATAGATGAACCCCTCAAAAGCCTCATAACCCTGTGGTAAGCCTGATGTGGGAAAAAAAAAAAAAAGACACTGACGAGGGGCATCTAAACTGTAAGTATTTTCTTTTTATTTCAGGATTTTCCCTTCTATGTTGGGGGTGCGCGCTATACGCGGGTGCGCGCAATACACCAATAAATGATGGACTGCTTAGACTTTTTTCTGCTCTAACGTTTCTATGGGCCAGATTCTCAAAAGAGATACGCCAGTGTATCGCAAAAAACACTGTCGTATCTCTGTTTTTTTCTGTTTCTGTTTTTTTCCCCGGGTATCCTAGAATCACTTACGCATAGATACGGCGTAGATCCGACAGGTGTAAGACACTTACACCGTCGGGTTTTGGATGTAATTTTTTCTCTGGCTGCTAGGTGGCGTTTACGTTGACTATGCAAATGAGCCTGATACGCGAATTCCCAAACGTTTTTGCGCCGCCTCGTCGTCGATTACGTTGTTTCCGTAAGCGTAAACCTACCCCTGCTATATGAGGGGTAGGCTTATGAAGGTCCGTCATATTCCATGTTAAGTATGGCGTCGGGACAGCGTCGTCTTTTTCCGTTGTTTATGTCGTTTACGTAACTCGTTTGCGAATAGGCCTGTACGTTAATTACGTTGCCGTCGTAATCAATGTATTTGCGGCGTACTATGTAGCATGCGCAGTGGCCTACATTTAAGACCGGCACATGCGCAGTCCGTTTGGCAAGAGGGCACGCTTAATTTAAATACAAGCCGCCCCCTTTGAATTATGCAGGGATACGCCGGGCCATTTACACTACGCCGCCGCAAATTACGGAGCAAGTGCTTAGAGAATACGGCACTTGCTCCAGTAAGTTGCGGCGGCGTAGTGTAAATAGCTTATGCGCCGCCGCCGCCGCAGGATGTACAAGAATCTGGCCCTATGTTTTTATGATATTCTCTAAGCGAGTTATCTCAGTGTTGATGTGGTGGGATTCTATGGCCTGTGAGCTTTTTATGTGGAGTTATCCTCCAACACAGAAGGCTGTTCTGATCAGTCAATCTATGAAGTTAAATAAGTCTAGGGTGGACTGTAATTGGATGCTATGACCTGCAATCTTTTTTCTCTGAAGATGTCCTTTAACGTAGAAGGCCAATCCAATCAACCAATCTCTGGGTTAGTTATATGTGTTGGGCAGATTGTGGGGGGATGATATGAGCTGTAATCTTTTTGTGTTCTTTTTTCAGGTTCTATGAAAAGGTGAAAACAATTCATGACAAGTCTCGTGCTCCGGTGTCAGACCCCGTTGTCGCCTACACCTTGTTGAAGCGGCTGCAGTCCGAGTGGATGAACATGGTGACCAGCCTAGAGGAAGGAGACAACATCAAAGGTAAAGAGTTTGGAGGATTTTATTCTGGTTTCATGAATCTAAATAAGATTGAATTCATCTAAGGCAGTGGTTCTCAACCTTTCTAGTGTCGTGACCCCTTGATAACATTTCACAAATTGTGGGGACTCCTAACAGTAAAATAATTTTCGTAGCGTGGAACCCGTACTACAGTGGTGTCTCACAGCAGTGACACCTAGGCTGAAATCAGGAGATAGGGTCTCCTTCAGCCCCTCCCACTTCGCTTTCCTCACCCGTCAGCAGACTTCTCGTCTCTGCCCCTCAGCCATGCCGTGAACTGAGCGTGGGGCTGCAAAGAGGCTGAGCGGGCGCCCGCACGCTCCAGGAACAGCCCAGCTGGGCGGCCAAGAAAAGGCTGGGAGAGCGGTGCGGTCTTCAGAAACAGGCCAGGATTTGTTGACCCCTGCAGGGCTGGACTGGGACAAAAATTTGGCCCTGGACTTCGTCCAGACTGGCCCACTTTGAAAGGTCTCTCCCATGGCGGCTGGACAACTCCCACACCCCCCCCCTCGGCCACCCAAGCCCCCTCTCCCCCTTCACTAGTCACTAGCCATTCTACTTTATTAGAGTAGAACGGCTGGTACTGGTACTCTTATAGGCAGTACCAGTGGGGAATCTAGACATTATTTCACCCGGGGCAAAGAATTAGTGCGGTGCCCCCCTATATGGAACAAGATAAGACAGAAGTGAGAAACTCCCAGGCCATAGCTGTTGAGTCAGCGGTCTGTCCCCTCCCCCATGCTCCTCTGTCGTCGTCCCTGCTCCTCTGGTCCTCCCCCTGCTTCTCTGCTCCCTTCAGGTGAGTGCTGCGGGGAGGGAGAGGAGGCGAGCGCTGCGGGAAGGGAGAGACAAAGGAGCGGAAGGGGGGCGGTCTGCTGTCACTGAAGCCGGCCCACTGAGCCATCGGCCCACCGGGAAACTCCCTGTAGTCTCAATGGCCAGTCCATCCCTGGACCCCTGGCAAATCATCATTCGACCCCCAAGGGGGTCCCTACCCCAAGGTTGAGAACCCCTGATCTATTCTAAGGGGTCAAGTTTAAGAGCTGGTCAAGTAAGAGACAGCATCAATTAGAAGCTCAGTGAATTTAAAGGTACACTCCGACATCACCCTTGATGTTCATACAGGGAATGGGGCTTGCCTTGCTCATTAGTTTCAGGCTTTTGTCCAGGCATTGTAGTTTCTTAACTTATTCACCCTACTCCTTTTTGTTAATCTTTTAAGTTTGAACCCAGATTCTGCAGTGCAGAAGACACAATAGAAAGTGAAATAAAATCAATTCAAGGTGGGTACAAATCTTCTTTTAGACAGCTGTCAACAAAACATGTGTCCCCCCCATTGGAAGATCTCTCTTCGGTTCCTGATATAGTGATAACTGTAAAGTTTTAAACTTTCCATCTCTTTCCATATGAGTGACAGTCCTCTCCAAAACAGTTGGGACACATACAGCAATTAAAACACGAAAAAGTTTGGCTTTTGATAAAATTATGTTTACTTACTGTTTCCATCCTGCAATGCAAACCCATATAAAGTAGCAATTCCACCTTCAGTCAGAGAGAGAGCAACAGATAGCTGTTTGCTAAATTTCATTGGCTACAGAAACACAGGTCCCAAGACTTACCGTACTGTATCCCTGCAGACCGCAGTCACCATTGCCATCAATACACATACCACCATCAATCTTCTGTGAGCAAGAAAGGCTGGACAGTTCCAAAGTACAATGCTTGGATAGAGGGGCAAATCCTATACTACCATAACCCTATCAATCTTTTGTGGGAAAGAAAGGCTGGATGGTTCCAAAGTACAATGCTTGGGGAGAGGTACGCATTTCGTACTACCTACCACCATCAGTGTTCGGTGGGCAGAGAAGGCTTAATGGTTCCAAAGTACAATCCCTGGAGAGAGGGAATCCGGGCTGCTCTGTGCATAACCATTACACAGAGCAGGTAAGTATAACATGTTTCTTATTTTTAACAAAAAACAAAAACAAGACTTTAGTATCGCTTTAACCACTTACCATAACCCCATCAATCTTTTGTGGGCAAGAAAGGCTGGATGGTTCCAAAGTACAATGCTTGGATAGAGGGGTAAATCCCATACTACCATAACTCCATCAATCTTGTGTGGGCAAGAAAGGCTGGATGGTTCCAAAGTACAATATGTGGGGAGAGGGGCACATTTCGTACTACCTACCACCATCAGTGTTCGGTGGGCAGAGAAGGCTTAATGGTTCCAAAGTACAATCCCTGGAGAGAGGGAATCCGGGCTGCTCTGTGCAAAACCATTACACAGAGCAGGTAAGTATAAAATGTTTCTTATTTTTAACAAAAAACAAAGACAAGACTTTAGTATCGCTTTAACCACTTATTATAGCCCCATCAATCTTTTGTGGATAGAGGGTCAAATCCCATACTACTCTAACCCCATCAATCTTTTGTGGGCAAGAAAGGCTGGATGGTTCCAAAGTACTATACTTGGGGAGAGGGGCACATTTCGTGCTACCTACTAGTGATGAGCGGAATACGCCATATTCGATTTCGCGATATTTCACGAATATATAGAAGAATATTCGCGAAATATTCGTTAACATCGAATATTCGTGATATTTTATCGGAAAAAAAAATTTGCGAAATTTCGCTAATGCGAATGCGAAATTGATTGCGAAATTCTCGTCAACATGCGAAAACGGAGATCATTTCCTGGATTACTAAACTAATATGAACTAAACACTAACTCTACTTACACAAACTTATATGACTAAACTAAAGCAATTTTTTTTTTTATACACAAAACACAGAAGGGCAGAGAAAGTATTCGCGAATATTCGTAATATGAATATTCGCATTGCGAATTTTCGGCAACATAAAAGGATCGCCTCAGCTACTCGGCCCAGGGTCTCTAATCATACCAGCAATGCTTTTAGACGTCGATGGAGATCACTAGGATGTGATCTGTTTTAAAAAAAAATTGAAAAAATACCAATATTCGCAATAGCGAATATTCACCGCGATATTCGATTTATTCGCGAATACTCGAATATGCAATATTCGTGAGCAACACTACTACCTACCACCATTAGTGTTTGTTGGGCTGAGAAGGCTTGATGGTTCCAAAGTACAATGCCTGGAAAGAGGGTTACATTCCATACTACCTACCCCTATCAATGTTTGGTGGGCAGAAAAGGCTTAATAATCCAAAGTACAATTCTTGGAGAGAGGAGCACATTCCGTACTGCCATACCAGCATTAGTCTTTTGTGGACAAGGAAGGCTGAATGGTTCCAAAGTAAAATGCTTAAAAATCAATGGCTCCCAGACTAAAGCAAAGAATGCTTTACCCACAGCCCTGCAGGGGACGGCGATTGGAGAAGGGGGCACATTCTGTATTGCTGTAGCACCATCAACCCTCGTATCGCAAAAAAGAAATTGCCTGGTCATTAAGGGGGTAAATCCTTCTGGTCCTTAAGTGGTTAAAGCGATACTAAAGTCTCGTTTTTGTTTTTTGTTAAAAATAAGAAACATGTTATACTTACCTGCTCTGTGTAATGGTTTTGCACAGAGCAGCAGGATTCCCTCCCTCCAGGCATTGTACTCTGGAACCATCAAGCCTTCTCTGCCCACCGAACACTGATGGTGGTAGGTAGTACGAAATGCGCACCTCTCCCAAGCATTGTACTTTGGAACCATCAAGCCTTTCTTGCCCATAGAAGATTGATGGGGTTATGGTAGTATAGGATTTGCCCCCCTATCCATGCTGTACCACCATCAATCTTCTCTGGGTGAGGAAGGTTGAGATGGTTCCAAAGTACAATGCTTGTGTAGCGCCCACCCCAAATCTAGGGGGCACTATTTCAAATTTAAGGGAAGTATTTGTGGCCAGACCTGTTTGATTAACACACATTTGCCTCTGTTCTGGCTGTGGTACTACTTAGTAGTTTCCCTTGTCGCCTGCAGGTGGTGTTGCCATCTCCGCCTTATGTTGGAACGCAGGTGTACCATGGTGTGTTGGGTGTCCTTTCTCGGCAGCGGTACAGTGGTAGTAGTGACCCTGCTGTGCATGCTGGAGAGGGGTACTTAAGGGGCAGACACCATTTTTGGGGGTCTCGTGGCCCTCCTGGCACGAGGTGCGTGTGTGTGAGCCCGACTTCAGGGCCATGTTGGCCCGGAGTTGCTTCGCTGTTGAGTAGGCCCAGCTATGCTGGCTGGGGCCTGCAATCCTTAAAGAGGATCCCAAGCTGTCTGTACACAAATGAGGAAGCTGTCTTAATGAAGGAAACCGGGGGAGGACCTGCCCTGGAGGAGACCGGCAAAGTGCTAGAGTCTCGGGTGAGGCCTTGTGACCTAATTAAGGAGGGATCCACTACATTAAAATCCCTGCAGTCTGCCGATTCCGGCTTAAAGGCTCTTCTACTGCACGGCTGGAGGTTCGGGACTTTGAAATCCTGTGGCAGAGAATTCCTGGACGCATCCAAGTTCATTCTCAAAAGGTCTGCGGCAGAGACCAAGTTCATTCCCAAAGGTCTGTGGCAGAGACCAAGTTCATTCCCAAAGGTCTGTGGCAGAGACCAAGTTAATTCCCAAAAGTCTGTGGCAGAGACCAAGTTCATTCCCAAAGGTTTGCGGCAGAGACCAAGTTCATTCCCAAAGGTCTGTGGCAGAGACCAAGTTCATTCCCAAAGGTCTGTGGCAGAGACGGTCTGGACATTAGTTTGTGCATCATCCCGGCTGCTAGACCATGTGAGAGGGGACTAACTGGGTGAGCAATTCCCACTCAATACTGTAGTTGAGAGTGGAGACTGATTGACTATCTTGAGCTTTCTGTACCGTGTGCCTGAACCTTCCCCTGCTCTTCTCCTCCCTTCTGCTTTCTCTACTTCAAGTTACCTTGCAGCAAAAATAAAACCCAACTGTTGAAGGTTTTACATCTGTTTGAACATTGCATTTATTATGGACTTTCCCACCCTGACAACAAAGCTTTAAAGGTAATGTGCAAATCCCAAAATATAACCAGCAGCTCCTCCTCCGGAGGTAGTGCTACATTTGGAGAGAGGGACGCATTCTGTAGTGCTGTACCACCATCAATCTTCTCTGGGTGAAGAAGGCTGGATGGTTCCTAAGTACCATTGCTTGGAGAGAGGGGCACATTCCATACTGCCGTAGCACTAGCAGTGTTCTATGGGCAAGGATTGGGATTGGCGTGTTACCTTAGTAGCATGTCTAGGGGTATGATGAAAAGTAGATGATGTGAGCAATGATAAAATGTCCAAACAGCAAGGTGTCGTTTTCTGTGCAGCCGGGGTATCGCTCTGAACTTTGAGAAGGAAAACAAACCTCTGCCACAGGCTTGGCTCACTGAAAATAGGAGTGGTGCCTCTGCCACAGGCCCTTGCTCTGGAACGCGACTTGGTGGAGCGATTCCTTCTCAATAAAGCAAATGTCTGAATTGTCTTCAGATAGTTCTCGATATAGGTGACCGACTGACAGGTTGCCATAAAACAAACTCCCAGTGTCCGGTTACCTTGATCCCCGATGGCTCGTCTAGGCCCTATTGGATCGCCTGCCTCCGGGCTCTCCTCAGACTGACTCCCCACCAAACAGCACAACTCGCTTTGGATCTTCTCATAGATGTGGGGACAAAGTAAGTCACTGGGGCCCCTCTGCAGCTTTAGTTGCTCCGGACCATGAGGGCCCATAGTCAGGAACTCTGCGTAGCACGTGCGCCCCGGCCTGGTAGGCCACTTTGCCGGGCCTGTGATGTGCACACACCCTAAAGGTGGGTGCTGCACCCGGATCCAATCTCGAACTCCCCCGATGCCAAAATGGCGCCCTCAAGAAGTACCCCCCCCCCCCAGCATGCCCTGTGAGGGAAAAACTCCTCTGATTGGCTGCTGGCAAGAAGGCGCTCCCACTGGTCTCCACTGCCGCTACCTGTGGTTCCAAGATGGGAAGTTATCTTTGGAACACAGGATGAAACAACAGCACAGCACTAAACTAACATAATTCACATAGATGAGAGCTGAGTAATTCTCTCATCCCCCTCTAAATTTAAACAGCATCCGTACTTGGAAGTACAGGGGTGCTACACCACCATCAATCTTCTGTGGATGTAGCATTACCCCCAGTGGAGCTGCTGGATTTTTGGGCGGCATGTTACCTCATGGCTCCTCCGAAATACCTAGGGGTGAATGATGCTTATTGCAAATAGTGGAAGTAAAGGAATGTCCATGACAGGTGCTCTTTCTTACCCAGCCGGGTAAAAACAGTAAACTTGTGGTGAGGAAAGTAAAGTTGAAGAAGAAAAGGAGAATAGCATATTCAGGCGTAATGATAGGAAACAGTCCTGCTCCCAAACGTAACACTTCTATGCGCCACTCTCGAAAGAGTGGGCTTAGCATACCCGGACAGGTCTCTCTCACTGACCTGGCAGCCAGAGTATCACTCGGACAATTTCAGGATGAAGTCTCTGCCACAGACCTTCCTTGGTGAACTTGAACTTGAGAGAAAGTCTCTGCCACAGACCCCTCTCAGTGAGCCTCAGAAAATTACCTCTGCCACAGGCCCTCTCTAGGTTGAATTCTTGGAGATATGCCTCCTTTCATGAGTTACGCCTGGATCTCCTTCAACTTGTCGCCCAGGTACTGACTGACAGATGATCAATCCCTCAGTGTCCAGCTACCTTGATCCCCAGTGGTTTGTCCAGGCCCTTTTGGACCGCCAGCCTCTCAATGACACTCCTCAGACTGACTCCCCATCGAACAACAGTACAGTTTGGGATCTTCAGAGGTGGGAACTTAGTCACTCACTGGATCCCTGTCGCTGTTTAGTTGCTCCAGGTCAGCATGGTCCCAGAACCAGGAACACCGCGTGGCACGCACTCCCCGGTAGGCCATAGCGCCTAAAGGTGGGTTCCACACTCGACGAAGAAGACCCAGAACCAATGGCATCTGCCCCATAAATACCACTCCCAGCATGCACAGCAAGGACAAACCCTCCTGATTCGCTGCTGGGAGAGAACACCCAAACCTTGACTCCACTGCTGCCACCTGCAGCACCGGGGCTGGAAGAACACCCCAGCACAACAGAATAGCCCATAGCACAGCCAAGCTGAGACAGAGGCCCTGTTTTGCATTTAACAATCAGGATCAGAGTTTAACTACACTCTGATCTACCCTTAAATTTAACTAGCACCAGTACCATAAAGTACATAGGAGCTACATGGGCAAGGAAGGATGGATGGTTCCAGCTTGGGGAACACCGTCTCCTACACTGCTAGTGGAAAAACAAGCAGGTATGCAATGTTCTGTGCCCCCAGATCTTTGATTGTTTGCCATGGTTCATTGCTCCCCAAGAGCAGCCCGATAACCAGCACCAGGACCTTGTGGCTATAACACTGGGATGGAAAGTTGATGATGGAGAGAAGAAGTTAGTCACTGGAAACACAATGTTCTAATTACTCTATTGCACAGCAAGCTATTACAACCCAGTCCAAAACCACCCTTGCAGAGGTCCTACAGCCAGCAAATAACGGAAATTCCTCCTACCAATAAACTTTATACACAGATTAAGAGTTTCAGAGAAGATATAAATGTACTTGCACATGATGTGCAGAAAATAAAAGAATGAGATGGAAGGGTGGGAGATTTAGAGGATAATGCTATAAACTTGAAATAGGATATGGCCCTGTTATGTTCCAAGACTAATACAGAGAAATGTGAGAAATAGACTTAAGATGTAACACTCCTAGATTTATTGTTATCCCTGAGCACGCAGAAGGCACACGTCAATTCATACAGAGTTGGTTATGCAATACTTGGCACTGAAGATCTTTCTGCACAGTTTGTTGTGGAGATAGCTGATGGAGTGCCAAGTCATCTGCTCTCACCGGGAAAATGTCCCAGACCTTTCTTAATTAAACTGCTAAATTTTAATTAACGATAACATCCTGCAACTAGCTAGAGAGCACTGCGACTTAACTGTTGTCAGTGCAGCCAACTCCAGTGCCCATCAATGAAGCCTCATCACTGGGAAAGGTTACATGGGGTGTATGGGGGGGGGTGGAGGGTCAGCTAGGGGTGTAAGGGTCTCTCACCCAGGGCCGGTACAAGGCAGGGGCAGAAGGGTCAAGTGCCCTGGGCGCTACCATTTTGTATAGGAGGGGGGCGCAGATGAAGTTCTGCCACGGCCGCCAGTAAAGTGACCTGTGTGTCATAGCCAACATGCCGACTGCCGTGTGCGCTTGCCACTCCTGCATCCGGGTCTGTCACTCACCTCCCACCCCTGATCCCTTCCCTGTCTGCTTACTCCCCCTACGGAGGAGTCTTAGTCTCTCCCTTCCAGCGGCGTGACTCACGGCCGGAGGGGAGGGGGGAGATGAAGGACTCCGAGGGCGGCCCAGGGAGCTGTGTCGGCTCTGCCTGTGATGTGACTCACAGCCTGGGAGCTAGAGAGGAGGAGCCGCCGACGAGGATGAGGAGCCTGCCTGGCTCTAGCTGGAACCTGTGTCTTTGCTTCAAAACGGACTACTGAACTGTAAAGTAAGCAGATAATAAAATGGCTAGTTGGGGGAGGGCTCTCGGGGGGCTGACTGAGGTGAGGTGACCAGCACTTATTAATAAAAAATGTCAGATAATTATTATTTTTTTTGTATTATTTTAAAAGAGCCATGCAACCTATCAAAATCAGCCACTATACCCATCAAAAGCAGCCACTGTGCCCATCAAAAGCAGGCACTGTGCCCATCAAAAGCAGGCACTGTGCCCATCACACGCAGCAACTGTGCCCATAAAACACAGCCACTGTGCCATCAAATGCAGCCACTGTGCCCATCAAATGCAGCCACTGTGCCATCAAACGTAGCCACTGTGCCATCAAACACAGCCACTGTGTGCCATCAAACGTAGCTACTGTGCCCATCACACGCAGAAACTGTGCCCATCAAACGCAGCCACTGTGCCCATCAAACACAGCCACTGTGCCCATCAAACACAGAAACTGTGCCCGTTACACGCAGCCACTGTGCCATCAATTGTTGCCACTGTGCCCATCAAAAGCAGCCACTGTGCCCATCAAAAGCAGCCACTGTGCCATCAAATGCAGCCACTGTGCCATCAAACGCAGCCAATGTGCCAACACACGCAGCCACTGTGCCAACACATGCAGCCACTGTGCCCATCAAATGCAGCCACTGTACCATAAAACGCAGCCACTATGCCCATCACATGCAGAAACTGTGCCCATCACACGCAGCCACTGTGCCATCAATTGTCGCCACTGTTCCAATCAAACGCATCCACTGTGCCATCAAACACAGCCACTGTAACCATCAATTGCTTCACTTGTGCCCCATCAATTGCTGCCAGTGTTTTCCCATCAATTGCCACCAGTGTGCCCATCAATTGCCACCAGTGTACCCCATAAATTGCCGCCAATGTGTTGCCAGTTTTCCCCATCAATTGACGCCAGTATGTTGTCAGTTTTCCCCATCAATTGCCGCCAGTGTGTTGCCAGTTTTCCCCATCAATTGCCACCAGTGTGCTGCCAGTTAGCCCCATTAATTGCCGCCAGTGTGCCCATCAATATCCTCAGTGTGCTGCCAGTTTGCCCCATCAATTGCCGCCAGTGTGCCCATCAATTGCCGCCAGTGTGCTGCCAGTTTGCCCCATCAATTGCCGCCAGTGTGCTGCCAGTTTGCCCCATAAATTGCCGCCAGTGTGCCCATCAATTGCTGCCAGTGTGCTGCCAGTTTGCCCCATCAATTGCCGCCAGTGTGCTGCCAGTTTGCCCCATCAATTGCCGCCAGTGTGCCCATCCATTGCCGCCAGTGTGCTGCCAGTTTGCCCCATCAAATGCTGCTGTTTCTTAAAAACAGGGGGGGGGGGGCGCAGTTTGCCATCTTCGCCCTGGGCACCAAATGGCCTTGTCCCAGCACTGCTCTCACCTCAGTGATCTCAGCTCAGCAGGTCCTTGCACGCCACGTCCCAACTCCCTGGCACGCCATGCTTCTGCCTGCTTCCAAGAATCCGGTCCCAGGGAGTTGTAGTTTCCTCTGTGCTGCTCTGTTTTCCACCCACTTGGAGCTTGAGTACGGATTACAACTCCTGGAATGCAACAGCTAGTGGTTGTGCCCCCGGCCCAATTTCCTAGACCAAAAAATAAATAAAATGGTAGCGGGCAGCGGCTGCCATTTTGAACATAAGTTGGGGTGGCCTGGGAGGCAATCGCCACCCTGCCCCCTGGCCCAGCCCTCCCCAGGCTTAGAGAGAGGGCTTATCTGGTACTATTTTACCACCATCAATCTTCTGTGGGAAAGGTAGACTGGACAGTCCCATAGTATAATATTGGAAGAATGGGGAACATCCTCCTGTGCTACTGTAGCACCATCAGTCTTCTGTGGGCAAGGAAGGTTGGATGGTATAGTACAATACTGGGAGAATGGGGAGATCCTGTACAACTGTATCAGTATCAATTTTCGGTGGGCAAGGAAGGCTGGATGGTTCCATGGTACAATTATGGATAGAAGGGTGAGGAAATCTCATACAACTTTACCACCATCAATCTTTTGTGGGCAAGGAAGGTTGGAGCATTCCATAGTATAATAATAGGAGAGTGGGACACATTTCGTACTACCGTGCCACCATCAATCCTATGTGGGCAGGGAAGGCTGGACCATTCCATAGTACAATGTTCTATACTACAATACTGGAAGGAAGGGCACATGCCAGCACAGCGGTTCGGAGACTGAATGGGTGACAACTACAAATTCAACTGTCATCTTTTACCAAAGTCACTGCAGTCGAGTTGTTACTTGAGATAGATTTCAGTATTAGCTGGGCAGGATTCACTTTAGGAATGCAGGTTGATGGGGCATCAATAGATCACATATATCTGGTTTTAGCTTTTACCAAACTCAAAATATAATTTTACCCAGATGGTCCCTAATGCCATTTATTTGCTAGGTGTTGTAAAGTAGCTTGGTTTTAGGGACCGGTATACATTTTTTATTAGTAGAATTTTTTAGGATTTTTTTTTTATTATTTAATTTTGTGCACATAGTTTTGGTTTTGCCTGAAGTTCAGCTGTAACCCAGTTAATGATGTGTTTCTGTGAGAGGAAGACCTGGGATGTACCTATGAATTATCCAATGAAGGTAATGACAGGTTATTTTGTGTCTAGTTGTCAAATATAATTTGTGGCCACACTGAAGATGGTGTCATCTGTTGGCGCTAATGGGGGGGGGTCTCTGTTATCTGTGTGATTTGTAGGTTTTAACGACCGCCTGGGGAGACAGCAGGAACTGGTTGTAACTCAATATCAGCAGGAACTGGTTGTAACTCAATATCAGCAGGAACTGGTTGTAACTCAATATCAGCTCTGACCTGAAGTTAAGTTTAGACATTCCACCCAACTCATACTCCTAATCAACGGCGGATCCAGGGGGGGGGGGCAACGGGGCAATTGCCCCCCCCCCCCCCCGAGACAATCATGTCACACTCCCTTGGTTTAAAAAAAAAAAAAAACATTTTTTTTTTTTCTATCTGACTTTTTTTAAACTGCATCGCTGTGCGTGTACAGGGCTCGGTACAAGGGGTGGGAGGTGTCCAGGGCGGAGTGTGAGAGGGGCGGATTTATCTCCCTCCTTCTGCTCACTTACTGAGCATATAATACCAGAGCCGTTTGCATAGCCACGGCCGCCCGATCTGCTCCCTCCCCCTGCATCCTTATTGGCAGGCAGGGAAGAGAGCACTAGAAAGGACTCCAGGAGGGGGGGGGGGGGGCAATCAATCCGTCCATTATCTAATCCTCAGTACTAACCATGAAGAAACACACTGATACCTCCTGTCCGTCCGTAGGACAGCAGAGTCAGTCTGTAAATTCTGAGGCTGGCTGCAGCTCTGCGTGTCTGTCTGTGTAAACAGCCCAGCAAAGACATCCACCCCCTCCTCCCTCACTCACTGACTGACGAGAGATGAGAGGAATACAGCTCCTCCCACCTCTGCTCCTCCAGTGACATCCCGCCCCGCCCACACTATCCCCAGCATGCCGTGCAGCTGTATCTAGAAAGAAGGGGAAGTGTTTGTGGGCGGGAAATATGAATACAGTAGCTGCAGATTCCTCTGTGTGCCAAAGATGACCTGATCTTTTAGCCTGCAAATGTGGGTGAGTGTACACTGTGATCATTGTCCTTATCTCCATCCCTCTGCCTTCTCTCCTCCATATGTCTCCATCCCCTCCCCCTCATGTTCTTTCAAGACGTTCTATGTTTACTTTCACTTTCAGTAAGGCTGTTAATAATGGGGGTTAATAATGCATTTGCAGACACCAGTGCCGGGGGTTAATGCCTTTGTTGACACCAGTGCCGGGGGTTAATAATGCATTTGCTGACACCAGTGCCGGGGGTTAATGTGTTTGCAGACACCAGTACTGGGGCTTAATGCCTTTGCTGACACCAGTGCTGGGGCTTAATGCCTTTGCTGACACCAGTACTGGGGCTTAATGCCTTTGCTGACACCAGTGCTGGGGCTTAATGCCTTTGCTGACACCAGTGCTGGGGGTTAATGATATGTTTGCTGACACCAGTGCTGGGGGTTAATGATATGTTTGCTGACACCAGTGCTGGGGGTTAATGATATGTTTGCTGACACCAGTGCTGGGGGTTAATGATATGTTTGCTGACACCAGTGCTGGGGGTTAATGCCTTTGCTGACACCAGTGCTGGGGGTTAATGCCTTTGCTGACACCAGTGCTGGGGGTTAATGCCTTTGCTGACACCAGTGCTGGGGGTTAATGATGTGTTTGCTGACACCAGTGCTGGGGGTTAATGATATGTTTGCTGACACCAATGCTGGGGGTTAATGCGTTTGCTGACACCAATGCTGGGGGTTAATGCGTTTGCTGACACCAATGCTGGGGGTAACTTAATGTTTGCTGACACCAGTGCTGGGGGTTAATGTGTTTACTAATACCAGTGCTGGGGGTTAATATTGTGTTTTCTGACACCAATGCTGGGGGTTAATGCTTTTGCTGACACCAATGCTGGAGGTTAATGCGTTTAATGACACCAATGCCGGGGACTAATGATGCGTCTGCTGGGGTTAATAATGAGTTTTCTGACAACAGTGCTGGGGGTTAATAATGCATCTGCTGGGGGTTAATGCGTTTTTGCAAGTGCAACCATAGCAACCCTGGTAGTTCTCCCACTGATTTGGACCCTTATATTTTCCTGGTGTGCTGGTGACATACCTCCTTGTTTTCTGCCACCCTAGGGGGCCCAATACAGTAAGAAGGGGGCTCACAGCAACACATGCTGCCACCACCTGGCTGCAACCCCCCTGTCCTCCCCTTCCGCCTGGCTGCAATCCCTCTGTCCTCCCTTCCGCCTGGCTGCAATCCCTCTGTCCTCCACTTCCGCCTGGCTGCAATCCCTCTGTCCTCCACTTCCGCCTGGCTGCAACCCCCCTGTCCTCCCCACCACCTGGCTGCAACTCCCCTTCCACCTGGCTGCAACCCCCCCTGTCCTCCCCTTCCACCTGGCTGCAACCCCCCCTGTTCTCCCCTTCCACCTGGCTGCAACCCCTCCGTCCTCCCCTTCCACCTGGCTGCAACCCCCCTGTCCTCCCCTTCCACCTGGCTGCAACCCCTCCGTCCTCCCCTTCCACCTGGCTGCAACCCCCCCGTCCTCCCCTTCCACCTGGCTGCAACCCCCCCATCCTCCCCTTCCACCTGGCTGCAACCCCCCCGTCCTCCCCTTCCACCTGGCTGCAACCCCCCCGTCCTCCCCTTCCACCTGGCTGCAACCCCCCCGTCCTCCCCTTCCACCTGGCTGCAACCCCCCGTCCTCCCCTTCCACCTGGCTGCAACCAGCTTTTTCTTTCCTCCACCTGGCTGCAACCCCCCTTCCAACTGGCTGCTCCCACACAGTAATAATTGAAATGATGTGCTTCGATCATCCTGACACCATATTAACCACTGTCCCGTGATGATTGAAGCTCCAACACCAGCCATTGCCCCTACAAATTGCCTGCAAAAATTTTGGCAGTGCCCCTCCCGAGATTAGACTCTGGATCCGCCCCTGCTCCTAATGTGTATGTGTGTGTAGCGCCTGGTTACTTAAAAGGTACCGCCGCTAGTTACATTTAGAGAGGGATCAGAGTGTTAAGTAACTCTGATCCAATCATTAGGTTTAAATCTGGTCTCTGTCTCAGCTTGGCTGTGCTGTGAGCTGGCTATTGTTGCTGGGGTGTAGTTCCTACCCCAGGACGATGGGTGGCAGCAGTGGGGTCGAGGTTTGGGTGCTCTTGCCCAGCAGCCAATCAGAAGGGTTGAGCCTTGCTGTGCATGCTGGGGGAGGGTATTTATGGGCAGACGCCATTGTTCTCAGTTCTTCTTCGGAGTTCGGCACCCACCTTTAGGGTGACTGCGCATCACGGCACCCCGACGTGATGGCCTTACAGGCCAGGGTGCGCGTGCCACGCGGTGTTCCTGGTTCCGGGGCCATGATGGTCCTGAAGATCCCAAGCGAGGTAGCTGTTTGGTGGGAAGTCCATCAGAGGAGAGCCAATGAGAAGCTGGCGATCCAATAGGGTCTCGACAAACCACCGGGGATCAAGGTAGCCGGACACTGAGAGACTGGTCACCTCTCAGTCGGTACCTGAAAACGATCTGAAGGAGATCCAGATGCAATTCTATCAAGGAGGATCATCTCCATAATCACAATCATAGAGAGGGCCTGTGGCAGAGGCTTTTTCCTGAGTCTATTTCAGGAGAGTCTGTGGCAGAGACTTTTCCTTCAAGTCCGAGCAGTACCTGATTACGTGATTTCGTGCAGCCAAGCTGACCTGCCACCGTAAAACTGTGGCGGCTGGTCAGCTAGTGGTTAACTGCATGCTCAGTGCGCCTGCGTCGTTGTCTACGGTGTGCATGCGCCGTAGACAATGGTGCAGTCTTTTCTGCAAATATCTCCTTAACCGTGTAGGTTAAGGAGATATGTCTTGCACCTACAGGTAAGCCTTAATCTAGGCTTACCTGTAGGGCCAAGTGGTCTGTAAGGGTTTACAACCACTTTAAAGTGGTTGTAAACACAAAAAATAATAGAAAAAAACAACTACAATTTTAAGAGAGAGTCACGGTACCTTCAGGTTAGCCTTATTATAGGCTTACCTGTAGTGAAAAGTGGTGTAACAGGGTTTACAACCACTTTAACATTCCTGCAAGTATTTCCTTTTTTCTGCCACAAGATGGAGCATTGTGGACTCTGATTTATCTCCAAACAGAGCACTGCACTATGGGCAATGTAGTCCCAGTCAGAAGGAATTCTATCATAAATACAGTCAGGGATACTACAAAACCCAACGTCCCTGAATGCAGAAGGGGTCATACAAACAAAAAATTGCCGGAAAGCACAGGGCAGTTGAGACAGAGCCCCCGGTGTGTGCAGAAGAGAAAGATCCTGTCTGAGAGAGGGAGACAGGGGGAAGGTACAGTTAGGGGCTGTGAGATATAACAGAGACAGTGCCTGGTAGTTCTGTAGATTGAGGAAAAGCTACTGTAACTTGCCAAATCCAGTTTCGAGTTGGTACCGCTGACTGCTGAAGCCGAGGATCGTCTTGAGGCTTATTATTGGAGACCCAGGGCCGCTGCTTTCTCTTGTGTCGATATTGAGCCTAACTAAGATTGCAGCTGCAACACAGAGATACCCCTGTCTGAATGCTGCCAAAAGTTCACCTGGAGTCCTTCTCATCTTGAAGGGGGGTTTTTCACCAAAAGAGACCAGTTTTTACAAATACTGTACAATCAGTGAGTGGGATAGAAACCCCTTGTGACATATTGACTGACCTTGTAGTAGTTCTATTGGAAAGCAACATTGTCCTACCACCCTTAAAGGCATCACCTATTACTCCTTAAAGTGGATGTAAACCCTCACATATACCAAGTGAAGTGAACAGCCTCAGATGATACACAGAGATGAAACAAATCTCCCTACATATGTTTTACATGTATCACTGCAGTCTTCAGCTTGCTATATTCATTAGAAAGTGCACATCGTGTTAGATTTATTTCTTCCTGTTCAGCACTTGGAGTGACGTATCGGTATACACTGCGTGACAGCTGATTGGATGAAAGGTAGGGTGACCACGTGTCCCGGATTGCCCGGGACAGTTCCGCATTTTGCAAGTCTGTCCCGGGCACCTTCATTCCGGGACAATACAGTGTCCCGGAATGAAACTGACACAGCTACCCCCTGGGCCAATCTGATTCTCCCAAAAAAAACATCAACGCTTTACTCACTGACAGTACTTGTCCTGGCCTAGAATGCCTGGAGGGGCACAATCCCCACCCCCTGCTTGTGTTTGGGGAAATCATAAATCCCGCCTCTTGTGTCCAACACTGTGCTGTGATTTGCTACACCACAAGCTGATTTTTGGGAAGGGGGGTGTCCCTGAATGGTAGTTTGGAAATGTGGTCACCCTAATGAAAGACCCACACCCCCACTACACATAGGTAGAGGAAGGAACGAATGTACAGAGCTGTGCTGTGAATTGACCAGCCCTCTACTAATCAATTTGTAGCACCCAATCCAACACAAATTTCAGGCTGGTTTTATCACCTGTGTCTGAGAACTAGTCAGAAGTTATCATGCTGATAACAGAAGAACAGAGCAGCAGAAAGACACAGGACTTAGGGCTTTGGATAGAGATAAGTAAACACTACAGATATATGGTCCATGGTCAGATTTCATGAATCGGGTTTACATCCACATTACCCTTCCTGCTGCTCAGAACTGTACCCTTGGATATCTGAGAAATATCTATCATTATAACCTTAATAATTAACCTTTTACTGGACACTCCTCCATTCAGTGCTCTTAAGAAATGAGTGCCCTTGTTGCAGAAACAATTCCTACTAGCACACCAATGTCTTCAAGGGCCCCAACGTAGCCAGCAGAAGACTAACTTAAAGGACTGTGTTAGAGTACCCTTTATCCTGCATAGTCAAGAGTTAATTATTACCGCAAAAAATGAATCTGCGAATTTAGCTGCTTACCCAACCAATCAAAGCCTTAGTGCATTATGAATGCAAAGTGTTTTTACTTGTAGTTGGCATTGCCATCTCTCACATATAAAGTAACCAGTACTGCAAGTCTGTCAGGCTATTTCAGTTCAGTATTCTCACTTATTTCGCAGTTCTGAAGGACAGCTTTGAGAAGATGGAGAGATATCTGCCCATACCGGAGGATGTGGAAGGAGCAGCCAAAGCCCTCATGAGGCTCCAAGACGTCTACTCCCTAAATGTGAAGGACCTGGCCAAAGGAGTCTTCCAGAGCGGCCCGGACTCACACTACAATCTCAAGTACAGGCCGGACAAAGTGTGCGCCATGTCAGCCGATGACTGTTTCCATATAGGCAAGGTATACACAACCTACCAACGTATACATAGATAGGCATACTACTGTTATCTGCAGCCATGGATCATAACCTGCTTTGCCCCCGCTGCATCCATCCCCACATTACGGGCATGGTATTCAAAGAAATGTTTTTATTTTTTTTAGATAGTTTATTTTTTATTATAAACTTTTTTTGTGAGGTTAGCATGACAGTATGCATATTAATATATACATTTCCAATTTTTCTTCCAGCCACCCCCTCCTGCTGATTTTTTTTGTTTATAGTCCTCAATAGAGTAAGCTGAAATTTACAAATGCAAGTATTTAAGTCAGTCCAGTGGCACCTCTCCCTCCCCAAAGGAAGTAACTCCTCCCCCAAAGGAGTAACTCCTCCCTATCCTTCCTCTTAAGAGCAGTGACACCCCCCTCTTCCAAAGAGGTGACTCCTCCCCCGACAAAGCAGTAACTCCTCCCTTCCAAAGCGGTGACTTCTTCCTCTCTCTCCATTTTTAGGGCAGTGACACCTCCCCCAAAGGAGTAACTCCTCCTCACCCTCCCTCTTAAGAGCAGTGACTCCCCCTCTTCCAAAGAGGTGACTCCTCTCCCTCCAAAGCAGTGACTCCTTCCTCTCCCTCCCTCTTTAAGGCAGTGATACCTCACCCAAAGCAGTAACTCATCCTCCCTCTTAAGAGCAGTGACACCCCTCTTTCAAGATGTGACCCCCCCTACAAAGCAGTGACTCCTCCTTACAAAGCGGTGATTCTCCCCTACAAAGCAGTGACTCCTCCCCCTACAAAGCAGTGACTTCTCCCCCTACAAAGCAGTGACTCCTCCCCTACAAAGCAGTGACTTCCCTTACAAAGCAGTGACTCCTCCTCTCCAAAGCAGTGATTACTCCCCTCCAAAGCAGTGACTCCTCCCCTCCAAAGCAGTAACTCCTTCCTCTCCCTCCCCTCCCTCTTCAGGACACGTCACCAAAGCAGTAACTCATCCTCCCTCTTAAGAGCATGTGACCCGTCTGCCTCCAGAGCAGTGAATCATCCCCCTCCCTTCTTTCTGCTAGAGCAGTGACACCTCCCCTTACAGAGCTGTAACTCATCCCCCTCTATCCCACTCCTTAATAGTGACCCCTCCCTCTCCAAAGCAGTGACACCTCCTCCTTCCAGAGCTGTGACTCGTCCCCCTCAATCCCACTTTAGAGAATAGAAAATAATATAACAGAAAATACAAGAATAGAATATAATAGTGGAAAACTGAACAAAATAGAATAGTAAAAATAAAAGAATAGAATAGAAGTAAAAAATAGAATAAAAAAATAATAGACTAAATAGAATATAATCATCTTCTGAAATTTAAATAGAATAGAATATAAAATCATTCAAGAAACAATAGAATAGAAATTTGAATTTAAATATAATAGAAAAGAATAGATCAGAATAGGAAATAACAGAATAGTATAGAAAAAAATAGACTAGAAAGAATCTTCCTATTCTAATCTATTCTTTTCTATTCTATTCAGAACAATGTGATTCTATTTGAATGTTGGGAAAATGGTTATATTCCTTCTATACATGTCTATTGTTTTTTTTTTGTTTTTTTATTATATTATTTTTTTATTCTATTCAATCCTATTCTATCCTTTTCTATTCTATTCTTTTCTGTTCAAATTCAAATGTATTCTGTTCAAAATTGCAATTTTGGAAGATGGTTAAATTCTTTCTATTCTATTCTGTTGTTGTTTTTTCTATACTATTCTGTTATTTTCTATTCTATGAAAATTCAAATTTATTCTATTTGAATTTTGGGAAATGGTTATATTCTTTATATGCTATTCTATTCTATTCTATTGTTTTTTTTTCTAATTCTATTATTTTCTATTCTATTATAGTCCATTCTATTCTTTTTTTTCCATTCTATTCTTTTTTTATTTTTTTATTTTCTTATATATTCTAGTTCAAATTCATTCTATTTGAAATTGGAATTTCAGAAGGTTGTTATATTCTTTTTATTGTATTCAATTATTTTTTATTTATATTTTATTCTATTCTTATATTTTCTATTTTGTTTTGTTTTACTCTTTTATATTATATTATTTTCTTTATTTTTTTATTTTCTGTTCCATTCCTTCATTTTCTATTCTAATTTATTCATTTTGGAAATTTGAAAACTATTCTAATTCAAAAACGATTCTAATTTGAAAACAATTCGAATCGATTTGGTTTTGAATTCCGCCGAATTTCTAAAAAACTGAAATTCGTCCAAATTTTAATTTGGAACAAAATGAACTGCACATGTCTACCGCAGAGGGCCACCTTCCTGGTGTCTTGGGGTCCCTGGTAGTTCCACCAGTGGTGTCAGTAGTATTTTTATTTCGTTTTTTAATAATTTTTTTACCATTTAATTTATTTTTATTTTAAAATTAACCCATGCTAATGGCCGAAAAAGGGTTAATACTGCCCGCAATGCGCCTCTGCATTACCGCAGTGCCCATTGCTTTCAATGGGAAGGAGCGGTAAAGACACTGCTCCAAAGATGCTGCTGGCAGGACATTTGGAGCGGTCCCGCCAGCGCATCGCCTCAGTGTTAAAGCCCTCAGGCTTTCACACTGAGACTGCAGGGAAAGAGTTTTTCAGGCGGTATTTAGGTGCTATTTTTAGCGCTAAACTGCCTGAAAAAACTGCTCAGTGTGAAATGGGCCTAACTCTAACCTGGTAGCCATTAAAAAAATGTAAGTGCACCTGTCATGCCCAACTTCTATTACAAGGGATGTAAGTGGCGCCTGCGTATATAAACGGCGTTCAAACCATACATGTCTGGTATCGCTATGAACGTTACAGTGAGAACAATGGCCCAGATTCACAGAGCGATTACGCCTGCGTAACAGGAGATGCGTGTGCGTAAGTCTAAATGTGCGTGTGCATCCCCAAAGCGAGATACGCAAGAAATCTACTTTTTTTTTGTCCCGCGTAATTTCGTTAGACTGGCGCATCCGTCCGCGCAAAACTGCGCTAGACAGACCATTGATTTGCTAGTCAAATATGCTAATGAGGGACTTACGGGGGTCCACAAAAGAACGTTGGGGCAGCGCAGGCTACGCAGTGTGCGCAACAGCAAAATGTCCTGTCTAAAATTAGACCATATAAAAGCTGGTCTAAAAAGAGAAAAATCGTCTACATGTCAGATAAAGCAACACCGTTAGTGAGGAGCTCAGCAGTCACACGTGTTGCACAACAATCTGTATGCCAACATGCCAGGGGCATCGTCGCACATAGCTATACTACTGACTTTAGAGGAACAAAGAAGGATGAGGGCACGGAGGATGGCACGGGAGAGGATATACCGCACCCGCATAGACCTGTTTGGCATGAGTGATTCTGAGGTGTCTCGCATCTTCAGATTCACCCCTCATGCCATCCTGGAATTAACCACAACCCTGCAGGAGGACATCACCAGCCCAACACACCGCTCACATGCAGTGCAGCCACTGGTCAAGGTCATGGCAACACTGCATTTCCTTGCCAGTGGCTCTTTTCAGCATACAAGTGGAGTGGTGGCTGGGATGTCACAATCCTCCATGAGCAGATGTGTGCACCAGGTTGTCCCTGCAATCCTCAGACGCATGTCCCACCACATCATCAGACCCACCACTGAGGAGCTGCGGCTGAAGGCAATGACAGATTTCTACAGAATTGCCAGATTCCCACGCACTGTGGGGGCCATTGATTGCACACATGTGGCACTCCAGCCCCCCCAGGAGACAGAGCACATATACCGCAATCGGAAGCATTGGCATTCCATCAACGTACAGGTGATAGTCGATGCCCAAGGCCTCATATGGCACGTCCGTGCCAAACACCCCGGATCCAGCCATGACAGCTACATATACAATCAATGCCACATCCGAATGGAATTCGATCAGAACGTGTATGGGGACAGCTGGCTGGTTGGTGAGTGACATGGGTGGCAGGCATGACTATCCCCTCCCATGATGCACACATCACAAGGGGCACATGCATGACTAACATCCTCCTGTCTTTTCCCTTACAGGTGACTCCGCATATCCACTGGGACCCCATCTCATGACTCCTATCCGGAACCCCCAAACCCCAGGAGAGGAAAGATACAATCAAGCACATGCCCAAACACGTGCAGTGGTGGAGCGCACCTTTGGCCTCCTGAAGTCACGTTTCCGATGCCTGGATAAGTCTGGGGGTACCCTGTTGTATTCCCCAAACTTCGTGTGCCAGATCATCGGTGCATGTTGCATGCTGCACAACTTCGCAGTGAGAAAGGGCCTGCAGATTGACCTATGTGATGACCTGACCCCTGAACCAGACAATCCCCCATTAACCGAGGTTACCCCGTCTTCTGAGGGAAGAGCAGCCAGGAGACAGCTGACATTGGGCATCTTTGCACGTTAAACACACACTTTAATCATGGCACAATGAGAATGCATGCATGCACACCACTGTGGTCCCTAGCACAGACACATCACATCCTCATCAAATTGGATTGGCACCAGTCCACCATGCAGGACTTGTGAGCAGCAACGCCACGCCACGGCTCCAATTATGTCACTGTACATTCATACACCATTCACACGGACCTGGGGATCACTTCTCCCTGGTCCTGGGGAACCCTTCTCCACCAAAATTGAGGGTGACACCCCTTTTCCGGCAGGAATGTCACCCCCACATTCAAACAGCATTCACAACCCAAAAAATAAATAAAAAATGACCAGCAAAATCATAAAATTTCCAGGAAAAAAAAAAGGCACCAAAAAAAAAGGGGAAAAACAAATTAGTGCCCTTGACGTGAGCCACGCCTGGGTGCCCCCGGCCACGGCCCCTCTGGGGAGACTCATGGGGGAGGGGGGGTAAACCGGGGAAGGAGGAGCAGCCCCTGATCTCTGCCCACCTGGCGGCCTGCCCTCCAAGGCCACGGCTATTCTGTCCAGGGCAGCACCTAGTGTTGCCGTGTTGGCCTGGATAGCCTGGGTAAGGGCCCTCACATCCTGCCCAACGCCTGCTGATGTCGTCTGCAGGTCGTTAAGGCAGTTTGTGAAAGCCCGAGAGTGGCAGTCCAGGTTCCCAAGCGTATCCTTGATGGAGGACAGGCTCTCCTCCATCCGCACCAATGTCTGGCTGACCTGTCCCAGATGGCGGGTCTGGAGGAACTGGTCCCTTCTCAGAGTGGCGGGCAGGAGATCGGCCACCCCCCTGGTCTTCTGGGTCACCTTCCTGCCTCCAGCTGATGCTTGTGGCCGGGGAGAAGGGGAGCCCCTTGGGAGGGGAGCCATGTTGGGGGAGGAGGGGGTCTCCCCCTTAGGGAGGGCTGCCTGCTGCCAGCCAGAGGGGAAGAGTCCTCCAAAAACAATAGTCCAGTGCCTGACATGGACTCCTCCTCCTCAAACTCCTCCTCCTCACCCTCCTCCTCTTCAACCTCCTCCGCGGACTCCGGCCTTGTTGGGGGGGCCTCATTAGGCTGCTGTCCCGGGGATGGTGCGGTCAGGCCAGATGGCCCAGCACCCTCCTGCACATCTGTGGATGACACAAAAAATTCACAGGTTGGAGGATCCACACACTTGCCACATATTCCCTTTCACCCCCTCCCCCACACATGCTACACACCTGATAGAAAAAAAAACCTTACCTGGCATCACGGGCTCCGGACTTGAGTCATAGCCGGGCAGGCCCTCCACTTCATGCCTGGGCCACCGCACGCTCCTCCTCTGTCAGCCTAACACGGCATGGTGGGCCCCCTCCTGTGGCCCTGGCATGGGCAAGCATTTTGGCCAGCTTCTTTTTGACCAGACGCCGGAGGTCATTTATCTTTTTATCAATCCCCGACCGGTTCCGTGTCTCCCCCTCCCCCGCTGAATTCACCTGGTCAGTGATGATGTCCAAAATCTCTCTCCTCCTGGCCGGGGTGGTGTTGGCACTGTCCGGGCCCTGGAGGTAACGCCCATATTGGGTAATGGCCCGGGCAAGAATTTGTTTCTCCCTCAAAGTAAAATTTAATTTCCTCTTCCTCTCTGTCATACTCTGACCAAAAATCACTCCCAGTCAACAAAAATCACTCACAAAAACAAGCACGACCAATCAAGCAAGAAAACAAACAGAAAACTATCAAACAAAAACTCTCACAAGCAGTCACCAAAAATCACTTTCAAATATCTTCTAACAAACACTAGATCACACAGTACACAAATCTGACAAAGACAAGTCACAACGCAACTAACAACAGAACAAAAGCACCTTGCTGTATAGGGAGGGATACAAAGGGATGTACTTTTGCAATGGAAGTGCGTTTGTGTCTGTCTATTTATGCTGTCTGCGTAGTTCTCAAATTTGCCCTAGTCCATTTCCAATTTCACTGATTGCGCCGTTCCCGAGTTGTGAGCATGCGCACAGAGGTGCTGACCATGGTCTGCTTCATGTGCGCATGCGCGAGCCGGCCGGCCCTTCATTTGCATGGGGTCACGGCTCATTTCAATGAAACACGCCCACGTCCTTCCCAATTTGTATTACTCCGCCTTACGCCTCTGAAATAACGTTACACATGCGCAATTTTCTGCGTAAAAGCGATGAGAATAGGGTGATTGCGCGGCTACATTGCACAAGTCTAACGTAAAGGCGGTGTGCTACGCCAGTCCAATAATGCGCATATGTACCTGAATCTGGCCCAATAATTCTAACACAAGATCGCCTCTGTAACTCTAAACTGGTAACCTGTAAAAAAAAAATGTAAGAGTCGCCTATGGAGATTTGTAGGTACCGTAGTTTGGCGCCATTCCACGAGTGCGCGCAATTTCAAAGAATGAAATGTTAGGTATCTATTTACTCGGGGTAACATCATCCTTCACATTATACAAAACAATTGGGATAACTTTATTGTTTCGTTTTTTTTTTATTCATGAAAGTGTCTTTATTCCCAAAAAACTGTTTTTGAAAGACCGCTGCGCAAATACCGTGTGACATAAAATATTGCAATGATCGCCATTTTATTTTCTAGGGTCTCTGCTAAAAGACCCGTATGTGTCTCTTTAAGGCCCAGCCGTGAGGTCACGACCCGGTCCGAAGCTCTGTGACCGCGCCCGCGGGACCCGTGGACCCGATCGCCACCGGTGTCCCGCGATTGGTCACTGATTACTGTAAAAACGACAATGACAGTGATGGGGTTAACCACTAGGGGGCGCTGTAGGGGTTAAGTGTGACCTCATGTGTGTTTCTAACTGTAGGGGGGCGGGGCTGGATGTGTGACGTCAGTGATTGTCATTCCATATTAGGGAACAGACGATCACTGACATTTCCACACAGAAGAATGGGTAAGGTTTGTTTACACTCACCTCTCCCCGTTCTTCAGCTCCTGTGACTCGATTGCGGGACACCGGTGATCAGGTCCGCGGGCGTGGTCACGGAGCTTCGGACCAGGTCGCGAGCGCTCTGCCGGTGGCGTGCTTACGACCCATGGCTGAGCTCTTAAAGGGGACGTATATATAAGTCCCTGTGCCCAGCCGTGCCATTCTGTTGACGTATATCATCGTGCGGCGCTCCTTAAGTGGTTAAAGAGTAACTCTTACATCAAAGTAAAAAACTTCTTTAGTATATCATATACTCTGCAAAAACAATGTCTCCAACATCAATTCCAGTCCGGGGTGCCCTACACGTTACGCCACGTCCACATGACTTCATCAGGGGGACTGTATTGGTTGAAATAGGTGTCTTTTATCTTATATTATAACCAATCTATTTCTATTTCAGCCAATCAAAACAGCAATAACTCCTTTAGTATATCATATACTCAGCCAAAACAATAACTTCGACATCACTTCTGGTCCGGGGTGCTCTACGTGTTACGTCACTCCCATGTGACTTCTACAGGGGAACCGTATTGGATGAAATAGATGTCCTTTATCTTCTATTTCAACCAATGTATTTCTATTTCAGCCAATCAAAACAGTAATAAATCCTTTAGTATATCATATACTCAGCAAAAACAATGTCTCCGACATCACTTTTGGTCCGGGTGCCCTACGTGTTACGTCACGCCCACGTGACTTCATCAGGGAATCAGGTTGGTTGGAATAGATGTCTTTTATCTTCTATTTCAACCAAACTATTTCTATTTCAGCCAATCAAAACAGTAATAACTCCTTTAGTATATCATATACTCTGCAAAAACGATGTCTCCGACATCAATTCCAGTCCGGGGTGCCCTATGCGTTACATTACGCCCACGTGACTTCTACAGGGGAACCGTATTGGTTGAAATAGATGTCTTTTATCTTCTATTTCAACCAAACTATTTCTATTTCAGCCAATCAAAACAGTAATAAATCCTTAAGCATATCATATACTCAGCAAAAACAATGTCTCCGACATCACTTCTGGTCCGCCCACGTGACTTCATCAGGGAATCAGGTTGGTTGAAATAGATGTCTCAACCAAACTATTTCTATTTCAGCCAATCAAAACAGTAATAACTCCATTAGTATATCATATACTCTGCAAAAACAATGGGCCAGATTCCCGTAGATCCTGCGGCGGCGTCGCGTAAGCTATTTACACTACGCCGCCGCAACTTACAGGAGCAAGTGCCGTATTCTCCAAGCACTTGCTCTGTAATTTGCGGCGGCGTAGTGTAAATGGCCCGGCGTAAGCCCGTGTAATTCAAAGGGGGCGGCTTGTATTTAAATTAAGCGCGCCCCCGCGCCAAACGAACTGCGCATGCGCCGGCCGTAAAAGTAGCCCAATGCGCATGCTCCATAGTACGGCGCAAATACATTGTTTTCGACGGCAGCGTAATTAACGTAAAGGCCTATTCGCGACGAGTTACGTAAACAACGTAAAAACCTGACGCTGTCCCGCCGTCCATACTTAACATGGCGTGCGTAAAGTTAAACCACCTTATAGCAGGGGTAACCTTACGCTTACGGAAACAACGTAAACTACGGCGACCCGGCGCAAAAACGTTCGGGAATCGGCGTATCAGGCTCATTTGCATATACGCCACCTAGCGGCCAGCGTAGTATTGCATTTAAGATCCGATGGTGTAAGTGACTTACGCCAGTCGGATCTACACCGTATCTATGCGTAAATGATTCTAAGATTCACGTCGCATAGATACCTGGGCACAGAAGCGGAGATACGACGGCGTATCTGGAGATACACGGTCGTATCTCTTAGAGAATCTGGCCCAATATCTCCGACATCACTTTTCGTCCGGGTTGCTCTACGTGTTACGTCATGCCCACGTGACTTCATCAGGGAAATCAGGTTGAAATAGATGTCTAAACTATTTCTATTTCAGCCAATCAAAACAGTAATAACCAATTTAATTAAAAATAGATTACAGTACTATTAATTAGTAGATGTTACATAGCTAATCTGGCAAAAAAATAGACACAAGTCCATCCAGTTCAACCAACTTTATCTTGCAAAATGTACAATAAAGTTACCCATAAAAACAAACAAAAAAACTATGAATTAATTGTGGAATTATAGTTTAGTGTCACTCTCACAAGTCTCAGTACAGGCAGGGCTGTACTGTGTGGCAGAGGTGCGTAAATCCTAAGACTGGATGGACAGAACTATAAAATGACAGGTTAACCAGCTCCCTTATATGTATGACATCTGTGTGTCTGGAAGGCTTATTTAAGTTAATTTCAGAATGCCGAGGGAGCTGGGAATAATTTGGACATGTGTTCAGTAGCACAGCCTGCAACCAATTCAATGTAAACCGTATTAAACTCAGAGCATATGTCCTGATGGCTTCTCCTGGGGGGAACGGCAGAAAATCTCAGTTTGCAACATCAGACATTTACAGCAGATTTTTATTGGGCGGAAAATGTCATCGTAGATTGAGGCTGAGAAAGAGCAGAGCTCTGACCTTTTGTGTGCTTCTTCCAGAAGGAAAACCGCAAGAGAAATCAGATTTTCCTACTGACAGAGTTAGGGAGAAGCTGGATATTGTTTCCTGACATTGTCCAATAAGAATTAATCCTCCACATTGTCCTCTATCACACTGCGAGGAATCACAATCTCAGCCACAGCAACACTTGATGGTTAACTGTGTATCAGCCTCCTAATTGGCTGCACTTACTATCAATCAAAATACTGAGCCAATCAAAATGATTTTAAGCTATTTAGTAGTTTATGACTGCCCTTTTAATTCTCTCGTGTTGGGCACACCAGTCTCTTTTCGAACCATTGAATGAGATCAATATTATGATCACATCCAGGGCCGCCATCAGGGGGGTACAGGCAGTACACCTGTAAGGGGCCCGGAGGTCCCCAGGGGCCCGGATGGCAACCTCTTTTTTTTTTGTAAGGGGTCCGGGGGTCCCCAGGGGCCTGGATTGCAACCCCCCTTTTTTTTATAAAGAAAAATACTTTTTTGTATATATTTTTTTTGTTACATTTTATTTTATATATATATATTATTATTAAAGGGCCCGGAGGCCCTCAGGGGCCCGGGTGGCAACCTCCCTTTTTTTTATAAGGAAAAATATTTTTTTTATATATATTTTTTGTTTCATTTTATTTTTTATATATATATATATATATATATTTATATATATATATATATATATATATTATTAAAGGGCCCGGAAGTCCCCAGGGGCCCGGATGGCAACCTCTTTTTTTTTTGTAAGGGGTCCGGAGGTCCCCAGGGGAATGTTTTATATATATTTTTTTATATATATATTTTATTAAAGGGCCCGGAGGTCCCCAGGGCCCCGGATGGCAAGCCCCCCCCCCCCTTTTTTTTAATAAAAAAAAAAAAAAATTTTTTATTGGGCACAGCAGGTGTACAGACCCGGGAACTCAGCACAGGGATGGTGGGAGCCCCTCATAATGGGCACAGCAGGTGTACAGACCCAGAAACTGATCACAGGGATGGTGGAAACCCCTCATAATGGGTACATCAGGTATGTAGACCCAGAACAGGAATGGTGGGAACCTCTCATAATGGGCACATCAGGTGTACAGACCCGGGAACTCAGCACAGGGATGGTGGGAGCCCCTCATAATGGGCACAGCAGGTGTACAGACCCAGGAACTCAGCACAGGGATGGTGGGAACCCCTCATAATGGGCACAGCAGATGTATAGACCCGGGAACTCAGCACAGGGATGGTGGGAACCCCTCACAATGGGCACAGCAGGTGTACAGACCTGGGAACTCAGCATAGGGATGGTGGGAACCCCACATAATGGGCACAGCAGGTGTACAGACCCAGGAACTCAGCACAGGGATGGTGGAAACCCCTCACAATGGGCACAGCAGGTGTACAGACCTGGGAACTCAGCACAGGGATGGTGGGAGCCCCTCATAATGGGCACAGCAGGTGTACAGACCCAGGAACTCAGCACAGGGATGGTGGGAACCCCTCATAATGGGCACAGCAGATGTATAGACCCGGGAACTCAGCACAGGGATGGTGGGAAGCTCTCATAATGGGCACAGCAGATGTACAGACCTGGGAACTCAGCACAGGGATGGTGGGAACCTCTCATAATGGGCACAGCAGATGTATGGACCCAAGTCTGTTCTGCTTCTTCACTGTTCATTGTCCAGTCACAGACTAGGAGTGGGTAACTGTTGCTGTGAAAATTCAGGCCAGCAGCCCGGTCTCAGGATTGGGTGGGCAGTCTGGGGGGACAAGACCCGTGAAAGTTACCGAACTGTAGTCCGCATCTTCTATTCTATGTGAGTTTTCTGATCTAGCCCCTCTATGTCTTTGTTATGTAGTCAATGAGATTTATTATTAGATGGTAGAATTATGCCACCCATAATAATGGGCTTCCTGTTCCCTAGGTGGCCTATGAGATGGACGATTATTACCATTCCATTCCTTGGCTGGAAGAGGCGGTCAGCATGTTCCGCGGGTCCTATGGCAGCTGGTTCACTGAAGACGAGGGGTCCCTTGAAGATGCTTTGGATTATTTGGCATTTTCCTACTACAAGGTACGCTGAAGCTGAACTCCAGGCAGATATAAAAAATAAAAAAATGAATGCAAGTCTATAATAACTAATATACCATTGCATATATTAATGTAATGCAAGCAAGATACGTAACTGGACTTAACCTGGTGTCAGCCTCTTTTAGTCTCTGTACAGCAAAAGCTCAGACTGGGGTAAAGAGAAGCAGCACAAGGTACAAATCAGCTGTGCTGTAGTCCTTATGTGCTAACAAGGGACATGCTGATAAGAGAAGACAGCTAAGTGACAAAGATGAGCTCCTTACTTAACCACTTCAATACCCGCCCATTGACAATAGACGGCCAGAGATGGGATCTCCCATCCTAAGTGGCCGTCAATTGACGGCCTGGGTTTTGCAGGTGAATATCTGAATGATGCCTGCAGCCAGAGGCATCATCCAGATATCCTCTTGTTCAGCTGGCGATTCTGCACGACATAAGAACGATCATAGCGGCGGTTTCGCCGCTTGATCGTTCTTACAGGCCGTGGGAGGGGACATCCCCCCCCCTCCCGCCGCCATCCGGTGCTTCTCCGGGCTCTCCTGTGCCTTCGGGGGCCCGGAGAACGAATCGTCCGGCGTCGGCAGGAAGCATAGAGTAAGGTGACCAGATTTTTTTAATTAAATCCGGGGACATTTTTTTTTTTTTACTAGTAATGGCGGCAATCAGCAACTCTCTGCCTGTCGCCGCCACCACCTGCCTCGCAGCCTGTCAAGTCTCCACTCCCCACCCTACTACTGGGTGGGGAGTGGAGGAAGATCACTCCGTATGGGAAGGCAAGAAAGATAAGCGGGCAGGCAGCGGGTCAGGCCAAGGTAGAAGAACATGCGAGGGGAGCTGAATGGGTATGCACCTGAAACTGGAAGAAATATTCCCTCCACTCTGACCACCATGATCATCAGAAAGGGGCACAGTTAAAGTGGAGTTCCACCCATTTTTTTATGTTTGCCTGTGCTGCATGCCCTAATCTCATAGTGTTCAGAATGGACAATTTTTATTTATTTTGTGGCTTGTAAATACCTTTATTTTGTAGTCCTTCATTACTTCCTCCTCCTTATTAGCCTAGGCTATTAAGTCACATGGCTATTTACAAGGGTTTCTGGGATAGGCATCATGTTTCCCAGTAGTCCTTGCAAACCTGACTGAAACCTATTACATTGCTTGTGCAGCACTGAGCATGTGCGAGATATGCAAAGCTGAAATCCAGGAAGCCATACAGTCTGGCTTCATGATGCCCACACTTAAGATGGCCACGGTCTATTTCTAAATTATAAATCTAAATGCTGTAACAACCTAACAAAACGGACCTTAGTTTACAGACTAACTTTACTAGAATACATTAAGCTTGTGTATTACAGGGGTATTTATATTTAAAAAGTGAAATTGTGGGTGTAACTCCCCTTTAATGGAGAAAAATACACTCCACTAAGCTAGTAGCTGCAGCGGAGCGGGGATGTAATTCAGATTTTTTTTTATTCTGCACTGACTGTCTTTGAAATTGCCTCAGCCCCTGTTCAGATCCAATCAGGGGACAAAACCGGGGACAGACTTGGTCCGGGGAAAGTGCGCTCAATCCGGGGACTGTCCCCTGAAACTGGGGATGTCTGGTCACCCTAGCATAGAGATGACTGGTGACCAGATGGTCACCAGTCATCTCTATGACCGTCGGAGGACCCGGGGGTGATGTGATGACGTCACGCCCGGGTCCCTGTAAGTAAACAAAGCCGCGATTGCGGCTGTAAGCAACCATTCATGAGATCGGTGAATTTTTTTTTCACCGATCTCATGGTTTCCAGCCTGGAGGAGAGATGTTGGGCCTTATTGACCCCGCATCTCTCTTTAAAGAGGACCTGTCACACACATTTCCTATTACAAGGGATGTTTACATTCCTTGTAATAGGAATAAAAGTGGGAAAAAAATTGAAAAAAAGTGTAAAAATAAATAAAAAATAAGTAAAAAAAAAAAATTAAAAAAAAAAAAAAAAAATTAAAACGCCCCTGTCCCCGGTAGCCCGCGTGCAGAAGCGAACGCACACGTAAGTCCTGCCGACATATGTAAATGCCGTTTAAACCGCATAAGTGAGGTATCGCCGCGTGCGTTAGAGTGCCAGCAACAAATCTAGCACTAGATCTCCTCTGTAAATCTAAACTGGTAACCTGTAAAAAAAAAAACGTTGCCTATGGAGATTTTAAAGTACCGAACTTTGGCGCCATTCCATGAGTGTGCGCATAATTAAAGCGTGACATGTTGGGTCTCTATTTACTCGGTGTAACATAATCTTTCACATAATACAAAAAAATTGGGCTAACTTTATTGTTTTGTTATTTTTTTAATTCATGAAACAATTTTTTTTACAAAAAAACGGCGTTTGAAAAATGACTGCGTAAATACCGTGCAAGATAAAACGTTGCAATGACCGTCGTTTTATTCCCTAGGGTGTCTGCTAAAAAAACATATATAATGTTTGGGGGTACTGCGTAATTTTCTAGCAAAAGAATGATGATTTGTACATGTAGGAGAGAAGTGTCAGAATAGGCCCGGTATGGAGGTGGTATAAAAGCCCGGTATTGAAGTGGTTAAAGGAGTTGTAAAGGAAAACATTTTTTTGCCTAAAATTAATATCTGCAAGGTAGACAGACAGAATAGTGTAATGATTCTGTTAAAAAAAAACGAGTAAATACCTATTAAATGCCTTCATCTATATCACCTCCGGCGGTCTAGTTTCTGTTCTCTCATTCACTTCCTGGTTTGCGGCGCTCGTTCATGTAAGAACTAAATTTCCCAGTATGCATTGCGGCATGCCCAGTAATTTACACCTCCTTGAAGTCTCCAACATGTAGAAAGCGTCCTGTCGCACAGATGTAGTTCCCAGGAGGAACTTGCCCCTGTTCAAATCCAATCTGGGGACAAAGCCGGGGACAGTGTCCTCAATCTGGGGACTGTCCCTGGAAACCAGGGACATCTGGTCACCCTACCGTAGTGACAAGAAAATCTGAGCAGGATGGAAGTATCACTGTGAATGTGATTTTTGTTGTACATTTTGTATTTAAAAACCTGTGTAGCTCTACCCCCGAAGGAGCCGCTGGTTGATTTCGGGGTCGGCGTATAAAGTTACCAATTACACTTAATAAAAAAAAAAAAAATGAACCACTGTATAGCAGCGGAACACCAGGGTCAATAATCCCTATGGAGAAACAAATACAGATGGTGCAGCGCTCAAATAAAATAATAAAAGAGAAATAGAAAGTCCATAAATTCGCAGTGCACCTCCAGTGAGTGCCAATGTAGACAGACAGATGACTGTGTAGATAACTTCACACGTACTAGACACACATCCACCACCACATGAAATGGCCTCTCACCTCACCACCTGGACCCTTTGATTATGGAGGGTCAAATGCGCTTTATGCAGGGCCGGACTTACCATTGGGCTTGACTGGGCTAAAGCCCATGGGCCCCGTCCAATAGGGGGCCCCCTCTAAAAAAAAAAAAAAAAAAAATTTTTTTTTTTTTTAGGGGTCCGGAGGTCCCCAGGGCCCCGGACGGCAACCCTTCCGTTTTTTATTTATTTTTATAAAAAAATGTTTTTTATATATATATATATATATATATATATATATATATATATATATATATATATATATATATTATTAAAGGGCCCAGAGGTCTCCAGGGCCCCTGGATGGCAACCCCCCCTTTTTTTATAAAACAATTTACATATATATATATATATATATATATATATATATATATTTATTTATTAAAGGGCTCAGAGGTCCCCAGGGCCCCATGTGGCAACCCCCCTTTTTTTTTTTTTTATAAATGTTTATTTTTTATTTTTGTTTATATATTTCTTTTTTTTATATTAAAAGGCCCAGAGGTCCCCAAGACCCCCCGGATGGCAACCTCCCTTTTTTATGTATTTTTTATAAATGTTTATTTTTTTTTTAGGGGTCTGGAGGTCCCCAGGGGCCCGGACAGCAACCCCCACTTTTTTTATTTATTTATTTTTATTAAAAAAATATGTTTTTATATATATATAAAAAAATAAAAATGGGCTAACTTTACTGCCTATTTTTTTTTTTTTTTAATTCATTGAATTCATTTTTTTCCAAAAAAAATGCATTTAAAAAGACTGCTGCGCAAATACAGTGCAACATAAAATATTGCAACAACCGCCATTTTATTCTCTAGGCCAAGGTCTTTACTAAAAAATGATATAATCTTTGGGGGTTCTAAGTAATTTTCTAGCAAAAAAAAATAATGATTTTATCTTGAAAAGAGCTGTCAGAAAAAGGTTTGGTGTTTAAGTGGTTAAAAATTCCTAATTTACATACAGAAGAAGTTAATTCCTTTGAAGTGATACAATGTTTAGACTTACCTTTCCACTGATAAAGAATGTTTCCAAAACTTGGCAGATTGCCCAGACTGACTTTTGGCTGAGAAAAGACAGGAAATTCTTTGCATACCAAAGTGCAGAGAGAAAATTATTTTCATGTGAAAGATCGTGAAACCCTGTATCAAGAATCGCAACGGGAAAAAGATCGCGATAACGATTCTTGGCGATTAATCGTGCAGCTCTAATATATATATATATTATTATTATTATTATTAAAGGCCCCAGAGGTCTCCAGGGCCCCCGGATGGCAACCCCCCCTTTTTTTTATAAAAATATTTACATTTTCTTTATATTTTTTATAAATGTTTATTTTTTTTTATTTTTTTTTTTTTATTAAAGGGCCCAGAGGTTTCTTTTTTATTTTTTTATTAAAGGGCCCAGAATTTTTATTCCGTGCACAGATGAGAGAGTCACCCCCCCCCCCCCGCTCAACAACTTTAATGAATGCCCCCCCCCCGCTCAACAACTATGATCCCCCCTCGCTCCAGGGGGCCCCTTCAACACTCAAGCCCAGGGGCCCCCACCACCCTAAGTCCTGCCCTGGCTTTATGTATAAATATCAGCAAATCCAGCAGTAGTGGAGACGTCACAGAGAAACCGATAGGTCATCCCAGGTCATGTAATAAACAAATGCCAAAAGATAGTGCTCTCTGGATAAACAATTTAATCGTAATAAAAGATAAAAAACACTCACAATGAAGGCACCACGGTCGGTGCCGATGTATACAGCGTGTAAAATGAGCAAAGTGATAGCTTCGGGTGACGTCACAACGCTACACTTGTCTAGGGGTGAATACTTGTGGAAAGTGAATAAAGCGAGTGTCCAGACATCAGAGTGCGTTTTCAAAGTTTTATTCCAAGGCCCAACATGGCCAACATCAACATGGCACACTATAGAGAAAGGTTGATGAGCGGAAGAAAACTGCAGTATCAGGCCTTGGATATTATAGAGAGCAGCTTGCTCTCAGTACAGTCACACTTAGTCTTCGCCACTCCCTTCAGAGAGGGTAAAGTTCCCCTGGATAGGCGTTTAACTTGGGCCTGGCAGCCGAAAGGGCACTTGCAATAGTCACTGGGAGGAATTAAGGCCTCTGCCACAGGCCTGACGATTTTCCATACTTTTCAAAGGGGTAGAACTAATGGATCCTCCCAGTAAGTCACTCTCTAGAGTCATCAGAGGACAGTTGAAGTGTACCTGTCATTTAGTGATGACTGGATCCCTATTGGTTCGCCTAGGCCTCGCGGACAACCTCTGCATTTGGGTCTCCCGAGCCAATCCCCCCACCATACAGCTCCCAGCTTAGGATCTGGGACCCAGTAGGCACTGGGGCCCCTTTCGATGTCAGGGTGATGCACAGCTTCGGCCAGGCAGGCCTCGATGGCGGGGCCCATGGATGCGCGCACCCTAAAGGTGGATGGCGCACCTGGAACGCGGGCCCCGCATTGAACGTCTCACGCTTCTCTCAGGCGTCTGCCACAGATATACTCTCCCGCCAGGATGTCCAGAGGGAAGATCCTCCTCTGATTGGCTGCTGGAAGAAAGTGGGTCTGTCAGAACCCCTTCTAGTGCCAACTGTCACCCAGGGGTAAAAACACCTCCCCTAGCATGCAGATTGGCCTAGAAAGCAGTTCTAAACTGACAGCAGCCTGAATTTAACCAATTTGTGAGTGGGAGCAACTTAACTCTCCCATTCCCCACTAACTTTAGCGTAACACCCCACAAAATAGGGGGAGGCGCTACACCTGTTTGAAATTATTAAAATTATATTCAAACAGCAGGTCTGTACAACATTTTTAGGAGCTTTCACATAAAATTATGTAGCACTACCCCCAGAGGAGCTGCTGGTTGTTTTGGGTGGCACATTTACCTCATGGCTCCCCCAAATTCCTAGGGGTGAATGATGCGTATTGCATTTGGTAGACGTAAAAAAATGTCCACGGCAGGTGCTCTTTGCTGTGCTCTTTATTACCCAGCCGGGTAATAACAATAAACATGTGGTGAAGAAAAAAAAGTTGAAGAAGAAGGGAGAACAGCAGATTCAAAAGTGATGATAGGAAACAGTCCTGCTCCCAAATGTAACACTTCTCTGCACCACTCCCGCCAGAGTGGGTTTAGTGTACCCGGACAGGCCTCTCTCACTGACCTGGCAGCTGGAATATCACTCGGACATTTGTAGGATAAAGTCTCTGCCACAGACCCTCTCTGATTATTAGGTACAGAGGCAATCCTCCTTAGGTGAGATAGGTCTGGATCTCCTTAAACTTGTCGCCCAGGTACCGACTGACAGGTGATAAATCCCTCAGTGTCCGGCTACTTCGATCCCCGGTGGTTTGTCCAGGTCCTTTTGGACTGCCAGCCTCTCAATGGCGCTCCTCAGACGGACTCCCCACCGAACAGCCAGACGCTCACTGGGTCCCCGTCGCTGTTCAGATGCTCCAAGCCAACATGGTCCCGGAACCAGGAAAACCGCTGGGCCCGCACGCCCCGGCCCGGTAGGCCATAACGCCGGGGCACCGTGATGTGGTCACCCTAAAGGTGGGTGCCACACTGGATGAAGGAGGACCCAGAACCAATGGCGTCTGCCTCATAAATACCCCTCCCCAGCATGCACAGCAAGGCCAAACCCTCCTGATTGGCTGCTGGGAAAGAGCACCCAAACCTTGACTCCACTGCTGCCACCTGCAGCACCGGGGTTGGAAGAACACCCCAGTGTAACAGAATAGCCTACAGCACAGCCAAGCTGAGACAGAGACCCTGTTTTGCACTTGACAATCTGGATCAGACTTTAAAAAGTACACAGGCGCTACAATTAGCTGACTCAATGATGGCAAGTTCAGACAAGAAGTTTTTCAGAATTTCCATGTGAATGTTCAAACAAAAATCTAACCAAATCTTTTACAAAATGATTTCCCTGCCACTAACCTGCAGCTAAGGACCACTGCTTTTACTGTGAGAATAGCAATTTTGTAGCGGGGGGATTCAACACGCCCCCTGCAGAGCCACACTTCTTGCTTACTTAAAGCGGAGTCCCAACCAAAAATAAAACTTCTGATTTTGGAATCCTCCCCCCCCCCTCCAGTGTCACATTTGGCCTCAAGGCTTCACTTCCTGATTCCCTTACCCAAGATGGCGGCACCTCCACCCGAGAGCAAGATCGACTTCGGGTGCCAACATCGAGGGAGCCCAGGACAGGTAAGCGTCCATATATTAAAAGTCAGCAGCTGCAGTATTGTAGCTGCTGACTTTTATTATCTTTGTTTTCGACGGTGTTAAAGCAGTGTTCCGGCCCAAAAAAATTAATTAAAAGCCAGCAGCTACAAATACTGCAGCTGCTGACTTTTAAGTGGGAAAGCATACCTGACAAAAACAGGTATCCTGTCCCCCTCCAACCGAAAGGAGCCAAATGTGGCACCGGAGGGGGGGGACAGATGAGCGAAAGTTCCACTTTAGGGTGGAACTCTGCTTTAATAGGCTGATTCAATAGGGGGCATATCTGACCAGTGTGTCAAGATCACTTCTCTCATAAAGGACCTACTGAGATATGGGTATTGTGTTCAAGGTGATAGGCTTATTACCAAAGCCACAGCAAAATCCCTAGTTGCTGGTCCGACTCATTGCATTGCAGCCAATCAATTACAAAAGAAAACAAGTCATCACCATTCGGGCTACAGCAGTTTTTTAGTTGTGTTCACACAGGCAGTAAAAAATTGAGGTTTAGCTGTGTTTTTCTTACCCCCCCCCCCCCCACCCTGCTTTCCAACCACCTATATCCAGGGGAACATGGTATCCGCTGGGGTGAGTGCATGTTGCCACATTTGGCAATTGTAACTTGGCAGACAGTAATGCTGCTTGCCAAATGTATCCAGGGCCGTCTTTAATATGGTTTGGGCCCTGGGCAAACATTTTTTTGGGCCCCCCTCCAGCTTATTTTGGGCCTGGCTGGTTCACATGTATGTGTTTTGGCAGCCCTGCCATGCCTTTGTTTCCTGCAGAATGGTGGTGCATGATGCTAAAGCAGAATGGACAGATGGTGCTGTGACCCCATGCCATGTGTAAAATACAGGAACTTTTTAAAACTCTGACCAGCCCTGCAATGAATCATCAAATATTATAAAGACTTTGGACACACTACAGAAAACTTCTATTTACAATATAGATTAGCAAATAGTGACATACCTTGGATGCAGGACATGAAGAAAAAATCAGCCTCAGGAAGAGCAAACTGGGGATGCTATAAAATCACATTCTAATTCACCAGTGGCAGGAAGGGAGAAGTGCACGTCTAAAGGGAAGCCAGGGGAGCTGTACATTTTAAAACACTGGGAAGGGAAGCAGTACTGCGTGCCGCTGATGATTTTCAGCACTGATTTGTGGGCAGCACAGGGGCTTAAACGGGTGACTCTGCTTTGGGCCCCCGACAGTGACAGGGCCCTGGGCAGCTGCCCCTGTTTGCCCTATGGTAAAAAGGCCCTGGATGTACCAACTGCAGTTCGAGAGACAATAGGTCACCTATTTAAGGGTGTTCTACCTTTTTGGAATGGGGGTGGTTCACGTGCAATCTGGATATAATGAACTGGTAAAAGTTCTTTTGGAACACTTTTAACGGTTGATTTGAACATAATAAGATCCACCTTGCCGAATCTCCAGGGCATTAGATATTTTTCATTTTTTTTTCTCACCTCCGGTTCTAGTAGTGGGGCAGGAATTGGTCATGCTGGTACTGGGGCATGAATAGGGGAATGCTAGTACAGGGGCAGTAGCGATGTACCCAGGGGCGGACTGACAACTCATGGGGCTTCTGGGCAATAGGAGATTATGGGGCCCCTTGGCAATAGGAGATTATGGGGCCCACAGGCAATAGATTATGGGGCCACACAGTACATACACAGTATACAGACACACAATATGCACACACAATATACATATACACATACAGACACTGAAAAGTTACTGGAGAGGCAGGGCAGCTATAATCTTGGGATTTAAAAAAAAAACACAGATTTTTACATACTGTCCCTGGTTTTACGGAGACTGGTAACCCTGATGGGGCCCCCTAGCGGCATGGGACCCGTGGGCAGTGCCCGAGTGCCTGAATGGTCAGTGCCTGGATGTAGTGCCAATCCTGACCTCCCTGGGGCCCTAAGCAAAATTACATGTCACATTAAAGTTGAGAACTGGGGGGGGGGGGCGGCTGCCGTCGGAAATGACATCTTACATTAAAGTGAGAAGCGGGGGGTGCTGACTTCTTACCTCTTCTTCCATGCAGCCAGAGAGTTCAGAAGCGGGGTGAGGGGCCGAAAATTACTTCTCACCAGGCGGGACCTCTAGTAATTTTGGGGGCCCTCCGCAACTTTGCGGGGCCCTAAGCGGCTTTCATAGTGAGCCTATAGGGCCAATCTGCCCTGCCTGGATGTACCAAGTCCCAGAACTAGCTAGACTCCCCAGGGAGGGTGAGGACACTACTCTTAGTACCAGATGGCCACCTCAACTGGCACCACCCATTGTGATAGGTTCTTTTAAATAGCATGCAGCAAGTCTGGAGTAAAGATGTCAGCTCGCTAGGCACAATGGCTTGAAGGTACACTCCTGAATTCAATAGAGATGTTGTATATGATCTCTGTAATGTAAATAATTCAAATCATCCTCAACGGCAGGGTCTGGCAGCCACATGTTAAATATTGGACATGTGTCAGGGGAGGAATTTCTGCAGCTAAAAATGTCTTCGATTTTTTTTTTTTTCTGATGAATCACATTTTTCTGATATTCTTTGTTTCTGCTGAAATAAATTAAGACACTGGTTTTCCCTGGGCTGTAGAGGTATTATTACACTTTAGGACACTGCTTTATTTCCAACGTTGTGCCTCGGACAGTCTCAGTAGGGCCAGTATTGGGCAAAATGGTCAGCGGGAGTAAAAATGCCCAGCTTCATTGGTCAGTACAAGAAAAACTATATGCCTCACTGATGGTGGTCCGTGGGAGCAAACATTTCCAGTGTCATTGATTAGTGCAGCCATTCTCAACCAGGGTTTCATGGAATATAGGATTCCTACAAAGATTTTTAGGGGTTCCTTGAGCTGTGTTTGAACGACCTCCTATTTGATTGGTCCTCGGGCCAATGCCAATTGGCAAAGCCAGCAGCATGACACAAATTATCTTTTTACTGTCTGTTGCAGGGTTGTAGTCTTCCTATTGAACACACCATCCCCACCGTGAAACATAGTGGTGGCAGCATCAGGTTGTGGGGATGCTTTTCTTCAGCAGGGACAGGGAAGCTGGTCAGAGTTGATGGAAAAATGGATAGAGCCAAATACAGGACAATCTTAGAAGAAAACCTGTTAGGCCTCATACACACGACCGTTTTCCTCGAAAATCCATCAAGAAAATTGGTGGCAGAGCTATTTTGCTGAGGAAAACGGTTGTGGATCTTGACGAGAAAAAAAGAGAAGAGAAGTTCTCTTTTTTCTCCTCGGGAGTCTCAATTTCCTCGTCGTGTTTCTCGGACGGGCTGGTTTACGACGAGAAACACATTCGTGTGTATGCTTAGAAACCCGCGCATTCTCAGAATAAAGTATGAGACGGGAGCGCACCTTCAGTAAAAGTAGCGTTCGTAATGGAGATAGCACATTCTTCACGCTGTAACAGACTGAAAAATAGTCTCTCCCCAAACTTTTACTAACACGCGGCAATACGAGATTAGCAAAAGCAGCCCCAAGGGTGGCGCCAATGGAATCGAACTTCCCCTTTATAGTGCCGTTGTACGTGTTGTACGTCACCGCGTTTGAGAACAAGATTTTGTCTTGACAGTGTGTACGCAAAGAAAGCTTGTCAAGATTCTCAACGAGCCGGAAAAGAAACTCGATGTTTCTTTTACGACAAGATTCTCGGTGTACGAGGCCTCAGAGTCTAGAAAAAAGACTTGAGACTTGGGGGAGGTTCACCTTCCAGCAGGACAACAACCCAAAACATACGGCCAGAGATACAATGGAATGGTTTAGATTTAAAGCCTATTCATGTGTTAGAATGGCCCAGTCACAGTCCAGACCTAAATCACATTGAGAATCTGTGACAAGACTTGAAAATTGCTGTTCAGACACTTTCCATCCGATCTGACAGAGCTAGAGATATTTTCAAAGAAAAATGGGCAAAAATGTCCCTCTCTAGATGTGAAAAGCTGGTAGAGACATCCCCAAAAAGACTTGCAGCTGTGAATGCAGAGAAAGGGGGATCTACAAAGTATTGACTCAGGGAGGCGCCATACAAATGTACCCCCCACTCTTTTCACATATTTATTCGTAAAAAATTTGGAAAACCATTTATCATTTTCATTCCACTTCACAATTATGTGCCACTTTGTGTTGGTCTACCACATAAAATACATTTACGTTTTTGGTTGACAAAATGTGGAAAATGTCAAGGGGTATGAATACTTTTTCAAGGCACTGTAGAATCCTTCCTGGGCCCCTGACCTGGGCTAAACAGCAACATCAGCAGCCCATTTCATACCTTCCTCAGTCCGTACAACAATGGACCCCAATAGCAGCCTCACTCGGCACTTTTTTTTAAAATTTAGATAATGTTCCCATCTTGAGGTTAGAAGAAGTAAGTGTCCAAACAACAAATACCTTTTAAATCTTTACCAGATCACAGTTGACTTACATAAATAAATGCATCCTTTCAGATATCCCAATGGTGACAGTATATTCTTTAGTTATGTAGCGCCTGGTTACTTTTCAGAACCGATGCTAGTGTAAACTTAGAGGGGGTCAGAGAGTTAGGTAACTCTGACCATGTTAATCTGTTCAAATTTGAAGCCTCTGTCTAAGCTTTGGCTGTGATGTGGGTTCATGCTGTCGTTTCTGGGGTGCTGATCTCACCCCAGGCCGACAGGTGGCAGCAGTGGAGTCACGTATTTTGATGCTTTTTTCCAGCAGCCTATCAGGAGGAGGGTTTCCTCGCTGTGCATGCTGGGAAGGGGTATTTATGAGGCAGACGCCATTTTAGTGGGTTTTCTTCACCTTCAGGGTAGCCATACCATGGCACCCCGGCAAAAATGGCCTTCCGGGCCATGGTGTGCATGCCACGCGGTGTTTCTGGTTCCGGGACCACGTTGACCTGGAACATTTGAGCTGCAGCTGGGGCCCAGTGATGTGACTGGGTCCCCAATCTGAGGAGGTCCTAAGCGTTAGTCCTGTTAGAGCAGGGATCCTCAAACTACGGCCCTCCAGCTGTGTCGGAACTACAAGTCCCATGAGGCATTGTAAAACTCTGACATTCACAGACATGACTAGGCATGATGGGAATTGTAGTTCCTGAACATCTGGAGGGCCGTAGTTTGAGGACCCATGTGTTAGAGGAAGCTGTCCGGTGGAGAGTCTGCCTGAGGAGTGCCAAGAGAGGCTGGTGTTCTAAGAGGGTCTTGACCATCCACCGGGGACCAAGGAAACCAGGTGCTGAGAGGGTGGATGTCGGTCGCCTATCAGTCGGTAACCCAATTAAAACTGCCTGAAGGGAGATCCAGGTGTCGAATCTGCTAAGGAGGATTCCGGACCACTATTATCTCCATTGTTTCAACCATAGGGAGGGTCTGTGGCAGAGACTTATTCCCAAGTTCCGAGTGACATTCTGGCTGTCGGGCTTATGCGAGAGGTCTGTCCAGGTGCACTATGCCCATTCTGGCTGGGGTGGTGAAACAAATTGTCGTTGGAAGCAGGACTGTTTCCCTATTATTTACACCTGAATCTGACATTTTGATTTCTACTATTTTTCTACTCTTCACCAAGTTCTACTGTTTTTACCCGGCTGAGTAATAATAAGCACAGAAAAGACGCCTGTTGTGTAGACATTACTACAACTCTCATCAAGTACCCTAGATGGCGGAGATACATGAGGTAACATGCCACCCAAAACAAACCAGCAGCTCCTTTGGGGGTAAGTGCTACAGTTACAGAGAAAAGCAGCGATGGGAGCCGAGCCCTTAAGCAGCCCATACCTATGGGGGCCTTGCCAGAGTCCTACAACCCATACCAAAGGGATGTGAGTAGTCCTATTAGTCCTGCACCTCTCCTTCCATCCCAGAACCTAGATAATCAAAGATCACACCTTCACATTCCTTGGACCTTGTACACTACAGGGATCACAACATCTAGTGGCCAACTCGGGAAACTAGATTGACCACCTATGTGCCCCTACCCCACACCCCGTATCCTGACTTCCTTATTTTTCACTTTTGATGCCTTCAGCATAGGGTGACCACATTTCCAAACTACCATTCAGGGACACCCCCCTTCCCAAAAAGTTAGCTTGTGGTGTAACGAATCACAGCACAGTGATTGGACACAAGAGGCGGGATTTATGATCTTTCCAATCACAAGCAGGGGGCATTCCCGGCCAGGACAAGTACTGTCAGTGAGTAAGCGGTGATGTGGCGGCCTTTTTTGAGGGTGTCCGTTTCATACCGGGACACTGTATTGTCCTGGATTGAAGGTGCCCGGGACAGACCTGCAAAATGTGGGCAATCCGGGACACGTGGTCACCCTACTTCAGCAGTATGTGTATAAGTGTCTTTAGCCCTGTACACACGATAAATCCATCGGATGAGAACGGTCCGACGGACTGTTTTCATTGGTTCACCCATGAAGCTGACTGATGGACTGATGTGCCTACACACCATCGGTTCATGAACCGATCGTGTCAGAACGCGGTGACGTAAAACATGACGACGTGATGAAAAAAACGAACTTGAATGCTTCCAAACATGCGTCGACTTGATTCTGAGCATGCGTGGATTTTTAACTAATGCTCGTGCCTATTAACGATCGGTTTTGACCTATCGGTTAGCCGTCCATTGGTTCAATTTTAAAGCAAGCCCTCTGTTTTTTGACCGAAGGGGCCTACACACGATCGGTTTGGACCGATGAAAACGAACTTCAGTCTGTTTTCATCGGTTTGAACCGATCGTGTGTAAGCGGCTTTAGTGTCTCACCGATCGTTCTTTATTCATCAATCACCATAGAGGGATGATGTGAACCTCAAATCGAAAAAGCCTTATGCCGCGTACACAAGATCATTTTTCAGCATGAAAAAAAAAAGTTGTTTTCAGCATGTCCAAAAAGCGATGTTTTCCCAACTTCATCATTAAAACGACATTGCCCACACACCATTGTTTTAAAAAAATTATCTAGCAAAGCGCGGCGACATACAACACTACAGTACAGCGGCACTATAAAGGGGAAGTTCCATTCGCCTTGGGACTGCTTTAGCTGATTCCTTGTTAGTAAAAGACGATTCGCGCTTTTCTGTCTGTTACTGCGTGATGAATGTGCTATCTCCATTATGAACGGTAGTTTTACCAGAACGAGCGCTCCCGTCTCATAACTTGCTTCTGAGCATGCGCAGGTTTTTTATGTCGTTTTAGCCCACACACGATCATTTTTTACAAATGACATTGTTTAAAACGACGTTAAAAAAATGCAGCATGTTCGAATTTTTTTTTGTTGTTTTTCAGAACCTGAAAAGTGATGTGTAGCCCACACACCATCATTTTAAATGACGTTTTTGAAAAACAACGTTTTTTTTCATGCCGAAAAATGATCGTGTGTACGCGGCATTACTTACCCATCGCTATACAGCCTAAAAGTCTGCATTCCATGAATCCTTCATATCATTTTACATTATGTGCAGTAGAGCGTGACCATACCTGACATTTACAGAGCTGTTGGATGTTGCAGATCTAATTACTTCTTCCCCAACCGCTTGCTGGAATAAGGATCAGCCAATCAGCAGTTGGCACTAGGCGTTTAGCCCCAGAATGTGGAATTAATATTCTCTCACAACCTCAGATCTGGCTTGCAGTGTGGGAAGCATTTTTATTTAACCACTTAAGACCCGGACCAAAATGCTGCCAAATGACCTTGCCCCTTTTTGCGATTCGGCACTGCGTCGCTTTAACTAACAATTGCGCGGTCGTGCGACGTGGCTCCCAAACAAAATTTGCGTCCTTTTCTTCCCACAAATAGAGCTTTCTTTTGGTGGTATTTGATCGCCTCTGTGATTTTAATTTTTGGCGCTATATACAAAAATAGAGCGACATTTTTGAAAAAAAAAATATTTTTTACTTTTTGTTATAAGAAAAATCAAATAAACGAAATTTTAGTCAAACATTTAGGCCAATATTTATTTAGCCACATGTCTTTAGTAAAAAAAAAATCGCAATTAAAAAAAATTAGCTACCTAGCGGGAACAGCGACACTAATACAGCGATCAGAAAAATGATCGCTTAGTGACGCTGGCAATAGGGAGTGAAAGGGTTAACTAGGGCGGTGATCAAGGGGTTAAAACTTTATTAGGGGGGGTTGGGGGCTACCCTGAACCTAACACTAACTGTCTGTCACACTGACACTAACTGCAGTGATCATACATATAATCACTGCATTCAGTGACACTGTGACAGGGGGGCGATCGGGGGGGTTAAATGTTCCTATGTGTCTGTGTGTCAGTGTGCTGTTGTGTACACTTACTGTGAGATGTGATCTCTCCTCAGCGGTGGTTGAAAAAACCGCAGAGGGAGCGATCACATCACTTCCTCCTTCCTGTGTTTACGCAAGAGGAGGAAATGACACGCACGGGGAGCGCGCGCATTGGCTGAGAGCGATCCGGAGGGGGCGGACAAAAACCAACCACCGCCCCCTCTGCACGGATCGCTCGGCCAGGTAACCGGACCACCGCATGTACCGGGGGGGGGGGTCCGATTGGACCCCCGAACCCCCCCAATGCACCAACGTATGTATTAGACAGGTTAGCAATGCCGATTAGACAGGTTAGCAATCTCCTGGCTTTCCGTCGCAAACTTAAAACCCACCTGTTTACCCAAGCCTATGGCTGAACCAGTAGAGGGGTGTTTTGAGTCCTTCTCATGTTATATTAGGTTTCTCCCTTCTTAGTACCCCTTTTAATTGCTGCGGTGCCGATTTTTGTTCTCTGCTATGGGTGATGTGTACTTTTGCGTTTAGCGCTTCGAGGCCCTATGGGTAAGACGGGCGCGATATTAAACACTTTTTAATAATAATAATAATATACGTTGATGTGCCTGTCGGTGCCATTCTGCCGACGTAAATGTACATGCGGCGGTCCTTAAGTGGTTAACTTAGCCAAATCATTTTTTTCTCTAGATATATAGCCTACAATTTATTACATTGAAATTACATTTTCCGTTGGGGGAAAAAAGAACAAAACATCCTTTCCCGGTGAACTCTGTACTGTTCAATCATTTTGTGAAATGCTATTTAGGACTCTTAGGCCTCGTACACACGATCAAATCTGTCCGCTGGACCGTTTCAGCAGACAGATTCGATCGTGTGTACGGCCGAGCAGACAGATTTGTCCACCCGACAGATTTCAAAGCATGCTTTGAAATCTATCGGGTGGGAATCTGTCCGCCCGACATGTCTGCTGGTTAGTACACTTACCAGCAGACATGTCGTCCCGCACCGCCGCCGCACCGCCGCCGAATGGATTCGGCGCATGCACGGAAGTGTTTTACTTCCTGGTGCGGTGACGTGGCGGCGTCAACGTCACCGACACGTCAGCGCGCCGTCTGCTGGCGGGGATTTTGGTTTGCTCGTGTGTACACGCGAGCAAACCAAAATCCCAGCAGACAGATTTGTTCAAATCTGTCGGACGGACAGATTTGAACAAATCTGTCCGCTCGTGTGTATGGGGCCTTAGGCCGCGTACACAGGAGGAGATATGTCCGATGAGACAGGTCCAACGGACCGCTTTCATCGGACATGTCTCCTGGGATATTTTGGTCTGATGTGCGTACACACCATCAGACCAAAATCCCCACGGACAGAGAACGCGGTGACGTAGAAGTCAATTCGACGCATGCGGGGGATTTCGGTCCGATGGTTGGACGTACTAACCATCGGACATGTCTGACGGACAAGTTTCCAGCGGACAAGTTTCTAATGCTTAGAAACTTTTCTCCACTGGAAACCTTTCCGCTAGGCCGTACACACGATCGGACATGTCCGCGGAAACTGGTCTGCGGACCAGTTTCAGCGGACATGTCTCCCCATGTGTACGCGGCCTTATGCCCCGTACACATGATCGGAATTTCCATCAGGATAAACTCCGGCAGATTTTTCAGACGGAATTCCGTTCAAGCCGTCTTGCATACACACTGTCACACCAAATTACGACCGCCAAGAACGCGGTGACGTACAACAATACGACGAGCCAGGAAAAATTAAGTTCAATGCTTCCGAGCATGCGTTGACTTGATTCTAAGCATGCGTGTTTTCTCTGTCGGAGTTCCATAAAGACAAACAGAATTTCCGTCGGAAAAAAAGAGAACATGTTCTCTTTCTAAGTTCGTCTGAATTTTCAAAGGAAAAACTCAGATGGGGCAAACACCCGGTCAGAATATCCGATGAAAAAATTCCATCTGACTTTTTCATCGGAAATTCCAATCGTGTGTACAAGGCATTAAGCCTCATACATACAATCGGACGTCCAACCACCCTTGGTCCGAAGGGCGTTGGCTGTGAACTTGTTCTGCACACACACGGCACAACATTTTCAGCCAACATTCACCAAACCACGTGTTTTTTCAGCTCTTTACCGCCACCTTTTGGGCAACTTCTGCTAATGTTGTCGGATGTTTAGCATTGGTTCTGAGCATGCGTGTTTGTACTACGGATTTTAGTTGGACAGACTTGCGTACACACGATCGGATAAACAGATGTAACAGATTTATTTAAATGGATCTTGCTAAAGAAAATGCATAAAACACAGGGCGACTAAGATGCCGATATTAAAGTGTACCAACGTCCCGATAATGTGTCACTGGATCCTAATCTGGACTAAATGAAATGGACTTTAGACGGTACAAGTAGATATGGTAGAAAAACTATAGCTATATTTATTCATAAAAAAAGAAAGTATATGAAGAAAGAAATAATATACAGAACTTTGTGAACAAAATAGTACAATACCAGCATAATATCACAGTACATCGTTTAGGAAATATTGCACAAAAGTTTGTACTAGTGCACGTGTGCCTATAGAAATAGAACCATACAGCACCAGAAAAAAATAAAAAACGTTTAAATCCTTTGGACTGGATTGGATATGCGGAGGGGTAGATGTTGCTTTTACTCGCTTTTACTCAACATGTTTCGCGTTGAAAAAACGCTTCATCAGGAGCATAACGGTAAGTAGATTGAATGTCCGCAGGAATGTGTGAAACAGACCATTGGGAATAGGTGTATTGCATATACAATACCATACCTCCCAACATTTAAAAATTTCCCTGCGGACATTTTTGTTGAGGGGGGTGCCGCGGATCTGATCGAAGTTGTTAAGCAGGGGGGGCGCCGATCGGGGGGGGGATTGTCTCACTCACCTGTTCACTCCGGTCAGCATGTCTCCCCTCCGAGCTGTGCGGGAAAATTAACCCCTTGGCGGGACTGCAGGAACATGCAGTCTGTGCGGGAAGTCCCCGCACAATCCGTGCAGGTTGGGAGGTATGCAATGCTGTTACCTGACCAGCCTTGTGGGCACGTGAAAGGTTATTGAAACATCATCGTGTTACTGTATGGATGTATAAAACGTCGGGCAATTGCACAGTTTATAAAGGTAATGTTATCAGGCGGCAGAGGATACTCAGACAGGTTCCCTAAATCAGATTACAGATATGATAGTAACTGGATAGCTTGTAGGCTTAAACGCCAATGGTATTGCAAGCGCAGATCCACAGGGAACAGAGCTAGAGTATGTGACTTCCTTGTCGCTCATACATGTGCATCTGCACATGTATGTGCGACTTTATAAACTGTGCAATTGCCCGACGTTTTATACATCCATAAATGATGATGTTTCAATAACCTTTCACATGCCCACAAGGCTGGTCAGGTAAGAGCATTGTATATGCTATACATCTATTCCCAATGGTCTGTTTCACACATTCCTGCGGACATTCAATCTACTTACCGTTATCCTCCTGATAAAGCATTTTTTCAACGCGAAACATGTTTAGTAAAAGCGAGTAAAAGCAACATCTACTCCTCTGCATATCCAATCCAGTTAAAAGTTTTTTTATATTTTCTGGTGCTGTATGGTTCTATTTCTATAGTAACAGATTTATTGGCAGGGAGTTGGTGAGCATGAACAGCCAACAATTGTCTGATGGAGCATACACACGGTCAGATTATCTGACACAACACGTCCGTCAGACAATTCTGGCCATAAAATTGGATTGTGTGTAATGGGCCTGTGTTGTCGGCATTTTTTAGGGGGACTGTGGACTGTTCAATCATTTTGTGAAATGCTATTTAGGGGCCAGATTAATGTAGCCCGTCGTATCTTTAGGCGGGCGTATCGTATCTTGTTTACGCTACGCCGCCGTAAATTAGCGAGGCAAATGCTGTATTCACCAAGCTAAGTTACGGCGGTGTAGCGTACCCGTAAGCCCAGGTCATTCAAATGTGAATGAGGTGGGCATGTTTTATGGTAATGGGTTGTGACCCCACGTTTTTTACGTTTTTTTTAACTGCGCATGCGCCGAATGTGGACGTATCCCAGTGTCCATGCTCCAAATTATGACGCTACGATGCATTGTTTTCGACGTGAACGTAATTGAAGTAAATCCCCATTCACAGACGAGTTACGCAAACGATGTAAAATCTGAAAAATTTTACGCGGTCCCGACGTCTATACTTAACATACGATGCGCCATCTTTTTGGTGGTTTGTCTTTACGCCAGAAAACGTCTTACGTTAACAGCGTAAATTCACTGCGTGGGCCGGGCGTACAATCGTGAATAGGCGTATCTCGTTGATTTACATATTCTAGGCGTAAATCAGCAGGAACGCCCCTAGCGGCCAGCGTAAAATGCAGTTAAGATACGCCGGCGTAGGAGACTTACACTGGTCGTATCTTAACAATATTTAAGCGTATCTCACTTTGAGAATACGCTTAAAGATACACCGGCGCAGATTCTTAGTTACGACGGCGTGTCTACTAATACGCCGGCGTAACTAATGATGAATCTGGCCCTAGGACTCTAAAGCCTCATACACACGATTGGACCTCCAACTGACTTTTTTGTGGATTTTTCTCCGAAGGACCGTGGCCGTGAACATACATACACACGGCAGCCAACAAAGACTAACGTACTGACGTAATAGACGCACTACGTGTTTTTTCTGCTCCTTACCGCCACCCTTTGGGCAACTTCTGCTATTGTTGTCTGAACTTTAGCAATGGTTCTGAGCATGCGTGTTTGTACTTTGGACATATTTCCCCCTTCAGCCATTTAGGATTTATCAGCTACGAAAAGCAGGGGGCGGAGAGCTGAAGTTACATCAGTGAGGAGAGCCCTGAGAGCTGATTGGAGGGAAGGGACACACACCCCTCTACACTGCACACAGGAACAGAGCTGAGACTGTCAATCAGCTGGAGATCCCTCCCCTGTCACCATTTATCTCTTCGTGTCAGGAAAACTTTTCAGAAGAGATTCATGCTAATAGCAAAAGCAGCAGATAGAAATTACACACTGGGGTTGATTTACTAAAGGCAAACAGACTGTGCACTTTGAAAAATGCAGCTGCACCAGAGCTTAGTAAATGAAGTAAAGCTTCACTTGCAAAGAATACCCAATCACATGCAAGAAAACTAAAAAAAAAAAAAATGAATTTTTGGCTGCACATGGTTGAGTGATGAAAGCCAGTAGCGCTTCTGTTTATTTACTAAGCTCTGGAGCAACTGCAGTCTATTTGTAATTAGTAAATCAACCCCACTGTGCTCTGGATTGAGACAAATACACACTATAGAGGGATCTGCTTTGTTCATATTTCATGTCTGAGGTTTACAACCACTTTAATTCTACTTTAAGTGCCCTTAGATAAAGGACGTGTTTATGGTGTCTGACTGAGCAGAATTATTTTATTAGGTAATGTATGTTTTTTCAACTGGGTTTACTTTTTGTTTTGTTACTTAAGTTTGATGCAATTTTTTTTAACTGAAAAAAGTTGGACCAAGAGTGATGACCCTGGGAAGCCAACGGTATGCAATTCATTGGAGAATTTAGACACATAAAAAGCTTTTCCATCTGGCATGCTCATTCCCGATTCCCGAACATTATTTTTGGTCAGTGAGGCCCATCCATCAATGTTGTGGAGGCATTGGAAGGGAGGGGGGGCATGAATTCTGCACCCCAGGAACTCGTTGGAAGTTGCACAGATTGGGGCCCTCAGGGCAATCTGCAAGGTATACAATTTAGCGAGTGGGTTCCTCTAGATCTTCCTTTCTCAACCTTTTCAACACAGAGGAACCCTTGAAATATGTTTTTTGATCTCAGGAAATTCCTGCAAAAAATTCCTATATCTACAACTCATGATACATTAGAGCAGGGGTCTCCAAACTGTGGCCCGAGGGCTAGATGTGGCCCTTTGCTAGCCTTCACCCGGCCCTTGGGGCAGTATTGTTCCCAATGATATGAGGCACTATTCCTCCCAATGGAACCAACAATGGGAAGCCACCAAGACCATCAGGGAAGGGGAGAAAAAAAATACATACAAAAAATGAGAATAGATGCCAATCAGTGCCCACAAATGGGCACTGACTGGCAACATGGGCACTGACTGGGACAATATGGGATAAACAAGTGATGCCCAGCAATGCCATCAGTGCCACCCCTTAGTGTCCATCAGTGCCACCCCTTAGTGTCCATCAGTGCCACCCCTTAGTGTCCATTAGTGACACCCCTTAGTGCCCACCTATCAGTGCTCATATATGCCACCCATAAGTACCCATCAGTGCCGCTCATGAGTGCCCATCAGTGCCGCCTATGAGCAGGGCCGTCTTAATACCATTATGGGCCCCTGGGCAAAGTAATGCTCTGGGGGCCCTACAATGATGACAGTGAAGGTAAACAGACATTAACCACTTAAGGACCGCCTACTGCACATTTACGTCGGCAGAATGGCACGGCTGGGCACATCAACGTATATATACGTTGATTTTAGTACCCAGCCGTGGGTCACGGGCGCGCGCCCGCGGCGCGCTCCCGTGACCCGGTCCGAAGCTCCTGGAGCGGAAGAACGGGGAGAGCCGTGTGTACACACGGCTTCCCCGTACTTCTCTGTGGCCGTAGCATCGATCGCGTCATCCCTGTAATAGGGGGACGCGATCGATGACGTCACACCTACAGCCACACCCCCTACAGTTGTAAACACACACATTAGGTCACACATCCCCTACAGTGCCACCTGTGGTTAACTCCCAAACTGCAACTGTCATTTCCACAGTAAACAATGCAATTTAAATGCATTTTTTGCTGTGAAAATGACAATTGTCCCAAAAATGTGTCAAAATTGTCCGAAGTGTCCGCCATAATGTCGCAGTCACAAAAAAAATCGCTGATCGCCGCTATTAGTAGTAAAAAAAAAGAAATTAATAAAAATGCAATAAAACTATCCCTTATTTTGTAAACGCTATAAATTTTGTGAAAACCAACCGATAAACGCTTATTGCGATTTTTTTTTACCAAAAATACGTAGAAGAATACGTATCGGCCTAAACTGAGGAAAAAAATGTTTTTTTATATATTTTTGGGGGATATTTATTATAGCAAAAAGTAAAAAATATTGAATTTTTTTTAAAATTGTCGCTCTATTTTTGTTTATAGCGCAAAAAATAAAAACCGCAGAGGTGATCAAATACCACCAAAAGAAAGCTCTATTTGTGGGGAAAAAAGGACAAAAATTTTGTTTGGGAGCCACGTCGCATGACCGCGCAATTGTCAGTTAATACGACGCAGTGCCGAATCGCAAAAAGGGGCAAGGTCCTTTACCTGCATTTTGGTCCGGGTCTTAAGTGGTTAAGTAGGTAGGAGGCAGACTGCCCCACTTCTTTGCATCTATCACTCTCAGTGCCATCATGAGGCCCCCAATTTCAGGGCAGTGTGGGCCCAAGGACCAGCTGCTTTTGGGAAAGTGCAGGGGCTCCCCATGCAGATGGGGCCCTTGGGCAGGACCCTCTTATTAAGACAGCCCTGCCTATGAGTGCCCATCAGTGCCGCATACGAGTGCCCAGTGCTGCCTATGAGTGCCCATCAGTGCCGCCTATGAGTGCCCATCAGTGCCGGATACCAGCGCCGCCTATCAGTGCCACCTCATCGGAGCCCATCATTGCCACCTCATCGGTGCCCATCAGTGCCGCCATATCAGTGCCCGTAACTAAAGAAGAAAACGTACTTATTTACAAAAGAATATAACAGAGAAAAAAAATTCAACATTTTCTGAGTTTTTTTAGTTGTTGCGCAAATAAAAAAAAAAAAAAAAAAGGCAGAGGTGATCAAATGCCACCAAAAGAAAGCTCTATTTGTGGGAACAAAATGATAAAAATAATTGTTTGGGTACAGTGTAGCATGACCGCGCAATTGTCATTCAAATTGCGACAGTGCTGAAAGCCGAAAATTGGCTTGGGCAGGAAAGTGTGTAAGTGCCGGTATAGAAATGGTTAAAGTAGGTGTAAAGCCATATATATATATATATATATATATAAAAGATACATTTCAAAGAAAAGAAAATGTATTTGCACGGTCCATATTTTATATGTCTGTCTCCTGGTTCATCCATTTGATGTTTTCTTTCTGGTGAAGCAGGAAAAAGTAAAACCACCAGAGGAAGGTCCCGAGAGTCCATTCCAATCACTCGCACCTCTCATATTAAAAACATGGAGTCCTCCGCTGCTTGACAGTTTAATACGTGACTCAGGAATAGGAGTTCAATGGGAGGCGGGTGAGTTAGGAGAGGGCGAGGGGGTGGGGGGGGGAGGGGGGGTTATGTGAGGGCCTTCTGCTAGAATAATCAGAGGGGGGGCTGCAAAAGGAAGGGAATTCTATGTCTAAGGTTTCATACATGTAAAGAAGATGTATTGTGGTTTTTCAAGAACTGTGCATTGTAACTACAAGACTTAAAGGAACACTAAAGATAAAAATAAAATAAAAAATTAACCACTTCAATACCAGGCACTTACTCACCTTCCTGCCCAGGCCAATTTTCAGCTTTCAGTGCTGTTGCACTTTGAATGACAATTGCGCGGTCATGCTACACTGCACCCAAACAGTTTTTGTATCATTTTGTTCCCACAAATAGAGCTTTCTTTTGGTGGTATTTGATCACCTCTGGGATTTTTATTTTTCGCACAACAACTAAAAACAGACCGTTTTTATTTTTTCTGTATTTTTTTTTGTAAATAAGTAAGTTTTCTTCTTCAATTATGGGCACTGATATGCCTTAGTAATTACCACAGCGGTTTCATCTGAGGAAAATCCTGAAAATATGACCTGTTGGGGCGCCTTGAGGACTGGAGTTGAGAAACACTGATCTAGATTATCAGAGAGAAAGGGTCCAAAAGTAAACAGCTCCTGCTCTCTTTATAAAGCCCACAGTGCTCCGTCATAGTCTATTCTGTATTACATTATTTATATAAAGGTGCATGTATGTGTATTAGAAGTGTGGTTACCTCTGTGTATTTCTTCCAGGCAGGAAATGTATCTCAGGCACTGGATCTCTCCAGAGAATGTCTGCTGTATGGTATGTAACCAACAAACGTCACCGCTCTCTTTGTATTACACACTTCAGTGCAGTATACAATAGAGGCACACCACCCACACCTCATTATTTCCCTGACTGTATAGCATGCAGTCCTGGCACCCCTTTGTCTCCTTTATTGTACAGCATACAGTCCTGGCACCTCCTGCATCCCATTGTATGCTTTATTGTACAGCATACCGTCTTTGCACCCAATTGTATCCTTTATTGTACATTATACAGTTATAGCACCCCATTGTCTCCTTTATTGAACATTATACAGTTCTGGCACCCCATTGTCTCCTTTATTGTACAGCATACAGTCCTGGCACCCCCTTCACCTCATTGTCTCCTTTATTATACAGTCCTGGCACCGCCTGCACCCCATTGTCTCCTTTATTGTACAGCATACAGTTCTGGCACCCCAGTGTCTCCTTTATTGTACAGCATACAGTCCTGACACCCACTGCACCCCATTGTCTCCTTTATTGTACATTATACAGTTCTGGCACCCCAGTGTCTCCTTTATTGTACAGCATACAGTCCTGACACCCACTGCACCCCATTGTCTCCTTTATTGTACATTATACAGTTCTAGCACCCCCTGCACCCCATTGTCACCTTCATTGTACAGCATGCAGTTCTGGGATCCCCTGCACCCTATTGTCTCCTTTATTGTACAGTATACAGCCCTGGCACCCCCTGTACCCCACTGTCTACTTTATTGTACAACATACAGTCCTGGCACCCTATTGTCACCTTTATTGTACAGCACACAGTCATGGCAATCCCTGCGCCCCATTGTCTCCCTTATTGTACAGTATACAGCCCTGGCACCCCATTGTCATCTTTATTGTACAGCATACAGTCCTGGCACCCCCTGCACCCCATTGTCTCCTTTATTGTACATTACACAGTCCTGGCACCCCCTGCACCCCATTGTCTCCTTTATTGTACATTACACAGTCCTGGCACCCCTGCACCCCATTGTCTCCTTTATTGCACAGTACACAGTCCTGGCACCCCCTGTACCCCACTGTCTACTTTATTGTACAACATACAGTCCTGGCACCCCATTGTCACCTTTATTTTACAGCACACAGTCATGGCACCCCCTGCACCCCATTGTCTCCTTTATTGTACATTACACAGTCCTGGCATTCCCGTCAGAAATACTGATATATTGAAAAAACTTGTCTAGTGAACTTAAAAATGAAAATAAGTACAGATAGCACAAACAGCGCTAATGTGTAGTGGATCCACACAAGTGAACTAAGTAAATAAACAGTAAATGACACAAATAGTGTATAAATATAAAGACCCGTGAATAAAAAAATGAGTCTAAAGGTAAATAGTTCATAAAGTGTCTGAAGCAATCTTCTGAATATCTCCTACGAATAGTCCTCCACCACACCAGTGTAATGAACACTCCTCCACCAATATGATTGGCCACTCACCAGAACTCGTAGCCTAACACTCACATGTTTGGCATACAGGCATGTAATACAATCCTCAAGTTAGTGGTCAGGATTCATATCCAAAATTGTAGAAGTGAGATCAGCATACGTGAAAGAAAACAAAAAAGTATAATAGTGTGATATTGCTAAAACAATTTATTGACACACCACATGAACCTACAAAGGTTGCACTCACAAAAGCAAATTCCAAAAACAACCGTGTAAAATTCCAAATAAACTTCCTTGATGTTCACAGGCTGAAAAACTGTGGTCACGGCGGACCCAGAAAAAAAACCAGGTGTATCTCACCGCTTCCCCTTCACTTGAACACCTCCTCTTAATTGGGAAAAATATATATAGTATCCTCAAACGCTGGTCACTCGCATAGAGAATCTCATGCAGGTAATTCCACGTTGGTCAAAAGATCTTTAATGTAGCCACGCCCCCGACATGTTTCGTCATAGATTTGACTTAATCATGGGATTGGCTACTTGTTGGTAAATGTCCTACTTATATATCCTGGTATACAACTCAATTAATTGTGTATCACCTGCAGTTCGTGGTCAAACCAATCAAAGCTCCAACTGCAGTGCATCAACCAATAGGGAAACATACTTCCCCTCACGTAACAGGCCAATCACGTTATGTTCCCATAAGGGCGGAAGTGATCTCAAGCATTGAACAATAGTAAGGGCGGAAGTCTCCATTAGGGTTGACCACCCAATCAAAATGCCCTAATGCATGTGAGCCGATTGATTTATTTAACACAGCTGCTGCGAACGTCTTTGCTAATTTACTCCTTGGCGCAGCGGTAGTAACCATCAGGGCGCATTTATTTTTGGTTACTATCTGTTTTTCAATACTGATATATTGTTGGTGTGTGGGGGATGATAATAGATAAAGCCCAGATTTTTGTTTTTTTCTATAAAGTTTTTATTCCATTTTCTCCATACATTAGACCACTATATACAATGAGGAAAATGTTATCCATCACTTTTACAGAAATGAACTGATATGTAGAGACTTTTAGTTTTGGATGGAGTGTGGAAGGGACAGAGCTCTGGCCTTTATTGTCATTGGGGGATGGGAAGATGTGTGTTTTTTTTAAGGCATTTAAGTCATTAGTGCTTATATAACAATCTTCACTGATGAGGTACACTGATTTTTTATAATTTTTTTGGCAGATCCGGACAACCAGCGTCTGGCCAATAACGTGGCCAAATATGAGAAGATATTGGATGAGAATCCAGCCAGAGGACAGATGGAGGAGATGTGGCTACACAGACCCAACGTCACCCACCTGAGGACCAGGGACCTGTACGAGGGATTGTGCCAGACTCGCGGTACCCAGGTAAAGCAGAACGATACGTCAGCTCCGCAGGGAGGCGCCATACAATCAGCAGGGAGCATGGACCTTCATGATTGGAGAGCTCTAGCCAGGGCTGCCATCAGGAATTTTGGGGCCCCTCACACAGCTTCAGGCATGGGCCCCCTGGAGCAGAGATCTGGGGAGGGGGTGCTGCCGCCGCAAGTTGAGAAGCAGGGGGCTTTGGGTGCAGACGGAAAAAAAGGGGGATGCCATCCGTGGCCCTGGGGACCACCGGGCCCCTTAGAGCTTGGGGCTTTGGGTGCTGACAAGAAAAAGGGGGATGCCATCTGGGGTCCCCCGGGCCCCTAAGGCGGCTCTGGCTATGGATAAGCAGGGGGTGTGTCAGTTCTCTGCAGAGATACCACTGCTTCTACACAGAGAGCAAGGGTTCTTCTCTGAAGCATGCTGGCAGGGGACAGGCTTTTCTACTTAGGCTATGGCTGCTTTTTAAAGAAAACCAACTGTGACAGCGCTAGAATGTAGACGGCAATCCTGCCATTATGATGAGGCTGCTTGTTCTGCATTGTACATGATGACATCAGCAACAGGGTCATCACAACCAGAAGCACAAGGAGGATGATCATCAGAGTGGGAATTAAAATGAGTTTTACTATACACTATACTGTCAAAAGTGTCTGACCTCACAAATGGTCTTCTGGAACATTCCCATAGACACACTCCTAAACCTTGTGGACGGCCTTCCATGAAAGAGTTGAAGCTGTTATAGCTGCAAAGGGTGGGCCAACTCAATATTGAACCCTACGGACTAAGGCCTCGTACACACGAGGGAATATGTCCGCTGAAAACGGTCCGATGGACCGTTTCAGCAGACATCTCCGCTCGTGTGTATGGGCTAGCGGACAGATTTCTCCACCCGACAGATTTCAAAGCATGCTTTGAAATCCATCCGGTGGAAACTGTCCGCCCGACATGTCTGCTGGTTAGTACACTTACCAGCAGACATGTCGTCCCCCACCGCCGCCGCGCCGCCACCGAATGGATTTGGCGCATGCGCGGAAGTGTTTAACTTCCTGGTGCGGTGACGTGGCGGCGTCAACGTCACCGCCGCGTCACCGCGCCGTCCGGCGGCGGGGAATTTGATCCGATGGTGTGTACACGCCATCGAATCAAACTCCCGATCGGACATATCCGATGGAAATGGTCCGCGGACCGTTTTCATCGGATATGTCCGATCGTGTGTACGAGGCCTTAGACTGGGATGCCATTAAAGTTCATTTGTGTGTAAAGGCAGGTGTCCCAATACTTTTGACAATATAGTGTATCTTTTCCTATCCTCTAAAAGGATAGAGAACAAAATTCTTTATCAATGGGGGTAGGAAGTCTTCTTTTTTTTACTTGTTGGCGGCGACGGCATGTAAATATGCAGCTTCTCAATTGGTGGGCCTTGGTGCTGAGCAGCTGCATATTCGTGTGCCATGCCTGGCACAGTTACCGGAGGCTAGCAGAAAGCTAGTATGCAGTATTTTCCTGATTCACACTATTCCTATGAATAAAGAAAGCAGCGATCAGGAGGTTTTCTAAACATGTGACAGCCAATCATGATGGTGAAATGATCATGGACCTCGCCCCGCTTCTCAGCATCTGAAAACCCTTAAAGGGCTGGGAGGTGCCAGCACCAATAATGTATTTATAAATAGTATGCAGAACTAATCATCCAGCAAAATTGCATGTACATTTACACTGTGGCAATGGCAGCAAAACCTGAACTTATTTGATTATTTTCTCTTTAGGTCAAGTGTTCATAGGAATAGTGTCAATCAGGAAAATACTGCATTTTGGCCACTAGGTGGAGCTGATGATCATAGTACATAAGCTTTTGGGTCTTTTTAAGTTCATCAGTTCCATCTAGTGGCTATAAATCAATTCCTGATTCACTTTATTCTGTATGAATAAGGAACATTTGACCTGGAGAGAAAAAAGGCAAATAACATTAAATTATGCCGGTATTTGCACAACGTACATGCGGTTTCGCAAGTCAACAAATTCAGATTTTTTTTTTTAAAAGCATCCGCAGAGCTCCATCGAAAAGGGGAAGTTCCGCTTGTTTGCACTCCCCCTCCACTGCCACAATTGCCACTTTTTTGGCGGTACCTGATTTTGATAGGTACCCGCTCCCACTTCCAGTAAGCTTGCCACGGCGATCCGACCCCTCCTCCTTTTCCTGCTGACTGACACACACAGGTCCCAGAAGAAGGCAGGACCATTCGGACTCGCGCATGCGCAGTAGAAATCCGGCTGTGAAGCCTGAAGGCTGCACTCAAATCCAACTGATGAGACAGCTTGAAGTGCCGACTTCGCTGGATCCCAGGACAGGTAAGTGTCCATATATTAAAAAGCAGCTAGAGTACTTGTGGCTGCTCACTTAAAAGCCTGGAGCTCCTCTCTACAACCCCTTTCACACGGAGGCGGGTTTCAGGCATTTTAGCGCTAGAAATCGCACCTAAGAATCGCCTCCCATTCATTTCCGTGTGACTTTTCACACTGGGGAGGTGGTGCGCTTGCGGGATGTTAGGAAAAGTCATCTTTAGGGCGGTTTGAGAGCGACGTATACACGCTCTTCCCATTAAAATGAATGGGCAGCCCTACCAAAGCACCTGAAAAGCGATTTGGAAGCGCCGCAACATGGGCATTTTTAACCCCTCCTTTGGGGTTAAAAGCGCCCCGCTAGTGGCTGAAAAGTGGTAAGACTCCTTTCACACTGGGGCCGCCCGTGCGTTAGCTGTAAAGCGCCACTCATTTTAGCGGCCCTTTACCGTATACAGCGCTCCCAAATCACCCCAAAGATGCTACTTGCAGAACTTTTCCTAACGCCCCGCAAGCGCACCGCCTGAGTGTAAAGACGCACTGCAATATATGGCGGAATTCAGGTGCTATTTAGAGGCGATTTCTAGTGCTAAAATGCATGAAATGCAGTGTGAAAGGGGTCTAAAGCGTTGCTAAAATGAGCGGCGCTTTACCGCTAACGCACGGGCGGCCCCAGTGTGAAAGGGGTCTGAGTGTACCAAGTAAGTCGGCAGAAAAATCTGTGACGCTCAAAGCACCTTAACCAATAAAAGTCCAGCAAAGCAGTGACATCAGGGAAAGATGAGTTCTGATTGGCTGCGATGGGTTGCAGGATTTGGCACTTGTATCTCCATTAATAAATCCTCTTCTGTTTTAGCCGTGGCTTTATGAAGATCCCAGGATGAACTGCTCCTATTATACAAACCACAACCCATACCTCATCCTACAGCCTCTGAAGAGGGAGATATTGAGCCTGGCCCCCTATGTGGTCCTCTTCCATGACTTTGTCAGCAGCCACGAGGCAGAGAAGATCAAAGCAATTGCTGCACCATGGGTGAGTGCCCCACTTCTGACCAGTAAGGTGCCCAGCTCTAAACAATAGGGTGCCAAGTTCTGGCCATTAAAGTGCTCATTTCTGACCATTAACGTGCCCAGTTCTAAACCATAAGGTGACAAGTTCTTGACATTAAGGTGCTAATTTCTGACCAAATTTAAGGTGCCCAGTTCTTTATAAAAAGGTGCCCAGTTCTGACCATTAAGGTGGCCAGTTCTAAACAATATGGTGCCCAGTTCTGACCATTAAGGTGCCCAGTTCTGGCCATTAAGGTGCTAATTTCTGACCATTAAGGTGCCCAGTTCTGGCCATTAAGGTGCCCAGTTCTAAACAATAAGGTGCCCAGCTCTAAACCATAAGGTGCCAAGTTCTGGCCATTAAGGTGCTCATTTCTGACCATTATGGTGCCCAGCTCTGACCATTAACGTGCCCAGTTCTAAACCATAAGGTGACAAGTTCTTGACATTAAGGTGCTAATTTCTGACCAAATTTAAGGTGCCCAGTTCTTTATAATAAGGTGCCCAGTTCTGACCATTAAGGTGGCCAGTTCTAAACAATATGGTGCCCAGTTCTGACCATTAAGGTGCCCAGTTCTGACCAGTAAGGTGCTAATTTCTGACCATTAAGGTGCCCAGTTCTGGCCATTAAGGTGCCCAGTTCTAAGCAATAAGGTCCCAAGTTCTGGCCATTAAGGTGCTAATTTCTGACCATTAAGGTGCCCAGTTCTGGCCATTAAGGTGCCCAGTTCTAAACAAAAAGGTGCCCAGTTCTGGCCATTAAGGTTCTCATTTCTGACCATTATGGTGCCCAGCTCTGACCATTAAGGTGCCCAGTTCTAAACCATAAGGTCACAAGTTCTTGACATTATGGTGCTAATTTCTGACCATTAAGGTGCCTAGTTCTTTATAATAAGGTGCCCAGTTCTGGCCATTAAGGTGCCCCGTTCTAAACAATAACATGCCCATTTCTGACCATTAAGGTGCCCAGTTCTAAACATAAGGTGCCAAGTTCTTGATCTTGACATTAAGGTGCTAATTTCTGACGATTAAGGTGCCCAGTTCTTTATAATAAGGTGCCCAGTTCTGACCATTAAGGTGCTTAGTTCTGACAATTAAGGTGGCCAGTTCTAAACAATATGGTGCCCAGTTCTGACCATTAAGGTGCCCAGTTCTGACCATTAAGGTGCCCAGTTCTGACCAGTAAGGTGCTAATTTCTGACCATTAAGGTGCCCAGTTCTGGCCATTAAGGTGCCCAGTTCTAAACAATAAGATGCCCAGTTCTAAGCAATAAGGTCCCAAGTTCTGGCCATTAAGGTGCTCATTTCTGACCATTATTGTGCCCAGTTGTAAACAATAAGGTGCCCAGTTCTGGTCATTAAGGTGCTAATTTCTGAACATTAAGGTGCCCAGTTCTAAACAATAAGGTGCCCAGTTCTAAATAATAAGGTGCCCAGTTCTGGTCATTAAGGTGCTAATTTCTGAACATTAAGGTGCTAATTTCTGACCATTAAGGTGCCCAGTTCTAAACAATAAAGTGCCCGTTTCTGACCATTAAAGTGCTAATTTCTGACCATTTTGGTGCCCAGTTCTGACCAGTAAGGTGCTAATTTCTGACCATTAAGGTGCCCAGTTCTGGCCATTAAGGTGCCCAGTTCTAAGCAATAAGGTCCCAAGTTCTGGCCATTAAGGTGCTAATTTCTGACCATTAAGGTGCCCAGTTCTGGCCATTAAGGTGCCCAGTTCTAAACAAAAAGGTGCCCAGTTCTGGCCATTAAGGTTCTCATTTCTGACCATTATGGTGCCCAGCTCTGACCATTAAGGTGCCCAGTTCTAAACCATAAGGTCACAAGTTCTTGACATTATGGTGCTAATTTCTGACCATTAAGGTGCCTAGTTCTTTATAATAAGGTGCCCAGTTCTGGCCATTAAGGTGCCCCGTTCTAAACAATAACATGCCCATTTCTGACCATTAAGGTGCCCAGTTCTAAACATAAGGTGCCAAGTTCTTGATCTTGACATTAAGGTGCTAATTTTCTGACGATTAAGGTGCCCAGTTCTTTATAATAAGGTGCCCAGTTCTGACCATTAAGGTGCTTAGTTCTGACAATTAAGGTGGCCAGTTCTAAACAATATGGTGCCCAGTTCTGACCATTAAGGTGCCCAGTTCTGACCATTAAGGTGCCCAGTTCTGACCAGTAAGGTGCTAATTTCTGACCATTAAGGTGCCCAGTTCTGGCCATTAAGGTGCCCAGTTCTAAACAATAAGATGCCCAGTTCTAAGCAATAAGGTCCCAAGTTCTGGCCATTAAGGTGCTCATTTCTGACCATTATTGTGCCCAGTTGTAAACAATAAGGTGCCCAGTTCTGGTCATTAAGGTGCTAATTTCTGAACATTAAGGTGCCCAGTTCTAAACAATAAGGTGCCCAGTTCTAAATAATAAGGTGCCCAGTTCTGGTCATTAAGGTGCTAATTTCTGAACATTAAGGTGCTAATTTCTGACCATTAAGGTGCCCAGTTCTAAACAATAAAGTGCCCGTTTCTGACCATTAAAGTGCTAATTTCTGACCATTTTGGTGCCCAGTTCTAAACAATAAGGTGCCCAGTTCTGACCAATAAGGTGCTAATTTCTGACCATTAAGGTTCCCGGTTCTAAACTATAAGGGGCCAAGTTCTGATCATTAAAGGGGTTGTAAAGTTTTTTTTTTTTTCTAAATAGGTTTCTTTAAGCTAGTGCATTGTTGGTTCACTTACCTTTTCCTTCCATTTCCCTTCTAAATGTTTTTTTTTCTTTGTCTGAATTTCTCACTTCCTATTTTGTAAGCTTGCCCCCATCATCCATGGGGGGTAGTCAGCCAGAACAGCTTACTGAGGAGGAACAGGAAGTGAGAAATTCAGACAAAGAAAAAAAATCAATCAAAAGGGATTCGAAGGAAAAGGTAAGTGAACCAACAATGCACTAGCTTAAAGGAACCTATTTAGAAAATAAAAAACAAACCTTTACAACCCCTTTAAGGTGCTCATTTCTGACCATCAAGAACATTAAGGTGTTTTTGGTATGTTATTGATGTGTAAAAATAACAGCATGCTTGTTTGAACTTTTTAAGCAGCAACTGCCTTTTGCATCCAAAACATTACAAATCACTCCTTTTATATTTGGTTTTACAAATATCCACATAGCAATTCCCCTGGTGAAAGAGCATGTACAACATACATTCGTTCAATGCAAATGGGGCCAGAAAACAAATGTTATAAGGCTATGTACTGTGTTGATCGAATATTTTTTATCAAATGTTATATAAACGAAAATAATATAATAATAATACATTTTATTAAAGTCCAAAGTGGAAAATACCACATTTGGCCATTAGATGGAGCTAAGGAGCACATTATTTTCGTATAATACTTGGCTGCATCTAGTGAATAAATGCAGAATTTCCCAATAAAAAAAAATCAATGATTTACAATCGAACAGCACAGGATATAGCCAAAGTAAACAAGTCACCCCAACAGCTATGTACCCCATATTCATTCACAAGGTGGGGTTGATATCTGTTGCTTAAATGTTTCACTTTATGCATTAAAAAAAACAAAAAAATGCTGCTCTGGCTAAATAGAACTTTAAAAAAAAAAAAAAATTGTTGGTACATGTTCCCTAGGGCAGTGCACGCCACCTTACCTACCATGTTTCCCCGAAAATAAGCCAGGGTCTTATATTAATTTTGGCAACAAAAGACACAGTAGGGCTTATTTTCGGGGTAGGTCTTCTCTCCCCCTCTCCTTCCCTGCCTGTCAGGAATCCCCATTGTGAACTGAGTTAAAATGCTTGTAAAATCCTATAATCCCCTCTATTACAGTATTATATAATGTAATGTACAATGTGTGTGTTTTTGTAATATAATTGTGCCAAATACATTTGTTATAGCGCCGCTCTGCGCTTCTGTTACCCGCCGGAGCTCTCTTCCCCGCATTTATATTACAGAAACAAACATTGTACATTATATACTACTGTAATAGAGTGGATTATAGGATTTTACAAGAATTTTTAACTAGGGCTTATTTTTGGGGTAGGTCTTATTTTGGGGAAACAGGGTATTAGCCCAGAAAAATTTTGACTTTTTGATTTTTTTTTAATCTGTCAGATTTGGTTCCCATTGATTTGAAAGGGAATTAGCATCCGAACTTTGAAGTTTGTTGAACCTTTGCTCAACCTGAACCCAGAGCAGTTCGACTCATCTTGAAAGAGGAGGTCCACACAAAAAGTGAACCTCTGCTTTTCGGAACCCCCTCCGGTGTCACATTTGGCACCTTTCAGGGGGGAGGGGGGGTGCAGATACATGTATAATATAGGTATTTGCTCCCACTTCCGGGAATAGTCATGCCCCTTCGCGTCACCCCCCGCTGTCTTCTCAGAACCACACTGGTCCTAGGAGACAGCAGGGACCAGTAAGGGCGCCTTGTGCTGCTCGCGCATGCACAGTAGGGAACGAGGCAGTGAAGGTGCAACCCTTCATTTCGCGATTCCCTTACTGAGGATGGCATCGGGGGCAGCCGAAAAAAAACCTCTGCTTTAATACTAAGGGTTTAATATCACTTTAAAAACATGGCCGCTTCGGCTCCAGAATAAATGTATCACCATCTGGCCTTAATGAACTTTTATGGCTTTAAAGCAGATCATAAATTTCTCGGTTCTACGTTCCTAGAAGACGGGGTGGTGAGAATCAGCCGGGGTGATGACGCAGCTTTTCCACCCTATGGTCTAGCTGAGACTCAGAGGTCTGTGTTGGCCTGAACTCCGGAGTTATGTCATCCTGGCAACAGAACCGCCGCAGAAGAACACAGACAAAATCTATTCAGGCAGATACAATACTCATTGACTAAGTGCAAGCTCTTCTGTACAGTGTATATGGTGTGTCGCTATTTTATACTGAGTATATATTCTGGACTGTATTCAACTTTTTCCTCCCGGGTTAAATTTATTTCTACAGCTGACACATTAGCAAGATCTAAAAGTAATAGATATATTAATAAATAAAATGTGTAAAAGTGCGGACTGACAATAGTCAGATACCGACCAGAAGAACTGGACAGTAAGGGAGACCACACATAATTACTGTGTTTCCCCAAAAATAAGACCTACCCCGAAAATAAGACCTAGCATTGTTTTCCAGGACGGCTACAATATAAGACCTACCCCGAAAATAACGTCGCGTACACACGGTCGTCTTTTGTGATGAAATAAAACAAAGTTTTAAACGTCATTTAAAATGATTGTGTGTGGGCAAAACGTTGTTTTTGTTGTCTTCTGAAAAACGACCAAAAAAAATTCAAACCTGCTTCAATTTTTTATGTCGTTTTTCTAAATGTCGTTTTTTGTGTCATAAAAAATGATCGTGTGGGCTAAAACGACGTTTAAAACAACGTTTTTAAACCTGCGCATGCTCAGAAGCAAGTTATGACGCGGGCTTGAATGAAACAGAGTGCCGTTGTACGTGTTGTACGTAACCGCGCTTTGCAAGAGTATTTTCAGAAAACGATGGTGTGTAGGCAACGTTGTTTTTTAAAATGAAGTTTGAAAAACTTTGTTTTTTTTCATGAGAAAAAACAACGTTTTTTTATAAGACAAAAAAACGACCGTGTGTTCTTGTTGGGTTTTTCTCTTGTCAGCTAAGACTAGAAATCTAAGGTTGCAGTGGACACAGGATCACCAAAACTGGATACACAATATATACATATACCGTGTTTCCCCAAAAACAAGACCCAGCATTATTTTTCAGAAGAGCTGCAATATAAGCCCTACCCCGAAAATAAGCCCTGGTTTAAAATATTTGTAAAATCCTATAATCCACTCTATTACAGTAGTATAAAATGTACAATGTGTGTGTTTCTGTAATAAAATTGAAGGGAAGAGAGCTCCGGCGGGTCACAGAAGCGCAGAATGGTGCTATAACGAAGGTATTTGGCACAACTATATTACAGAAACGCACACATTGTACATTATATAGTACTGTAATAGAGGGGATTATAGGATTTTACAAGCATTTTGACTCGGTTCACAGTGGGGATTCCTGACAGGCAGGGAGGGAGAGGGGGAGAGAAGACTGCACATTACATGGTAAGACCTACCCCGAAAATAAGCCCTACTGTGTCTTTTGTTGCCAAAATTAATATAAGACCCAGGCTTATTTTTGGGGAAACACGGTATAATACATAGTTATTGTTAAACATTAACCACTTAAGACCCGGACCATTATGCAGGTTAAGGACCTTGCCCCTTTTTGTGATTCGGCACTGCGTCGCTTTAACTGACAATTGCGCGGTCGTGCGTCGTGGCTCCCAAACAAAATTGGCGTCCTTTTTTTCCCCACAAATAGAGCTTTCTTTTGGTGGTATTTGATCCCTTTGCGGTTTTTATTTTTTGCGCTATAAACAAAAATAGAGCGACTTTTTGAAAAAAATGCAATATTTTTTACTTTTTGCTATAATATCCCCAAAAATATATAAAAAACGTTTTTTTTCCCTCAGTTTAAGCCGATACGTATTCTTCTACATATTTTTGGTAAAAAAAAAAAAAGCAAAAAGCGTTTATCGATTGGTTTGCGCAAAATTTATAGCGTTTACAAAATAGGGGATAGTTTTATAGCATTTTTCTAAAACAAAAATATTTTTTACAACTAATGGCGGCGATCAGCGATTTTTTTTTGGACAATTTTGACCCATTTTTGGAACCATTGTCCTTTTCACAGCAAAAAGTACTATAAAAATGCACGGTTTACTGTGAAAATGACAATTGCAGTTTAGGAGTTAACCACTAGGGGGCACTGTAGGGGTTAAATGTGACTTCATATGTGTTTCTAACTGTAGGGGGGGGCGGGACTGAACGTGTGACGTCATTGATCGTCTTTCCCTATATCAGGGAACAGACGTTCAATAACACTGCCACAGTGAAGAACAGGGAAGGTGCGTTTACACTCACCACACCCCGTTCTTCAGTTCCGGTACGTGGGAGACACTGGCGGCATTAGGGTCCGCGGGTCCCTTGGGTGCGGTCACAGAGCTTAGGACCAGGTCAGAAGCACGCTCGCGACCCCACGGCTGGGCTTAAAGAGACACGTACAGGTACGTGATTGTGCCCAGCCGTGCCATTCTGCTGACGTATATCGGCATGAAGGGGTCCTTAAATTGGTTAAAATAAGATTTGAGAACATGGGCGTTAAAGCCTCCAAAATATCCACATGTACTCTACTTGGGGTACCGGAAGTCTATCCACAAAGTAGCTAGTTGCAGAGACTGTATGCTTCTGGTAGCCAGGCGCTACCGTATTTCCCCCGAAAATAAGCCCGGGGCTTATATTAATTTTGGCAACAAAAGACACAGTAGGGCTCATTTTCAGGGTAGGTCTTACCATGTAATGTGATGTCTTCTCTCCCCCTCTCTCTTCCTGCCTTATAGGAACCCCCAGTGTGAACTCGGTTAATATGTTTGGAAAATCCTATAATCCACTCTATTACTGTATAATATAACGTACAATGCCTGTGTTTCTGTAATATGCCTGTGTTTCTGTAATATAGTTGTGCCAAATACCTTCATTATAGCGCTGCTCTGTGCTTCTGTGAACCAGTGGAGCTCTCTTCCCCACAATTATATTACAGAAACACACACTTTGTACATTATATATACGACTTTAATAGAGTGGATTATAGGATTTTACAAATATTTTAAACTAGGGCTTATTTTCGGGGTAGGGCTTATATTGCAGCTCTCCTGAAAAAAAACGCTGGGTCTTGTTTTTGGGGACACACGGTATATGTATATATTGTGTATCCAGTTTTGGTGATCCTGTGCCCACTGCAACCTTGGATTTCTAGTCTTAGCTGACAAGAGAAAAACCCAACAAGATCTTCTGCTATTGTAGACCATCCACCTTAAGGTTGGATGTGTTTTGCCTTCTGAGATACTTTTCTTCTTACCACAGTTGGAAAGAGGAAGGTATCTGAGACATTGTAGCCTTTCCCTCGGCTCCAACCAGACTGGACATTCTGACCTTCCTCATACAAAAGGGGTTTTAATCCGCAGAATTACATTTCGCCTGATGTTTTTTACCCATCATGAGATGTATCCTTTGTGACACCTTGGTAATGAGACACCTTTGTGTAGGCCATCAGTTGAGACTGAACCAGCTGATAATAATTTCCACTGACAAGGGGCAGGATTGCTTTCTAATTACTGATAGATTTCAGCTGGTGCCTTGGCTTTCCATGCCTTTTTGCTCCTCCCTTTCTTCATATTTTCAATAATTTTTGTGTAATTCCATTATATTACACATAACTTCATTTCTGAACTCATTTGTTTTGGTTTATTTTTATGTATGGATTCCATGGGCCGTCACTGACGTGGTAAAAATGTTAAAAAAAATAGATAGATAGTGAAGTGTTCAATATCTATCTATCTATCTATCTACTATATTACCAGGGCCGCCATCAGGAATTTTGGGGCCCCTTACACAGCTTCAGGCATGGGCCCCCTGGAGCAGAGAACCGGGGGGGGGTGCTGCCGCATGAAATTGAGAAGCAGGGGGGGGGCTGCTGCCGCGAATTGAGAAGCGGGGGGGGCCCTTTGATAAAAAGAAAAAAAGAGAGAAAATATATATATATATATATATATATATATATATTTTTTTTTTAAAAAGGGTGGTTGCCAAATGGGGCCCCGGGGACCTTATTTTTTTTTTTTATAAAAGGAAATTACAAAAAAAGGGGGTTTTCCATTCGGGACCTCTGGGCCCTTTAATAAAAAGAAACCTCTGGGCCCTTTAAAAAAAATATATATATATATATATATATATATATATATATATATATATATATATATATATATATATATATATAAAAGAAATAAACATTTATATGTAAAAAAAAAAAAACAAGGGGGTTGCCTTCCAGGGCCCTGGGGACCTCTGGGCCCTTTAATAAAAAAATAAAAATATAAAAAAAATATATAAACAAAAATAAAAAATACAATTATAAAAAAAGGGGGTTTGACACATGGGGCCCTGGGGACCTCTGAGCCCTTTAATAAAAATACATCTATATATTAAAAATAAATAAATAAAATAATATAAAAAAGTAAAAAAAATTATAAAAAAGGAGGATTGTCATCCGGGGGCCCTGGGGACCTCTGGGCCCTTTAATAATAATAATATATATATATATATATATATATATATATATATATATATATATATATATATATATATATATATATATATATATATATATATATATATAATATAAAAATAAAAGAAATAAAAAAACTATATAAAAAATATATTTTTTTTAAATAAAAATGGGGGGGTTGTCATCTTGGGCCCTCGAGTTTTCCAGGTCCCTGTGGACCTCCGGACCTCTAAAAAAAGAAAAGAAAAAAATTGGCCCTTTAATAAAAAATAAAATAAAAATATATTAAATAAATATATTTTTTTATAAAAATTTTTTTTTTTTATAAAAAAATAAATAAAAAAGAGGGGGTTGCCATCTGGGGCCCTGGTGGCCTTCGGGCCCCTAGACCCCTAAAAAATGGCCCTTTAATAAAAAAGTAAAATAAAAATATATTAAAAAATATATATATTTTTTTATAGAAAATAAATTAAAAAAAGGGGGGTTGCCATCCGGTGCCCTGGGGGCCTCCGGGCCCCTGTGGAAACTCCGGACCTCTAAACAAAATAAAAGAAAAAAAATTGGCCCTTTAATAAAAAATAAAAGAAAAATATATTAAAAAAAATATATTTTTTTATAAAAAAAAGAAAAAAAAAGGGCTTGCCATCTGGGGCCCTGGTGGCCTCCGGGCCCCTGGGGACCTCCGGACCTCTAAAAAAAAAGAAAAGAAAAAAAATTGGCCCTTTAATAAAAAATAAAATAAAAATATATTAGAAAAATATTTTTATAAAAAAATATTTTTTTTTTTATAAAAAAAATATTTTTTTCTATAAAGAAAAAGGGCTTGCCATCTGGGGCCCTTGGTTCCCATCTGGGCCCCTGGGGACCCCCAGGCCCCTTACAGGTGTAATGCCTGTACCCCCCTGATGGCGGCCCTGTATATTACCAAAAGTATTGGGACGCTTACCTTTACACGAACATGAGCTAAGGACACGGATTAGTGGAACCATGTCCTGTGGTCTGATGAGACCAAGATAAACTGTTTTGGTGTCAGGCGTGTGCGGCGGCAACTAGGTGAGGAGTACAAAGACAAGTTTGTCTTGCCTACAGTCAGGCATGGTGGTGGGAGTGTCATGGTCTGGGGCTGCATGAGTGCTGCCGGCACTGGGGAGCTACAGATCATTGAGGGAACCATGAATGCCAACATGTACTGTGACATACTGAAGCAGAGCATGATCCCCTCCCTTCAGAGACTGGGCCGCAGGGCAGTATTCCAACATGATAACGACCCCAAACACACCTCCAAGAGGACCACTGCCTAGATAAAGAAGCTGAGGGTAAAGGTGTTGGACTGGCCAAGCATGTCTCCAGACCTAAACCCTATTGAGCATCTGTGGGACATCTTCAAACAGAAGGTGGAGGAGCGCAAGGTCTCTAACATCCACCAGCTTTGTGATGTCATCATGGGGGAGGGGAAGAGACTCCAGTGGCAACCTGTGACGCTCTGGTGAACTCCATGATCAAGAGGGTTAAGGCAGTGCTGGAAAATAATGGTGGCCACACAAAATATTGACACTTTGGGCCCAATTTGGACATTTTAACTCAGCGGTTTAGACATTAATGGCTGTGTGTTGAGTTATTTTGAGGGGGCAGCAAATGTACACTGTTATACAAGCTGTACACTCACTACACAACATTGTAGCAAAGTGTAATTTCTTCAGTGTTGTCACATGAAAAGATAGAATAAAATATTTACAAAAATGTGAGGGGTGTACTTACTTTTGTGAGTTATTGTATATAAAAATTGAGTTTTGGTTGTAGTAATCACGCCCCCTTTCTCCGTCTCTCACAGTTGCAGAGGTCAGTGGTGGCCTCCGGAGAGAAGCAGGCCGAGGCGGAATATCGGATCAGTAAAAGGTAATCCTCTCCCTATTATAAATTCTGGAAGTGGCAAGAATTTTCCACCCAGCTGTGTATTGTGGGCGGAGGCTTGGCACGGCCGGGACTCCTAATGATCCTGAATATGGAAAGACACTGCGGCTTGGAAGGCTGGAAGAAAAGCACGCCGAAAAATGAATTGTTCCTCTTTTGTTTGCAGGAAAGAAGAAATTCCTTTAAGGGTAAGGGAGAGAGAATCCCTCCTCCTAGCACAAATCCTCTACCCCTCAAATTCCCCCTCTCAGTTCACATCCTCTACCACCCACTCCGACCCCCCCCCCCTAAATTTCCCCACCTAGCAAAAACATCCTACAACTGTCTCTACTAGCACACACACACACACACAAAAGGGAAAATTGGACCATTAAACTGCAGGACAAATCCCCCTTCCCAGCACATAGCTTTGCCCCCTCCACCCATGATCTTCTTCCCCCCAGCACACCCCCCCCCCAAAAAAAAATCACTCCTCCTAGCACAAATCCTTAACCTTATGCTACAATCGTCTCTACTAGCACAAAGAAAAAAATGTCCCCCTCCTAGTACAAATCCCCCTCCCTTACTATAACACATCTTCTAGCACAATCCCCCCCCCCCCCCCAATTCCACCACTTGGCAAAAATATCCCAATCGTCTACTAGCACAAAGAGAAATGTCCCCTCCTAGTAAAAATCCCCCTCCCCCTTACTATGTCACCTCTTCTAGCACAAACCCCCTCTCTCTACTATGTCACCTCTTCTAGCACAAATACCTCTATCCCCCTTTGCAGCACAATCCCCCCCAAATTCCACCACCTGGCAAAAATATTCTACAATAGTCTCCACTAGCACATAGAAAAAATGTCCCCTCCTAGTACACATCCCCCCCCCTAATTATGTCACCTCTTCTAGCACAAATCCCCTCCCCCACTATGTCACCTCTTCTAGCACAAATCACCCCCCCCCTGACTAGCAATGGCTGTGATATTTGTGTGGACATCACATGACCAGCAATGGCCCTGACCTCTGACATCACACAACCAGCAATGGCCGTGACCTATGACATCACATGTCCAGCAATGGCCGTGACCTCTGACATGACCAGCAATGGCCGTGACCTCTGACATCACATGACCAGCAATGGCCCTGACCTCTGACATCACACAACCAGCAATGGCCGTGACCTATGACATCACATGTCCAGCAATGGCCGTGACCTCTGACATGACCAGCAATGGCCGTGACCTCTGACATCACATGACCAGCAATGGCCGTGACTTCTGACATCACATGACCAGCAATGGCCGTGACCTCTGACATCACATGTCCAGCAATGGCCGTGACCTCTGACATCACATGACCAGCAATGGCCTGGAAATCTATGATGTGTCTTGACAAATGCCACCCTAAGCTTCATACCTTGTCACCCTAGGACAGGACTACAGAAGACCTGTATACTTCACAGACTAAAAGGGATACAATAAGAAGTTCATAGTTGGGGTTTACACACACTTTATATAAGATAATGGTAATGTTGGTGTGTTTGTGCTTGTTGTGTATCCCAACTCACAGAACTGTCTAGCCCTCTGATTTCCAAATGTTGTATTTCAGTGCATGGCTGAAGGATACCGCGGACCCGATCATTGGAAACATTGATGCCCGCATTGCTGCAGCCACCGGATTGAATGTCCGACCTCCTTATGCTGAGTACTTTCAAATAGTAAATTACGGGATTGGAGGACATTACGAGCCACACTTTGATCACGCTACAGTAAGCATGCTGGATAAATAATTTCTCATTTATATCTGTAGCATATTTTTCTATTTACACCTTTTACTGAGGACAGACCCCTGCAGAGAGACCACTGCTTCCACACAGAGAGCTAAGGACTTCTTTGCAGCATGCTGGCGGGGGACAAGCTTTTCTACTTCTTTCTGAAAAAAACAAAAGGGTTACAATGTAGATTCCACATTCCTTCCCCCCTTGTAATCCTCTGTTTTCTGTTACAGTCCCTGAAGAGCCCCCTGTACCGCACCAAAACCGGGAATCGGATGGCCACCTTTATGATCTATGTGAGTTCTGTCTACTCGGTGGAGATGATGATCTTTCTATTACTTCTTTCTAGGGTTGTCCAGATACCGATACTAGTATCGGTATCGGGACCGATACCGAGTATTTGCGGGAGTACTTGTACTCGCGCAAATGCTCCCGATACCTAAATAGAATACTTTTTTTGTATTTATCAACATGTTCTGGGAAATTTCTTTGAGTGTTTTACTACTGCATGACAAGAAAATATTTTTTTTATTCATTTTTACTCATTTTTATTCTTTTATAATGTCTTGAGTTAGAGTTCTTCATAATTCTAAAGAAAATATCCTTAGTCTGTATTGTGGTTTGAAAACTGTCACATGACATTTAAAAAAAAGTATCGGTATTCGGTATCGGCGAGTACATGAAAAAAAGTATCGGTACTTGTACTCGGTCCTAAAAAAGTGGTATCGGGACAACCCTACTTCTTTCCTCCTAAACTTATCATTTAAAGGTTAAACCCTCTATGTGCTTCAAGCAGTGTACATTAGCAGATGTGTTTTCTCTTTTATTAGCTGAGTCCTGTAGATGTGGGTGGATCAACAGCTTTTATCTATGCCAACTTCAGCACCCCTGTGGAAAAGGTGAGTTCATGCTGATAGCCTAGAAAGATAAAGCAGCAGAGTCCTCCAGCAGGGCAAATTAATATAGGAGAGGAGAGTTAGATACAGAAAAGAACAGAGTCATCCGGCAGTGCAAAGTATTTCAGCAGAGGAGAATTAGACAGAAGAAAGAGTCCTCCAGAAGTGCAGAGAATTTCCAGGTAGGAGAGTTAGATAAAGAAGCAGAGTCCTCCGGACTTTCAGAGAATTTCAGGGGAGGCAAAATAAGTTTAAAGAAGCCGAGTCCTCCGGGAGTGCAGAGAATTTCAGGGTAGGCGAGTTAGATAAAGAGGCAGAGTTCTCCAGAGAAGTGCAGAGAATTTCCGGGTAGGTGAGTTAGCTAAAGAAGCAGAGTCCTCCAAGAGTGCAGAGAATTTCAGGGTAGGACAGTTAGATAAAGAGGCAGAGTCCTCCAGAAGTGCAGAGAATTTCGGGATAGGAGAGTTAGATAAAGAGGCAGAGTCCTCCGGAGAGGTGAAGAGAATTTCAGGGTAGGTAAGTTGGATAAAGAGGCAGAGTCCTCCAGAGAAGTGCAGGGAATTTGAGTGAAGGAAAGTTAGATAAAAAGGCAGAGTCCACCAGAAGTGCAGAGAATTTCGGGATACAAGAGTTAGGGTAGGTGAGTTGGATAAAGAGGCAGAGTCCTCTAGAAGTGCAGAGAATTTCAGGGTAGGAGAGTTAGATAAAGAGGCAGAGTCCTCCAGAGGTGCAGAAAATGTAAAGGTAGGCGAGTTGGATAAAGAGGCAGAGTCCTCCAGAGACGTGCAGAGTAGTTTGGAGAGGAGAGTTAGACAGAGGGCAGATAGAGGATAGAAATTGCTGAATCAGCCAAATTTTGATCCATGTATGGGCAGGGTGGTTGTACAGAAGTCGATCGTAGACCATCCTGTTGGGATTTTGCCAGTTAGTGCCCTCAGCTATGGGCAGAAGAACCGATCAGTGTATTCCCCACCATCAGAGCACAAAAGCTTGGCGGGAGTGACTCCCCCCCCCCCCCCCATCCACCTTGAATGTGGGAATTGGGTCTTTTTTTCATTCAACCCTCGTGCAGAGAGGAGAGTTAGATAAAGGAAGGAGCAGAGTCCTCTAGCATTGCAGAGAGGAGAGTTAGATAAAGGAAGGAGCAGAGTCCCCTAGCATTGGAGAGGAGAGTTAGATAAAGGAAGGAGCAGAGTCCTCTAGCATTGCAGAGAGGAGAGTTAGATAAAGGAAGGAGCAGAGTCCCCTAGCATTGGAGAGGAGAGTTAGATAAAGGAAGGAGCAGAGTCCTCTAGCATTGCAGAGAGGAGAGTTAGATAAAGGAAGGAGCAGAGTCCCCTAGCATTGGAGAGGAGAGTTAGATAAAGGAAGGAGCAGAGTCCTCTAGCATTGCAGAGAGGAGAGTTAGATAAAGGAAGGAGCAGAGTCCTCTAGCATTGCAGAGAGGCGAGTTAGATAAAGGAAGGAGCAGAGTCCTCTAGCATTGCAGAGAGGCGAGTTAGATAAAGGAAGGAGCAGAGTCCTCTAGCATTGCAGAGAGGAGAGTTAGATAAAGGAAGGGGCAGAGTCCTCTAGCATTGCAGAGATGAGAGTTAGATGGAGGAAGGAAAAACGACCTCCGGCAGTCCAAGTATTTGAGGAGAGGAAGGAGCCGAGTCCTCCACCAGCATAGGATATTAATGTACAATACACGTGTGCCAAGTGTGTAATATGACTTGGAAAAATGATTTCACATTTTCCTCTGTTTTCTTTCTAAGAACGCCGCCATTTTCTGGTGGAATCTGCACAGAAACGGCGAGGGAAATGAGGACACACTTCATGCCGGTTGCCCTGTACTGGTCGGGAATAAATGGGGTGAGTGTCGATCTTCTAAGCGAAATGTTACAATACCTTATCTTCCATGATCTTCTGAAGACCTGACCTCTCCACAGACTCCCCTCACTGTATAAATCTACTCTCTAGAAATACTTGTCACCACTGGAAGTGCCTGCATGGGCAGTCACATACCCTGGAGAGCAATCTGGGAACCCAAAACTTGGGGTGCTCTATAGTAATAATCAGTCCAGCTTCTTTGGTTGCAAGCTTGGGCCTGCAGCCTCCTGTATTTCAGTGTGAGTCCATATAGGTATGATGGGTTGTCTTTGTGACTAATAGTGAGGGATGGGAGGGGGACAACGGGAGGGGGCCAACCAGATTTTGGGGCCACATAGACGCCTACAAGGGATGTACCTCTTTTGCAGATACTCACAAGTGAAAATACACTATGGGCCAGATTCAGGTAGATGAGAGCATCTTTGCTCTGGAGTAACGCATCTCATTTGCGTTACGCTGCTGAAATTTTAGGAGCAAGTGCTGTTATTCATGAAGCACTTGCTCCTAAAGTTGCGGCAGCGCATCGCAAATGAGCCGGCGGAATTCAAATTGGGCGGGTACGGGGCGTGTAGTATTCTAACTAAGCGCGATCCCGCCGCCAACGTACTGCGCATGCGTCGAGTGTCCAAACATCCCCGTGCGCATGCTCCAAATTCTGTGAATGAACGTCAATGACGTCACATTCCCATTCATGAACTTTTTACGCAAGCGACGTGATTTTTTTTTTTCCCGACGCGATGACGACGCCTATACCTAACATAGGATACTCCAACCCCATGTAGGTATATCTATGCGCCGCGTATCCCGTCCGGAAACGTCGTACCGTCATTGCGTCGCGCCGGAATTCGATCGTGAATTGCCGATTTCCGCTCATTAACATATTTTTTGAGCGTAAATCGGCGGGAACGCCCCCGGCGCCATTTTTAAGTTGAAGTAACGATGCGATGGCGAAACTCAGTTACGCTGCTCCCATCGGAGCTTCAACCTGGCGTTTCTTGTTTTCTGGTTACAGAAAACAAACGCCGGCTCAAAGTCACAGTTAGGCTGGCGGATCACTGGATCCGCCAGCCTAACTGTTCCTGAATCTGGCCCAAAATTACCAAAAGTATTGGGATGCCGGCTTTTACACGCACATGAACTTTAATGACATCCCAGTTTTAGTCTGTAGGGTTCAATATTGAGTTGGCCCACCCTTTGTAGCTATAAAAGCTTCAACTCTTCTGCGAAGCTGTTATAGCTGCAAAGAGTGAGCCAACTCAATATTGAACCCTACGGCCTAGGACTGGGAGGCCATATAACGTTCATGTAAAGGCAGGTGTCCCAATACTTTTGGTAAAATAGTGTATGTATGCAAAATGAAAAAAAAAACTTTGGGCTTTGCAATCACTTTAAATTCTTCTCACTTCTCTTTCACGTACTTCGCCACAGGCAGGAACAGGTGAAATCGCAGCGTCAGTCTGTCTCGGAGATGAATGGGAAATGTTTGATGGATCAGGAATTTGGCCTCTCAGTAAATATTTTACATGTTTAAATGTCACATGTGCAGAAAGTCAGTTTGTGTGACGTGACAAATGTCTGTAGGAGAGAGAAGAGATTGTGCTGATGGCTTCATTCCTCCTATGAATAGAATGTGTTCCTATGTAGCGGACAGTGCGGTCACCAGGCTGATCTCCTGCAATGTGGTCAGAGGCAAAGACGGGAATTTAAAGGGAGATTCCAACTCCAGTGGGAGGCCACCATACAAAATACGATTTAGGTTTTATGCCGTGGGGTAGAGAAAAGAGATTTTGACAAAAAAAAAAAAAAATTCTTAATTTCTGTTATAAAATTTAGCAAATAAATAATCGTTCTTCATAAATTTTGGCCAAACTTGTTGTTCTGTTCTCGCTACACGTTTGCCCCTGGCGTGTATGTAGCTCAACATACAGCTTAAACCTTGCATCCTAAATAATCTGACTGTCTGTAATCTGGATCTTTATTAGGGATGAGCCGAACATCCCTGGGTTCGGTTCGTACCAGAACCTGCGAACAGACCAAAAGTTTGTGTGAACTTTAGAACCCTGTTAAAGTCAATGGGACTCGAACATTTGAAATCTAAAGTACTAATTTTAAAGGCTAATATGCAAGTTATTGTCCTAAAAAGTGTTTGGGGACCCGAGTCCTGCCCCAGGGGAATGTTTGGGGACCTGGGTCCTGCCCCGGGGACATGTATCAATGCAAAAACAGTTTTAAAAAAACAGACTTTTTTTAGGAGCAGTGATTTTAATAATGCTTAAAGTGAAACAGTAAAATTGAAATATTCCTTTACATTTCGTACCGGGGGAGTGTATAGTATGCCTGTAAAGTAGTGCTTGTTTCCTGTGCTTAGAACTGTCCCTGCACACAATGTAATTTCTGAACGAAAAAAGTCATTTCAAATCACTCGTGGCTATAATGAATTGTCGGATACCAGCAATACAGAGAAAAGTCATTCAAATTCAATTACCATGGTATGGATTTTAAGGGGAACTCCACCCCAAATTAAAAAAAAATGCCATGGACCCCCACACATTTTTTTTTTTTTATGAATGACTTTTCTCTGTATTGCCGGGAGCTGACAATTCATTATAGCATCGAAGGATTTTAAATTACTTTTTTTCCTTCAGAAATGACACTTTGTGCAGGGACAGTTCTAAGCATGGGAAACAAGCGCTACTTTACAGGAATACTATACACCCCCCGGTATGAAATTTAAAGGAATATTTCACTTTTATTGTTTCACTTAAAGGAATTATTCAAATCACTGCTGCCAAAAAAAAATGCAGTTTTTAAAACTTTTTTTTTGCATTGATACATGTCCCCTGGGGCAGAATCTAGGTCCCCAAACACTTTTTTTTACAATAACTTGCATATTAGCCTTTAAAATTAGCACTTTAGATTTCAGACGTTCGAGTCTCATAGACTTTAACAGGGTTCTAAAGTTCACACGAACTTGCCGCGAACACCCCAAATAGTTTGCTGTTCTGCGAACAGGCAATGTTCGAGTCGAACATGAGTTCTATTCGAACTCGAAGCTCATCCCTAATCTTTATTATGATGAACAGGTGGTGGCCATATAAGATGTGTATGAATAATGGTGAAACTAGAGAAAAACAAATACATGAACATATAAGTATTATATGAACACAAACACATGTCTACTAGACATATAGATAAACAGTCTTTATCATACCAGCGATGCTGTCCCAGGAGTATTAAGACTTAGGAAACATGTGGTAAAGGCTTAGCTGACTCCATGTGGACTATCCAGTTGAAAAGATAAGAGTTGTGATAGGAAGTGAAGACAGTTTTCAGTAACACGACAGGAAATGTACATTACCATAGAACACTGCCTATCAACAGTCCTTTGTTAAGAGTGACATCTAGTGGACAATATTTGAATTACAAGTCCAGAAGATATCACTGTATTTCCTTGTAGGCCAAAGGCATGACACTTGTATTCTCCTACAATTCTTTGGTGAAAATAACCCAAATTAGTGTGTCAGAAAGTTATAGAGTGCACAAACTATGGTATTTGTCCACTTACATTTGACTCGAAGATTGGGCTCATCCCTAATTATAATTACCCTAATAGTGTCCCGTGATTCGCGGTAAATCCTGCGGTCCCGCGATCAGGGCTAGAGTCCCGCAACTCCGCGGTAAACCCCCCCCGCTCAACAACTGCGATCCATGGAATGCCCCCCCCCCCCCCACGCAACAACTTTGATCTGCGGAACCCCCTCCGCTCAACAACTCTGATCCGTGGAACCCCCGCTCAACAACTCCGCGGTAAACCCCCCCGCTCAACAACTGCGATCCATGGAATGCCCCCCCCCCCCATGCAACAACTTTGATCTGCGGAACCCCCTCCGCTTAACAACTCCGATCCGCGAAACTCCTCCCGTTCGCTCAACAAGTTTACTCTGCAGAACCCCCCCCCCCCCGCTCAACAACTCTGATCCGCGGAACCCCCCCGCCCAACAAATCCGATCCGCGAAACCCTCCCCCCCCCCCCCCCCGCTTGTTAGAAGGTATGCTCACTTGTCCCTCAATCTGAAGTTGAAAAGAAGTTGGGAGGTATGCGCTTCTCAACTCACTGGCTGCATGGGAGAAGAGGTACGAAGTCAAGTCAGCACCCCTCGCTTCTCACTTTAATGTAAGATGTCATTTCCGACAGCAGAACACCCCCTCCCCCCGCTTCTCAACTTTTCATTTTGCTTAGGGCCCCAGGGAGGTCAGGATCGGCACGGCCATATTAGGTCAATGACATTGACATGTGTCTATATTAGGTCAATGGTGTAACAAGCTTCCCAATCGCTGAGCATGTCAGCTGCCGGCAGGGAATCGCCCACCCACAACACGTTGGCCCAGCAGCTAACATCTGAGTATGGACAGAACCCAAGCCCAAACCCAAGCTCATCGCTATTCCCGAGCAGCCTGATCAAGAGTCTGAACATGTACCAGTAGCTTCAGAAACACTTGTTTAATTGCTTTTATCCCACAGTTTTGGTATTTATTTAAATTAAATGATCTTTGCTGATCTCACTTTTTCCCATCCCAGTGGCCAATAAGTGGATCCATGACTACGGCCAAGAGTTCAACAGACCGTGTTCCCTGAACCCTGATGACTGAGGAACGATGGGGGAAGAGAAGGTGATTGATGCCTCCCAAAGGCGGATGGTGACGGGGTCTCATATAGAGGTCATCACAAGTGACCTACAAGTCAAGAGAAAGCAAGCCTGGGCATGCCAGGTGGAACATCTTACAAATGTACAATGAAAGGAACACCATGAAGGAGATGTGACCCGATGGTTCTGTAGGAGGTTTCCAGTTGTGAAAAAAAGATGGACGTGGAAGACAAAAAAAAAAGGTGATGGTCACATACAAGGATGGACTGGACCACATACACTGCTGACCCTGCCCCTCCCGCTACGCACATCCTCACCGCCACCGCTGTGTGACCTCCCTCCACCAACACAACACAATAGGGTCTATTTTTTAAAGATTTTCACCAATAATCCTTGTAATGTGTCCAATATGCTTGTTTCCTATGATTATAAGCTCCATGAAGAAATGCTTCAATCAGGAAAATACCACTTTATGGCCACTGGATGGAGCCAAGGATCATACGACGTATTAGACACATTATGGGGATTAATATTGATGCCTGTGCAGATACCAAGGCATTTGCACAGGGAATTTTTAATAAATTGACCCCGATATGCAATAAATAATCTTTAAGTTTCAACGATTGAAATAACTCCAGGCAAGGCACAGTGGTAATTTACAGCATTCAACGACAATACTTTTAATTTGTCTGGCCACCCTAGGTTCCTGCAGTCCGACTCCTGATTGGTTGATATGGGTTAATGTAATGGAAGCTTTGTGTGTCTCTATGGCCTCATTTAGGCCTCATGTACACTGCTGGTAAACGGACATTTAGGAGCAGTTGGGCGTTTTTTCAGCTGCCACTGAACTCTCCTCTGTTATCTTATCAGTACGTGTACACAGGGGGCGTTTATAGTCGTTTCTAGGCAGTTGAGTTTAAAAGCATGTTTTGGAACGCAAAAAAATGCGTTCAGGACAGATGTTCAGAGGCATTTGAAACGTAAAATGTGGTAACTCGCATTTAGACGCATTTCGTTTACGGGCGTTTTTCATTTTTGGGCTTTTGAAAAAAAAGGTCCTCCTCCCTTTCTCCTGTAGACCCCAGTCCCAGCCCACCCATAGATGCAACTAGTAGGGCTCAATATGGATGAGCGCAGGCTCCAGGCTTATTCAGCTATGTGCTTTAAGACCCCTTTCACACTGGGGCGTTTTTTAAGCACTTTAGCGTTAAAAGAGCCCCTGTAAAGCCCCTGTAAGAAGCCTCAACTGCAATCCCAATGTGAAAGGTCGAGTGCTTTCACACTAAAGCGCCTGAAAAACGCCCCAGTGTGAGAGGGGTCTTAGTGTTAAAAAAAAGTGCCTGAAAGAAGCCTTATCTGCAATCCCGATGTGAAAGCCCGAGTGCTTTCACACTAAGGCGCTGTGCTGGCAGGGCGTCAAAAGTTCTGCAAGCGGCTTCTTTGTAGCGCTTTAGGAGTGTTGAATACACCGCTCCTAAAGCCCCCTTCCCATTGAGGCGCTTTTAATGCCAAAGCGCCTAAAAAAAGCCCCAATGCGAAAGGGGTCTTAGCGTTAAAAAAAGCGCCTGAAAAAAGCCTCATCTGAAATCCCAATGTGAAAGCCCGAGTGCTTTCACACTGAGGCGCTGCACTGGTAGGGCGTTAAAAAAAGTCCTGCAAGCAGCTTCTTTGTAGTGCTTTATGAATGAATGAATGAAAACTTATATAGCGCGGCACATGCGAAGTAAATCGCCTCTGGGCGTTGAATACACCAATCCTAAGGCTGCTTTCATATTGGCAGCAGAGCCGCGGTGGCGGTATAGCAGCGTGATTTTTAGCGCTGCTATACCGTCGTATTTACCGTGGTATTTGGCCATTAGCGGTGCAGTTTTAACTCCCGCTAGCGGCCGAAAAAGGGTTAATACCGCCTGCAATGCACCTCTGTAGAAGCGCATTGCAAGCGGTATTACCGCGGTTTCACATTGATTTCAATGGGAAGGCGCGGTATAGGAGTGGTGAACACCCCGCTCCTATACCGCTGCAAAGATGCGGCTAGCAGGACTTTTGGAGCGGTCCTGCTAGCGCACCGCTTCAGTTTGAAAGCCTTCGGGCTTTCACATTGAAGACTACAGGGCAGGTTTTTTTCAGGCGGTATAGCGGCGCTATTTTTAGCGCTGTACCGCCTGAAAAACGCCTCAATGTGAAAGGGGCCTTAAGCTCCCCTTCCTATTGAGGAAGGGCGCCTGAAAAACGCCACAGTGTGAAAGGGGACTCAGCGGAACTTTACCAACGTTTTTCAGGCGCTGGCAGTGTGAAAGGGGCCTTAGTCTTTTCAACTATGGCGGCATCACAACAGCATGTGCAGTATGTCCAGTACTACAACAGTAACCACTGATTAACCACTTGACAACCAGCCCATGTCCAAAGTACGTCCTATTTTTAAAGATGGATATCTCGGTAACGACAGCAGCTGCTGCCACAACCGAGATATCCATCTCTTCATGGGCCGGTTGTGTTAATGATAATGGTGGTCTCCGCGGCGGATTTGCCGCGAGATCGCCGTTATCGGTGGCCGGAGAGGGTTTCCCCCCCTCCCGCCGCTCTCCCGCGCCCTCTGCCGCTTACCGTTGCCGTCGGTAGCGGCGGAGGCGATCGGGTCTGTGCGGCTCCTCTGCGGGGATACGAGTGAGGGGAAAAATCGCCCCCACCCGTCCCCAGAGCTCTGCTGGGCGGAAGTGACGTCAAAACGTCAGTCCCGCCCAGCGTCTTAAAGAGACATTTTTTTTTAATGCCATTTGAAAAAATGACATTTTACATTTCTTATTTTTTTTTTTTTTTTTTGCATTTAAGCCTAAATATGAGATGTGAGGTCTTTTTGACCCCAGATCTCATATTTAAGAGGACCTGTCATGCTTTTTTATATTACAAGGGATGTTTACATTTCTTGAAATAGGAATAAAAGTAATAATTATTTTTTTATTATTTATTTCAGTGTAAAAAATGTAACTAAATTAAAATAAATAAGAAAACAAAAAAAAATTTTTTAAAACGCCCCGTCCCGACGAGCTCGCGCACAGAAGCAAACGCATACGCGAGTAGCGCCCGCATATGAAAACGGTGTTCAAACCACACAAGTGAGGTATCGCCGCGATCGTTAGAGCGAGAGCAATAATTCTAGACCTCCTCTGTATCTCAAAAAATGCAACCTGTAGAATTTTTTAAACGTCGCCTATCAAGATTTTTAAGGGTAAAAGTTTGACGCCATGCCACGAGCGGGCGCAATTTTTAAGCGTGACATGTTGGGTATCATTTTACTCGGCGTAACATTATCTTTCACAATATATAAAAAAATTGGGCCAAATTTATTGTTGTCTTATTTTTTAATTCAAAAAAGTGAATTTTTTCCAAAAAAGGTGCGCTTGTAAGATCGCTGAGCAAATACGGTGTGACAAAAAGTATTGCAGTGACTGCCATTTTATTCTCTAGGGTGTTAGAGAAAATATATATATAATGTTTGGGGGTTTTAAGTAATTTTCTAGCAAAAAAAAAATGTTTTAGTCTCGTAATCACCGAATCTGAAAAACAGGCTCGGTGGTCAAGTTGTTGAGACTGAATGTTCAACTACTATGGGGCCAAGGCTACAAAAAGTCCACCTTAGGCCTCTTTCAGACGGGGCGGATCAGTAACGAACCTCCGCTTGCTCAACGGGGATCGCTCCATTGATCGGTTTGTCTGACACCCGCAATCTCATTGGGATCAATGTATGTCCCTTTTTCATCCGTACGTGGATGGATGAAAAAGTGACATACGGTCCGCACATGTGAAAGAGCCCTACAATGCAACTGGTTATTACATCACTCCAACCCCCAAATTAACTTCAGAAGTACAGTCCCCTGGTTCTAAATGTCAGCCACATTGATCCAGTACAGCTGAAAACCTCCCATACTGTATAATGTAATGTCGTGCATTGTACATCATGTACAACGTACTGATTTATTTTTTATAAAGTGATAAAAACATGAAGCTACAGTCCCTCCCCTGCCCAACAGTTTTTTTTAGACCCCGCCTATGAGGAAAGAAGATGAACCCAGTAGTAAAAACTGTGAATCAGGATTGGCCAGAGAGAGTGCGCTGTGAGCCAGGACAAAGGGGAGTAACCACTGCACAATGAATGGATTGCCTGTACCTGGAGCCCCCTAGAGGCCGGATGTAACACCAGGCGAGGCGAGTCTCTAGTGGAATGTTGTGCTCTATGGACAAGAATCGTTATTTCTCAGGAAATGTTTTTTTTTTTTCATTTTTAAATAAATGTATAATTTGCATTTGTAGCAGATTGCATATTTGTTCCGCGGTTGTTATTTGTTCCGTCAGTTTTTGGTGGATGACAGAGGGTAAAATCCCCCAACACTCTCTTCTATTTCTTGGGGATTTCGTTGGCGAGATTTCTGCACCCACCTACTGTGCCCATATTCAGGGGCTCCCACCATTCCTGCACCGAGTTCCTAGGTCTGTGTACTTATTGTGCTCATTATGAGGGGTTCCCACCATGCTTGTACTGAATTACCGGATCTGTATACCTGTTGTGCCAATTGTGAGAGGTTCCCACCATCCCTGTACTGAGTTCCTGGGTCTGCACACCTGTGGTACCCATTATGAGGGGTTCCCACCATCCCTACATTGGGTTCCCAGATTTGTACACCTGCTGTGCCAATATGAAAGGTTCCCACCATCCTTGAACTTACCAAATCAGCTCACCTGTTGTCTCCATTATGAGGGGTTCCAACTATCTCTGTGCTGCGTTTCTGGGACTGTACTGTGCCCATTATAAAGGGTTCTCACCATCCTTGTGCTGAGTTCCCATGTCTGTACAGCTGCTGTCTCCATTATGAGAGGTTCTCACCATCCCTGTGCTGAATTCCCAGGTCTGTACAGCTGCTGTCTCCATTATGAGAGGTTCTCACCATCCCTGTGCTGGGTTTCCGGGTCTGTGCAACTGCTCTGCCCATTATGAGAGGTTTCCACCATCCCTGTGCTGAGTTCCTGGGTCTGTACACCTGGTGTGCTCATTATGAGGGGTTCCCACCATCCCTGTGCTGAGTTCCTGGGTCTGTACACATGGTGTGCCCATTATGAGGGGTTCCCACCATCCCTGTGCTGATTTTCAGGGTCTGTACACCTGCTCTGCCCATTATGAGGGGCTCCCACCATCCCTGTGCTGATTTTCAGGGTCTGTACACCTGGTGTTCTCATTATGAGGGGTTCCCACCATCCCTGTGCTGATTTTCAGGGTCTGTACACCTGGTGTGCCCATTATGAGGGGTTCCCACCATCCCTGTGCTGATTTTCAGGGTCTGTACACCTGCTGTTCTCATTATGAGGGGTTCCCACCATCCCTGTGCTGATTTCCTGGGTCTGTACACCTGCTGTGCCCATTATGAGGGGTTCCCACCATCCCTGTGCTGATTTTCAGGGTCTGTACACCTGGTGTGCCCATTATGAGGGGTTCCCACCATGCTTGTACTGAATTACCGGATCTGTACACCTGTTGTGCCAATTGTGAGAGGTTCCCACCATCCCTGTACTGAGTTCCTGGGTCTGCACACCTGTTGTACCCATTATGAGGGGTTCCCACCATCCCTACATTGGGTTCCCAGGTTTGTACACCTGCTGTGCCAAATATGAAGGGTTCCCACCATCCTTGAACTTACCAAATCAGCTCATCTGTTGTCTCCATTATGAGGGGTTCCAACTATCTCTGTGCTGCGTTTCTGGGACTGTACTGTGCCCATTATAAAGGGTTCTCACCATCCCTGTGCTGAATTCCCAGGTCTGTACAGCTGCTGTCTCCATTATGAGAGGTTCTCACCATCCCTGTGCTAGGTTTCCGGGTCTGTGCAACTGCTCTGCCCATTATGAGAGGTTCCCACCATCCCTGTGCTGATTTCCTAGGTCTGTACACCTGCTGTTCTCATTATGACGGGTTCCCACCATCCCTGTGCTGAGTTCCCGGGTCTGTATACCTGGTGTGCCCATTATGAGGGGTTCCCACCATCCCTGTGCTGATTTCCTGGGTCTGTACACCTGCTGTTCTCATTATGAGGGGTTCCCACCATCCCTGTGCTGATTTTCAGGGTCTGTACACCTGCTGTTCTCATTATGAGGAGTTCTCACCATCCCTGCTGGATTTTATACTCATTCTATATTATGTAACTAGAGGAGCTGGAGCACACAAAGACTCGAACACAGACACACAGGATGAATTGCAGGGGAGATATCTCCACTGGAGTCTCCAGGGAATACATGGGACCAGCAGGTAACTCACCTTAACAGACTCCACCCTACGAATGAAATATCACTTTTGGGTGGACTGGGCCTTTAACAGGTTGTTGTTATTGTGGCATTTCTCACAGCACTCAACATAGAACACTGGCCCATTCACTCACGTCTAGCCTTTCAAATAACAATCAGTAACACAATTTTTATATAGTTTTAGCTTGAATAACCACTTAAGACCCGGACCATTATGCAGGTTAAGGACCTTGCGCCTTTTTGCGATTCCGCACTGCGACGCTTTAACTTACAATCGTGCGACGTGGCTCCCAAACAAAATTGGCGTCCTTTATTTCCCCACAAATAGAGCTTTCTTTTGGTGGTATTTGATCACCTCTGCGGTTTGAATTTTTATGCGCTATAAACAAAAAAAGAGCGGCAATTTTGAAAGAAAATTCACAAATTTTACATTTTTGCTATAATAAATATCCCCCCAAAAAAACAAAAAAAACTTTTTTCCCTCAGTTTAGGCCGATACGTATTCTTCTTCATATTCTTGGTACAAAAAAATCACAATAAATGTTTAACGATTGGTTTGCGCAAAATTTAGAGCGTTTACAAAATACGGGATAGTTGTATGGCATTTTTAATAATATTTTTTTTTTTTACTTGTAATGGCCGCTATCAGCGATTTTTTTTTTATGACTTCGACATTATGGCGGACACTTTTGACACATTTTTGGGACCATTGTCATTTTCACAACGAAAAGTGCTATAAAAATGCACTGATTACTGTGAAAATGACATTGGCAGTGAAGGGGTTAACCACTAGGTGGCACTAAGGGGTTAAGTGTGCCCTAAGGCCCCTTTCACATTGGAGAAAGAGCCGCGCTGGTGGTATAGCGCCGCTAAAAATAGTGGCGCTATACCGTCAGATTTGCCGCGAGTTGCTGCCGCTAGTGGTGCGGTATTAACCCCCGCTAGCGGCCGATAAAGGGTTAATATCGCCCGCAATGCGCCTCTATAGAGGCGCATTGCGGGCGGTATTGCTGCAGTTTCCCATTGTTTTGAATAGAAGGAGCGCTGAAGGAGCGGTATACATGCCGCTCCTCTCACCGCTTCAAAGATGCTGCTGACAGGAGATCTTTTTCTCTCCCGTCAGCGCATCGCCTCAGTGTGAAAGCCCTCTGGCTTTCACATTGAGGTTGCTTGGCAGGAGTTTTTCAGGTGGTATAGCAGCACTATTTTTAGCGCTGTACCACCTGAAAAACGCCTCAATGTGAAAGGGGTCTTAGGTAATGATACTTACTGTAGGGGTGACATCACTGATCGTCTGTTCCCTATATCAGGGAACAGACAATCAGTGTCACTGCCAAAGGGCGGTGATCAGGTCCACGGGTCCCGCGGGCACAAAGCTTTGGACCCACAGCTGGGCTCTTAAAGCCTGTGCCTATGACTGTGCCCAGCCGTGCCATTCTTCCCGACTTATATGTGCAGGAGGCGGTCATTAAGTGGTTAATAGACAACTTATCTCAAGCATTCGCACAGCAGTGTTGAATAATTCCCGTAATTTGCCCAATATGTTTATTAAACTATGATCGCCAGCTCCATCTAGTGGCTATAATGTAGCATTTTCCTGATTGAGGTATCTCAAGTAAATACTGCAATATGGCCACTAGATGGAGCTGATGATCATAAGAAATACACGTTGGGCAAATTATAGGCGTTTTTTTTATGACAGCTGTGGGAATGTTTGCAATTTTATTTTTCATAACCAGACCCTTGATTGTTCAGGCGCCCCAAGATAAGAAAACAGGGAGGGCCAGTTAGACTCCCGACAGGGGTGCAAATACACTTTAAGAAGTCATTTGTTGTAAAAGTGTGGTTGAGAAGGTGTAAAAAAAAATAAAAAATCTGTTCCTATTAAAAATGTAATGTATTACTGAGCAGAAAGCTCTCACCCCATGTACTTGGCATTAATACCGATGATAATGACCTCCATCCCTCCAATGTACAGACGCCAGTCCTCGCTCCTCCAGCCTGCTCGCTGTTTTTCCAGCTTGTCTGCACTGCAGAGAAAGTTGATCCGTCCACATTAGTAGAAGAATTCTCCCCCCCCCCCCTCCTCCTCTGATACAGGGAAGACTCAGAGACCCTCTCCAGCCCAGCCTGGGGGTCCTTCCACATCAGATCTGCAGGAGGTGGAGGACTCTTCTCCAGGCTGAGGTCACACTCTGACCTGGCGGGAAGGGGGAGGGGGGGGGTTCCCTAAGATGTGGACTGCCTACCCCTATGACCATCCACTGTGTGAAAGAGATGCCAATAAAACTGTACAGTTGTTACAAAATTAGAACTTCTTTCCCTGTGAATGTATCCATTCTTCCATTCTGTCTAGATCTGTGCTTCTCAGTTTACAGGTATGGGGGGGGGGGGGGGGGGGGGGGGGCGTTAAATACGTTGATAAGGTCCATATACACTCACCAAGCACTTTATTAGGTGCACCTCTTCAATTGCTTGGTAACACACATTGCTAATCAACCAATCACATTTCAGCAACTCAATGCATTTAGGCATCTAGACGTGGTGAAGACGATTTGCAGAAGTTCAAACCGAGCATCAGAATGGGGAAGAAAGGGGATTTAAAGAGGAGTTCCACCCAAAAATGGAACTTCCGCTTTTTGGAATCCCCCCTCCCCCTCCGGTGTCACATTTTGCACCTTTCAGGGGGGAGTGTAATACAGGTATTTCCTCCCACTTCTGGGCATAGATCACAGCGGTAACCTACGCCATGTCTGGCGCCTGCTCCGCCCCCTAAGCTGTCTTCTGGGAGACACACAGGTCCCAGAAGACAACAGAGACCAGTGGGATTGCGCGGCACGACATGTGCAGTAGTGAACCAGGAAGTGAAGCCACAAGGCTTCACTTCCTGTTTTCCTTATCGAAGATGGCGGCGCCTCCACCCGAGAGCAAGATCGGCTATGGATGCCGACATCATGGGCACTCAGGACAGGTAACATATATTGGTATATATATTTATATTAAAAGTCAGCAGCTGCAGTGTTTGTAGCTGCTGAATTTTAAAAAAAAATTCCTGCGTAACTCCGCTTTAAGTGACTTTGACGGGCTGGTCTGAGTATTTCAAAAACTGCTGATCTACTGGGATTTTTAAGCACAACCATCTCTCAGGTTTACAGAGAATGGCCCGAAAAAGAGAAAATATCCAGTGAGCGGCAGTTGTGTGGAGGAAAATGCCTTGTTGATGTCAGAGGAGAATGAGCAGACTGGATCGCAATGATAGAAAGAACAGTAACTTAAATAACCACTTGTTACATCCATCTCTGATGGGGTACCACCAGGCGACGTCAGATTGTGACAAAACGCGGCTGTCGGAGCGACATGCTGACATCACCTCGTAGTGCAAGTCACTAAAGGACGGGCTGTGGCACTAAGCTAGCCGGCTTATTTATCCATGAGTGTTTTTACAGTGTTTCTTGTAAGTGCAATCTATTTAATTGGAAATAAATGTATAAAAGCATTTATGCTATGGCGTTTGTCTTTTTGGGGTTTTCGTGTGACCGGATCCTCCTTAAGCCTCATACACACGATCAGACGTCCATCCGACTTTTCCGTGGATTTTGGTCCGAAGGGCGTTGGCCGTGAACTTGTTCTGCATACAAACATCCCAACATTTTCAGCCAACATTCACCAAATCTTGTGGTTTTTCAGCTCTTTACCGCCACCCTTTGGGCAACTTTTGCTATTGTTGTCTGATGTTTAACATCGGTTCGGAGCATGCGTGTTTGTACTTTGAATTTTAGATGGACGGACTTACGTACACACGATCGGATAAACCGACGTAACACATTTATTGTCCAACAGTTGGTGGGCATGAACAGACAACATGTGTTGTCGTTAATTCCGCCAAGAATTGTTTGATGGATCATACACACAGTCGGATTATTCAACACAACACGTCCATCAGACAATTATGGCCATAAAATTGGATCGTGTGTACGAGGCTTAAAGGCCATACTCGCGATCAGACTTTTTGACAACAAGTGACCAGGTTTTTCAGAAAATCTGAATCGGACTAACTTTTTCGTTTTTTATCAGACAAAAGTTTGCTCTGCAAACAGACAAACTTTTCGGCAACAAAAGTCCTACGGTGCAAAATCCTATCGTGTGTACAGATCACATTGGTTTTTAGTCCAAAGTACTAACACACATGCCCAGAACCAATGTTAAAATCAACCGACAATAGCAGAAGTTGACCAAAGGGTGGCGGTTAATAGCAGAAAAGAGCAGAAAAAAACACGTGATTTTGGGAAAGTTTGTAGAAAAAGTCCTGCCGTGTGTATGCTCTGGGTGTTCCCGGCCAACACCCTTCAAACAAAAATCCACAGAAAAGTTTGTTTGAAGTCCTACCATGTGTATGAGGCTTATCAGGGCCGATCCTAGGGTCACAGACGCCTGGGTGCAGAAATATTTCTGGAGCCCCCACATGGGCGTGGTCATCTTACTAACTCCTCCCCTTTACAAAAGTTTCTGCAGCGCCCCCCCCCCCCCCTATTTGGCGGGGCGTTACGCTAAAGTTAGTGGGGAAGGGGAGAGTTAAGTTGCTCCTACTTACAAATTGGTTAAGTTTAGGCAGCTGTCCAGGCCCGGACTGGGACAAAAAATAGGCCCGGGCATTTTAGACTGAGCAGCCCAGGGGGGGTGGGGGTTAATGATGGGATGTTGGGTGAGATAAAGAAATATAGATAGACAGAGAGAGGAAGAAAGAAAGATAGATATAGATAGAAAGATAAAAGATTGAAAGAAAGGAAGATGGATAGATAGATAAAGAAAGAAAGATAGATATAGATAGAAAGATAAAGATTGAAAGAAAGGAAGATGGATAGATAGATAAAGAAAACCGATAGATAAAGAGAGAAAGAAGGGAAGGAAGGAAGATAGATAAAGAAAAAAGATAGATAATGATAGAAAGAAAGAAAAAAGGAAAGGAAGGAAGATAGATAGTAGATATAGATAGATAGAAAGGAAGGAAGATAGATACAGAAAGAAAGATAGATAAAGATAGAAAGAAAGAAGGGAAGGAAGATAGATAGATATAGATAGAAGGGGAGGAATATAGATAAAGAGAGAAAGAAAGATAAAGAAAGAAAGAAAAAAAAGGAAGGAAGGAAGATAGATAGTACATATAGATAGATAGATAGAAAGGAAGGAAGATAGATAAAGAAAGAAAGATAGATAAAGATAGAATGAAAGAAGGGAATGAAGGAAGAGAGCTAGATAGAGATAGATAGAAAGGAATGAAGATAAAGAAAGAAAGGAAGATATATACATATATATATATAGATATATATAGATAGAAAGAAAGGAAGGAAGGAAGATGGATAAAGAAAGAAAGATAGATAGATATAGAAAGAAAGAAGGGAAGGAAGATAGATAAAGATAGATATATGTGGGCACAGTGGCATCAATGGGCACAGTGGCATCAATGGGCACAGTGGTGACAATGGGCACAGTGGCGACAATTAAAGGGCACAGGGAAAAAGGGGTAGAACTAAGTGGCTGAGTTTGATGGCATGGCATAGCGGCTGCACAGCGGCTGCATTTGATGACATGGCAGAGTGGCTGCGTTTGATGGTATGGCACAGTGGTGACAATTGATGGCACAGTGGCTGCGTTTGATGGCATGGCACAGTGGTGACAATTGATGGCACAGTGGCTGTATTTGATGGCATGGCACAGCGGCTGCATTTGATGGCATGGCACAGTGGTGACAATTGATGGCACAGTGGCTGCGTTTGATGGCATGGCACAGTGGTGACAATTGATGGCACAGTGGCTGCGTTTGATGGCATTGCAGAGTGGTGACAATTGATGGCACAGTGGCTGTGTTTGATGGCATGGCACAGTGGTGACAATTGATGGCACAGTGGCTGTGTTTGATGGCATGGCACAGTGACTGTATTTGATGGCATGGCACAGTGGTGACAGCAGAACAGTGTCCGTCGGGGAGAGTGGTCGGGGCAGATCCTCTCCTCTAACCGGTTGTGCGGGCAGCAAGGGGAGGGGAGAAGTGTCATAGTTGGCTTTGATACGCCCAGCTCATCTTGCTGTATCTGGCGCTGTATTGGTGGTGTACACCCCTGGGGAGACGTGACATGCGGCCTGCGGGCCGCCGAGGGCTGTTCACGGGCCGCGATCGGCCCGCGGGCCACCGATGGCCACAACCGGCCCGCGGGCCACCGGGCATTTGCCCGGTATTCCCTATGGCCAGTCCGGGCCTGCAGCTGTCAGTTTAGGGCCGATATTTATACCGGGACCGAGTGGTATTGAGGTACCCTGGACAAAGAGATTTGGTTTTCTCAGTGGCGTCTGTTGACAGGGCAGGTAAGATCAGTATCCTACCTGACCCGCGATTCTACAATTAAGACTGTGTTTGTTCGTTTTTTCCTCCCTTCCCTCTCCCTCTTTCTCCAGTGTACCTGGAGGTATGGACAGACACGGAATTCCCTACCCCTTCAGATCCACATCTGGGGTCCCTTTTGAGTAGAACTCTTCAGGGGAGTGGGTTCAGTCAGAAGGGAGATTTGCTGGCTCCTGAGTGGCAACAGTGGAGAAATTGCCGGGAAAATATGTTTTTTTTTTTCTGGGTCCTTTTGCAACTATTTACGCGCCTCTGACTTTTTTTTTTGGCGCACCGCCGCAGTACCAGTGCACTGACCGCATCGTGACTTTATAGGATGATAGCATCACAGTTATACAGTATATTCCTACACTGAGTTTTTCATTGCACTTATGCTTAATGTTCCTCGTAGGAGAGCGAGACTTTGCGCTAAAGTGTAAGCATACAGTCTCGGCCCTGACTTTAGAAACTGTATATTATTGAAAAAAAAAATTACACTGATGTCTTAGGCTACATTGTGTATATATTGTTATTATGTATGCCTTTTTTTTCCCTACAGGTTGTTGTTTTTTTGGACCCACCTGTTATCGACCACTGTGAGAATGGGCAGTTAGATAGCAGGGTTGTGTATGTGTGTACGTCATATATGTTGTAATGCTGTAAAGTTCTTCTTTCCTACTTTCTCTATCTGGTTCAGTATCAGGTCTGAGCATTCGGACGACTGCTCTGGGACACTGGCGACAGTGTCAATTCAAGTGGGAGGAGTATGTGGCGCCCCCCCCCCCCATTTGGCGGGGCGTTACGCTAAAGTTAGTGGGGAATGGGAGAGTTAAGTTGCTCCCACTCACAAATTGGTTAAGTTTAGGCTGCTCTCAGTTTAGAACTGCTTTCTAGGCCGGTCTGCATGGTAGGGGAGGTGTTTTTACCCCTGGGTGACAGTTGGCGCTAGAAGGGGTTCTGACAGACCCACTTTCTCCCAGCAGCCAATCAGAGGAGGATTTTCCCTCTGGACATGCTGGCTGGAGAGTATATCTGTGGCAGATGCCTGAGAGAGAGAGAGATGTTCTGTGCAGGGCCCACGTTCCAGGTGCGGGATCCACCTTTAGGGTGCGCGCATCCATGGGCCCCGCCATCGAGGCCTGCCTGGCCGAAGCTGTGCACCAAGCGGAGCTTCACCCTGACATTGAGAGTGGCCCCAGCGGCTTGCTGGGTCCCAGATCCTAAGCTGGGAGCTGTACGGTGGGGGGATTGGCTCGGGAGACCCAAATGCAGAGGTTGTCCGCGAGGCCTAGGCGAACCAATAGGGATCCGGTCATCACTAAATGACAGGTACACTTCAACTGTCCTCTGATGACTCTAGAGAAGTGACTTACTGGGAGGGTTCATTAGTTCTACCCCTTTGAAAAGTATGGAAAATCGTCAGGCCTGTGGCAGAGGCCTTAATTCCTCCCAGTGATGATTGCAAGTGCCCTTTCGGCTGCCAGGCCCAAGTTAAACGCCTATCCGGGGCACTTTACCCTCTCTGACGGGAGTGGCGACGTTATATGTGACTGTACTGAGAGCAAGCTGCTCTCTATAATATCCAAGGCCTGATACTGCAGTTTTCTTCCGCTCATCAACCTTTCTCTATTGTGTGCCATGTTGATGTTGGCCATGTTGGGCCTTGGAATAAAACTTTGAAAACGCACTCTGATGTCTGGACACTCGCTTTATTCACTTTCCACAAGTATTTACCCCTAGACAAGTGTAATTGGTAACTTAATACGGCGACCCCGAAATCAACCAGCGGCTCCTTCGGGGGTAGAGATACATTTCTATGGCTACGACTCAAACACAGAGATGCTCCCCTAAGAAGTCTTCATTAGTGTCCCCCATCAGAGTCCCCCCCAGCAGGTGTGCCCCATCAGAGCCCCCCCCCCAGCAGGTGTCCCCCATCAGAGCCCCCCAGCAGGTGTCCCCCATCAGAGCCCCCCAGCATGTATCCCTCATCAGAGCCCCCCTACATCAGGTGTCCCCCATCAAAGCCCCCCTACAGCAGGTGTGCCCTTCAGAGCCCCCATATTAGCTGTCCCCATAGATCAGTACTTGTCCAATAGATCCATGTAGCTCTGGCACACTGGGAGCAGAAGCACATTACAGGGGGCAGGGCATACGTGGTATCTTTGGTTACTTTGAGGGTGGCACTCGGAGAGCATTTCTGGGAGTGCACAGGATGATTGGCAGCAGCTCCGGCCAACCCAGAAGCCTCTTATCTTACTAATGGGAAAAGAGCTGATACAAGCAGAGGGGGCGGGGCAGACAGGAGACTGCTCCATGCACACCGGACAGAATTAATTAGTGGAGCCTAGTACCGGAACGTGTTCCAGTACTAGGCTCCACTGTGGTACCTAGTTCAGATTCCATTTACAGCAAAAAAAATTATGTTTTAAACCCGCGCATGTTCAGAAGCAAGTTATGAGACGGAGCTTCAATGGAACAAACGTGGTGTACATAACCGCGCTTTGCAAGAGCATTTTCAGAAAACGATGGTGTGTATGCAACGTCGTTTTTTAAAATGAAGTTTGAAAAACTTTGTTTTGTTTCGTGAGATAAAACAACGTTTTTTTACAAGACAAAAAGTAATCGTGTGTACGCGGCATTAGTGTGAATGAAGGTCACCTGAGGCTTATGTCTCACAGAAGAGTTGCTCCTGTATATGTGCATTTGTATTTGTTTTCTTTTATTTTAAATTCAGAATAGCGCAATTTTCACTTTTTATATAGTTATTAAACGTAAACGTAATTTACCTCGCCCCTATCACTCTTCCCCCCTCACCTTTTTTGCTGAGTAGGCCACAAAACACATACAGTGATCCAGCCACATCCTGAGGAAATCCACCACACCACCATCTTCATTTGTGATGTCATCAGGGGGCCGTCTGTCTCTTCTGGATTCTTCCAGCCCATTTCCTGATGGAGCGCATTCGCTATGTGGCCCATTATCAGAATGTTGTTTACATTAATTCTCAATGGGAAGAATGCCCCTCACATTTATGCCCAGTTGAAAGAACATTCCTTATATTGGTAATCGGTGGTGAGAATGTTCCCTAAACTTGTGGACATTGGGAATAATGTCGTCGTCGTGGTGGCCGATTGGAAGAATCCGTCTTACAGTGGTGATCAGTGGGAAGAATGTTCCTTACATTGGTGATCAGTGGGAAGAATGTCCCTTACATTGGTGATCAGTGGGAAGAATGTCCCTTACATTGGTGGTCAGTGGGAAGAATGCTCCTTACATTGGTGATCAGTGAGAAGAATGTCCCTTACATTGGTGATCAGTGGGAAGAATGTCCCTTACATTGGTGGTCAGTGAGAAGAATGTCCCTTACATTGGTGATCAGTGGGAAGAATGTTCCTTACATTGGTGATCAGTGGGAAGAATGTCCCTTACATTGGTGATCAGTGGGAAGAATGTCCCTTACATTGGTGATCAGTGAGAAGAATGTTCCTTACATTGGTGATCAGTGAGAAGAATGCCCCTTACATTGGTGATCAGTGGGAAGAATGCTCCTTACATTGGTGATCAGTGGGAAGAATGTCCCTTACATTGGTGATCAGTGAGAAGAATGCTCCTTACATTGGTGATCAGTGGGAAGAATGTCCCTTACATTGGTGGTCAGTGGGAAGAATGCTCCTTACATTGGTGATCAGTGGGAAGAATGTCCCTTACATTGGTGATCAGTGGGAAGAATGTCCCTTACATTGGTGATCAGTGAGAAGAATGCTCCTTACATTGGTGATCAGTGGGAAGAATGTCCCTTACATTGGTGGTCAGTGGGAAGAATGCTCCTTACATTGGTGATTAGTGGGAAGAATGTCCCTTACATTGGTGATCAGTGGGAAGAATGTCCCTTACATTGGTGATCAGTGAGAAGAATGTTCCTTACATTGGTGATCAGTGAGAAGAATGTTCCTTACATTGGTGGTCAGTGGGAAGAATGTTCCTTACATTGGTGATTAGTGGGAAGAATGTCCCTTACATTGGTGATCAGTGGGAAGAATGTCCCTTACATTGGTGATCAGTGAGAAGAATGTTCCTTACATTGGTGATCAGTGGGAAGAATGTTCCTTACATTGGTGATTAGTGGAAAGAATGTTCCTTACATTGGTGATCAGTGGGAAGAATGTCCCTTACATTGGTGATCAGTGGAAAGAATGTCCCTTACATTGGTGATCAGTGAGAAGAATGTTCCTTACATTGGTGATCAGTGGGAAGAATGTTCCTTACATTGGTGATCAGTGAGAAGAATGCTCCTTACATTGGTGATCAGTGAGAAGAATGTTCCTTACATTGGTGGTCAGTGGGAAGAATGTTCCTTACATTGGTGGTCAGTGGGAAGAATGTTCCTTACATTGGTGGTCAGTGGGAAGATTGTGCCCCATAGAGGTGGTTTGCGGGTAGCATGCTCCTCACATTAGTGATCAATGAGAAGAATGCCCCCCTCCCCCCCACATTGGTGGTCAATAGATGATCAGTGGTAAACTTTCCCCACTTAGATTGGTGGCCAATGAGAAGAATGCTCCTTAAGATGGTGTTCACTGGAAGTAAGATGATGCTGACTGATGGTCTGATGTGCCTACACACCATCGGTTAAATAACCGATCGTGTCAGAACGCGGTGACGTATAACACAACGACGTGCTGAAAATAATGTTCAATGCTTCCAAGCATGCGTCGACTTGATTCTGAGCATGCGTGGATTTTTAACCGATGGTCGTGCCTACTAACGATCGGTTTTGACCTATCGATTAGGTGTCCTCTGGTTAACCGATCGTGTGTACGTGGCCTAAAAGCATCATTGGGTTCAATGAGATAGTTTTGACAAATGGGGTCGACCCCGGAATTATGCATACCCAATCAAATAGGAGGCCAATCAGGAGTTCCTAGCAACCTCTGGAGGAACCCTAGGATTCTATGGAACCCTTGACTGTTTTAACTGAAAATGTAATTTCGTAGATATGTGCGTTCCCGTTCGTAACAAATGGATTTTCATACGAATTTGTTAGTATTCGTACATTCGTATCAATTCGAACATCCGAATAGCTGAAAGACCCAAAATACGAAAATTACGGAATTACGAATAAGCAAAATAACGAACAAACGAAAATACGAAAGTACGAATGGACAATCTTACTAAAATACGAAACACCGAAAAAGCAAAAGAACGAAAATTACATCTATAACGAACGATTTGCATTCCGCATTTTAAATCCTTTGTCTGTTAGTATTTTCATTCGTATGTTCGTATTTTCATTTGTGTGTTTTGTAAATCTGTTTCTTTGTCTGTTCGTAAATTTGTGTACTTGTAAGTTGTAACGTTCTTTCGAATGGGCAGTGTAGTTAGTAAGTGATGTATCTTACTAAATATCTTAGCCAATCAACTTATCTCTTTTGTGCCGAGTCACCTTGTTGGCAAAAAGTCCGACCGTGTGTACGGGGCTTAAGAGAAAGCAATACTTAATATGGATTAGCCGCGTGTTGCTATGTATTTACGAAAGTACAAAATTACGAATCCATTAAACGAAAATTATTATCTAACAAAATTACGAATTTCGAATCAACGAACATAAAGTAGACAGAATTACGAATCATTCAGTATAAACGAAAATAAAACTGTTACGAAAATACGAACGGATCCGAATAGGAAAACTTGCGTCTTACAAAATACGAACGGGTCCGAATAGGAAAACTTGAATCTTACGAAATTACGAATCTTTACGAATCTACGGAACGAGACAAAACGGAACAAAAAAATACGAAAATTTTTGTTGTGCACGTGTCTAGTATTTCGCCTATGAATTTTTTTAAATCACCTTTGGGGTTATATGAACAGTTTAGGTGCTAAGTCAAGTTTTTTTGTAGGCTACAGTATATATATATATATATATATATATATATATAGCCATCTTCTGGGTAATACAGCCAGTTTTGATTGCTTAGTGGAATTTTTATTCCTAGAGAAGCATTGGAAAGGGACTCCAAGATCTATGATTTCTGCCAGTTGCAGCTCAGTGTGGATTCAGCTCACGTCTATATATAAGAATATATCTTGGAATTTCTGAAAGCCTCCAGTATGTAGGAAGATGTGGCTGGTGAGGGGCCGACAGCTCCGCAGAGATCTTTGGCTCTGATCCACATCTGAGCTCCGGGAATCCACACAAGAAGAGTCTCATCCTGACCTACAGAACACCTCTGTGTCCCCTCCACACTACACACCTGTACAGTGGTAGATTTCCTGTAATATATGAGTGATATATTCTGAGGTGGTGTACAGAGAACACTGAGCCAGTCACATTGGTCTCTGCACCAGAGGAGATTACACTCTAATGTCCCACATACTACATTTATATAGCTCCGACCTCGTTCTGCACAGAGAAAACTGAGCCATTCATATCTGTCTCTGTATAATAAAAAGGAGCTGTGCTAAAAATAAATGCATAAATATATACATGATACCCAAACCTATATAAAACACAGATTGCACATGAACTTAAATGTAAATTGTGCATAAACAGTCCGTTAAAGTGACTGTACACCCTTTACAACCAATTTTCCCTACAGGTAAGCCTATAATAAGGCTTACCTGTAGGTACTAGAAATATCTCCTAAACCGATATTCGCCATAGAAGCCGGCTCCGAAATAATCGGCACACGCGCACTACAGCGAGGGCACTATCTGTCCCATTTCTATGGTGCCCGTGCCGTGACCGTCGGCTCCCGCGCACATGTGCAGGAGTGACGTCAAGCGACTCCGGCAAGTAGCAGAGCCGGAGTCCACGGCCCTGGAAGGAAGAGGGGTTGAAGATGGACGCGGTCAGAGAGAGGGCACATCGCTGACATTGCGGGCTTCTTCTGCAGGTAAGTGGCACATACGATGCATAGTAGCCCATTAAGCTTTTACTTTGCATGGAACAAAGGGGAAGTAAAACCCATCAGGCTTACTTCCTCTTTAATACAAGTGCCGGTAGCTTGATTGAACCGATAAACAGTCCCAAAACACCACAACAGATGTGTGCACCTCCACCACATAAAGTGCGTGCTTACCGGAAGGCAAGCTAATCGCGCTTGCGGCCATCAACCCAGCCAGCGCCTTTATCCTGGGGATATTGAGATACCGGCTCGCAGAGGGCTTCTTTATGTGATTAGGCAGGACACACATCAGGAACCAAAGCAACTCAATTGTCCAACGGTTCTAGGCATGAACCAGGCAAGTATACCCAAAAATGAGAAAAGCTCACCATAGTGTAAATCAGAAACACATATTAAGGTTTAAGGGTTGCACTTACATATGGAGCATAAAATAGTAGCATCAATAAAAAAAAGCCGACGGGCTATGAACACCTGTCCTCTTGGGACTACCTGCAATGATGTCAGCATGCCACTTCTCCCGACACACGTTTCGTCACAAGCTGACGTCGTTCAAGGGCACTTTTTATATATATATATATATCTGTCTCTGTAACTGAGAAGCTTCCACTCTAAAAAAAAATCTTGCAGTAATCTAGATTTAACCTACATTTGGAGACCTTTGGGTTAGACTAGACTAGAACATGAAGAATTAAAATGAGACTTCCATTTAAAATTTTTGGGGGGTTTCCATGCTAAACATTTCTCAAACAGCAGAGACACGTTGGGCCCAATTGTCTACTACTAAGGCTTAAAGCACACTGGGCAATTAGTCCCAAAATGTAGACTGTGTGTTAACCAAATGCCCTTACACCCTAATATTACCTTGTAAAGTAGCAGGGATATCATCACTGTGCTGTGACCCAGCAGGCCCCACCCACCACAGGCTGCCTGCAGGAAACTACAGAAGGGGCGGGTACAAGACCAGTCACCCTGCACAAGAAGAGAGAGCAGAAGTGACCGGTCTTTATTACAGGAAGCTCCTGCACAGAGGCAAGGATTCACAATGGATTAATGTATAGATTTGGCCAGAAATACACAAAGCACACCAAGATTCAAGGAAGAATACACATGACTCTTATCTTTAGACATTTTTTTATTTCAAAGTTTAGCTGAAACATGAAATTTCCTTTAGCCAGTGTTACGTTTCCTGCTCTGTCCACCACCTGTCAATGTTCTGCAACTTCTGGACATGTTTAGGTTAAGATTCATCCGTCATAAAATGGAAAACTGACACTTAAACCTCGTACAACACACGATCAATTTTCCGCGGACAAAGCCTCATGCCGCGTACACACAATCACTTTTTGTGATGAAAAAAACGACGTTTTCAAAAACGTCATTTAAAATGATCGTGTGTGGGCAAAACGTTGTTTTATGTCTTCAAAAAAACGACCAAAACATTTTTTTTGTGTCAGAAAAAGTGATCGTGTGTGGGCAAAACGACGTTGAAAACGACGTTTTTAAACCCGTGCATGCTCAGAAGAAAGTTATGAGATGGAGCTTCAATGGAACAGAGTGCCGTCGAACGTGGTGTACGTCACCACGCTTTGCTAGAGCATTTTGGAAAAACGATGGTGTGTATGCAACGTGGTTTTGGAAAATGAAGTTTGAAAAACGTCGTTTTGTTTCGTCACATAAAACGTCGTTTTTTTTCATCGCAAAAAGTGATCGTGTGTAAGCGGCATCAGACTTTTGTCCGAAGGGCGTTGGCCATAATCCTGTCTTGCATACAAATGGCACACAATTGTCAGCCAACAAACACGAATGTAGTGTGTTTTTTCAGCTCTTTAGCGCCACCCTTTGGACACCTCCTGCTAATGTTGTGTTATGGTGAGCATTGCATCCGAGCATGCGTGTTTGTACTTTGGACTTTTGGCCGATGGACTTGTGTACACACGATCGGATAATCCGACAACAAACCATTGTCCACGGAAAATTTTAAAGCCTGCCAACCAACCTTTGTCTGCAGAAAATCTGACATCAATTGTTTAATAGAGCATAGAAACGGTGGGATTTTCCGCCAACAGCCTGTCATCACACAATTACCGACGGTTAATCCGATCACGTGTACAAGGCTTTAAGCTACATTCAAAGGTGAGCGATTCGTGTTCAGGCCGCAATTTTTTATTGTGATTTTGTACAGGTTAAAACTAGGGTTAGCACGGATAGCTCAACCTGCTACAGCTGTATATCATATTATTACACCCCCGGTGGTTTATATAGGCACTACCACCAGGTTTTACACACATCCATTATTACTATTATCTTTTTGCCTGCGCGGTGTTTTGCATGCATGTGTACTTTTTGGGGAATGTTGTCCCATTGAAGCCTATACTTACCCATTTGGGTTTGGTTACTGGCCCAGCAAACAACATATCAGTGACAGCGCCATCACCCCCACCACTTCTTCTGTTTTCTCATATACCCCCTTTGGGGAGTTATATTTAGGGGGGGCTGCAGTCACACATCTTTATTAGTCCTATTACCCTCCATCAGACTATCTTAAGCGCAGCTGTTCCTCTTTACACTAAAACTAGGGTTGTCCCGATACCACTTTTTTGAGACCAAGTACAAGTACCGATACTTTTTTTCCCCCCAAGTACTTGCCCATACCGATCACCGATACTTTTTTTTTTATGTCATGTGACAGTGGCAGTATTTTTTTTTTTTTTTTACAATTTTAATTTTTTACATTTTTTATTACAGCATACAAACGGTCAGATATCCCTCCAACAGCCTGTCATCACCATTCTTGACAGAAAATCCAATCGTGTGTACAAAGCTTTACTGCTTCTCCTCTGCTGCAAAAAAATAAAAATATGGCAGTCTATCTAATAGAAAGGAGACGTTAATGACCCCAGTAACCACATATTTTGTGTTTCCTTACCCATAATTAATAGTTTCCTGGACACACTCCAGGATGTATTAAGTTTGTCTGGAAGGGCTTTAATTGCAATCAGCTGGATTTCCAATCCTCTAGTTTTTTTACGCTGCTCAGACCTTCTAGGTCTCAGGTTCCACAACCTCCGACCTTCACATACAAGTCTGGCCTCCCACAAACAACCCTCCCCGCAGCTTCAGCCTGGGAATAGTCATACATGATGAATTTGAAAAAAAAAATCTGAAATGCATTGAAAAAGCTCAGAATAGAACAGCACCTTATAAAACAAACACTTTTTTATTGCCCAGAACTAGATAAGGTTCATTGAATAGAGGGAGGGCTCAAGGGACCCCAAAACCCAAGAGAACCCAAGGGAGAGAAAACGGGCAAAAGGACTATTCCGATACAACATAAGTAGATAGACTCAAAGAGAGTAGATATATCAAAAATTGCATACATTTATTAACCACTTAAGACCCGGACCATTATGCAGGTCAAGGACCTTGGCCCTTTTTGCGATTCGGCACTGCATTGCTTTAACTGACAATTGCGCGGTCGTGCGACGTGGCTCCCAATCAAAATCGGCGTCCTTTTTTTCCCACAAATAGAGCTTTCTTTTGGTGGTATTTGATCACCTCTGCGGTTTTTATTTTTTGCACTATAAACAAAAATAGAGCGACAATTTTGAATAAAAATTCAATATTGTTTACTTTTTGCTATAATAAATATCCCCAAAAAATATATAATTTTTTTTCCCCGCAATAAGCGTTTTTCGATTTAGTTTGCGCAAAATTTATAGCGTTTACAAAATAGGGGATAGTTTTATTGCATTTTTATTAATATATATATATATATTTTTTACTAATGGTGGCGATGAGCTATTTTTTTTCGTGACTATGACATTATTATGGCCGACACATCGAACACTTTTGACACCATTTTGGGACCACTGTCATTTTCACAGCAAAAAGTCCTATAAAAATGCACTGATTACTGTCAAAATGATAATTGCAGTTTAGGAGTTAACCACTAGGGGGCACTGTAGGGTTAAGTGTGACCTCATATGTGTTTCTAACTGTAGGGGGCAGGGCTGGCTGTGTGATGTCAGTGATCGTCTTTCCCTATATCAGGGAACAGACGATCAATGACACTGCCACTGTGAAAAACGGGGAAGGTGTGTTTACACACACCTTCCCCGTTCTTTAGCGGGACACCGGCGGCAATCGGGTCCGTGGGTTCCTCGTGCGCGGTCACAGAGCTTTTTTACCAGATCGCGAGCTCGCGACCCCATGGCTGAGCACTTTAAGAGGACGTACAGGTACATACTTGTGCCCAGCAGTGCCATTCTGCCAACGTATCTCGGCGTGAAGGGGTCCTTAAGTGGTTAACATAGTATCAAAAAAATAATAAAAACATCAAACAACAAAAAACAATACAAATATCTTTACAACCATACGTGTCACTGAAACTACAGTCCCCTTTTGCCCGTTTTCTCTCCCTTAGGTTCTCTTGGGTTTTGGGGTCCCTTGAGCCCTACCTCTATGATGGTACCACTACTATAATATGTGTTTTATCAAAGAGGCTAACAATTAATTCATAGATAAGGTCCATCTTGAAGTTCAATCACAGATCTATTTGAGGTATTTAAAGGGAATATTCTTATATGTCAATGACTAGAGGTTCAGAAAACCAGCCTGAAGCCTCGTGCACACGGTCCGATTGTTGGACGTCCGAGCGTCCGATTTTTGTCAAAAGGGCGTGTGCCAGGATCTTGTCTTGCATATTAACGGTACGCATATTGTCATTTGACAAACACGAATGTAGTGAGGTACAATGAGAGTATAAAGAGAAAGTTCATTTCTCAAGCGCCACCGTTTGGGCCACTTATTTGTGTTAGTAGAAGTTTGGTGAGCGTTGATTCGCGATTTTCAGATCGTACAAAACAAATACATAATTTTATTAAAAAAAAATCAAAAACGTTTTTTAATTATGTTATACAATTTTGCAAACAGGTCATTTTTGTCCTTCATTGATGTACGCTGATGAGGCTGCACTGATGGGCACTGATAAAGCAGCACTGGTGGGCACTGAGAGGTGGCACCGATAGCTGGCAGATGGGCACTGATGGGTGGCAGTAATGGGCACTGATCAGCACTGGTAGGTGGCACTGATTGGCACCACTGGTCGGCATTGATAGGTGGCACTGTTTTGCACTGGTGGGCACTGGAGAGGCGGATGTGCCCCTTCCTCTTCGGGACCGATGTCCCTTGCACAAAAGCTAGTAGAGGGTTTTTTAATGTAAGAGCAGCAAGGATGTTGAATTCCCTTCCACAGGCGGTGGTCTCAGTGGGGGGCATTGATGGTTTCAAGAAACGATTATATAAGCACCTAAATGACCACAACATACAGGGCTATACAATGTAATACTGACATATAATCACACACATAGGTTGGACTTGATGAACTTGTGTCTTTTTTTTAACCTCATCTACTATGTAACTGTATACGAGTCAGTCCAACTTACATCACAGAGGTTTACCTCAACTGTCATGGGTGACATCAAGACCCCAAAATCACATACAGGGGACCCATCACTTTTCCATAGCTCTACTATGATGCTCACGCATACGGTCCTCGTCGCGACCTGGTCCTGTGCACCGTGACCGCGGGACCCGATCGCCGCTGGTGTCCCGCGATCGGGTCACAGAGCTGAAGAACATAGAGAGGTAAGTTTAAACAAACCTTCCCTGTTCTTCCTAGTGAGCCTGTCACTGATCGTCTGTTCCCTGTCATAGGAAATGACAATCAGTGACATCACAAGTCAGGCACACCCCCCCCCCCCCACAGTAGTAAACACTCCCTAGGAAACACTTAACCCCCTTCAGTACCCCCTACAGGTTAACCCCTTTCACTGCCAGTGTCATTTTCACAGTAATCAATGCATTTTTATAGCACTTTTCGCTGTGAAATAGCCAATGGTCCCAAAAATGTGTCAAAAGTGTCTGATGTGTCCGCCATAATGTTGCAGTCATGAAAAAAAAAAAAAAAAACGCTGATCGCCACCATTAGTAGTAAAAAAAAAAAAAAATAATAAAAATGCCATAAAACTATCCCTTATTTTGTAGACGCTCTAACTTTTACGCAAACTAATCAATAAATCCTTTTTGCGATTTTCTTTACCAAAAATAGGTACAAGAATATGTATCAGCCTAGACTGAGGGAAAAAATTTGTTTTTATATATTTTTTGGGGATTTTTATTATAGCAAAAAGTAAAAAATATTGTTTTTTTTTCCAAAATTGTCGCTCTATTTTTGTTTATAGCGCAAAAAATAAAAACCAGAGGTGATCAAATACCACCAAAAGAAAGCTCTATTTGTGGGAAAAAAACAACGCCAATTTTGTTTGGGAGCCACGTAGCACGACCGCGCAATTGTCAGTTAAAACGACTCAGTGCCGAAATGCAAAAAGAGGCCAGGTCCTTTAGCTGCATATTGCTCCGGGGCTTAAGTGGTTAAAATAGAAGTGATGCTAGGAGCACCACCAATAGTGTTCTAGTCTGTCCCAACAATCACTGTCTGTCACAGCTCGTTCTGAGGGCAAGTGCATTAAAAAGATTAATATATTAGCCTCATACAATCATCCAATTTAATATTTGATTATAGCAGAGGACCTATAAGGTGCGTCATAAATGGATTTAGAAGACTGCATTGATGACAGAAGTTAGATATATATATCTAGTAAATAATATATATATATATATATATATATATATATATATATATATATATATATATATATATGCAAAATTTTGCTGCAATCCAACCCAAATATCTGCCTGTATAACGCCCACCCAGCGATCAGATACTGAGATCCTGGAAAATGACACTTGTAGTCACAGACTAGCAATGGCGCAGTGCCCTCTTCTGGCCATGTAATGTAAATACAGGGACTTGCCGCTCCTTGCTATTGAAAATCATTAACCAACTAAGGACCTTGCCCGTTCTTCAGACTCAGCGTTTATAAGTTTAAAACAGGTTTTTTTTTTTTTTTTATAGAAAAATACTTAGAACCCCCAAACATTATATATTTTTTTTTCTAACACCCTAGAGAATAAAATGGCGGTCATTGCAATACTTTTTGTCACACCATATTTGGGCAGCGGTCTTACAAGCGCACCTTAAAAATAAGACAACAGTAAAGTCAGCCCATTTTTTTTTTTTTTATATTGTGAAAGTTGTTACGCCGAGTAAATTGATACCCAACATGTCACGCTTCAAAATTGCGCCCGCTCGTGGAATGGTGTCAACATTTTACAGGTCCTCTTAAATATGAGATCTTGGGTAAAAAAGACCTCAGATCTCTAGACTAAAATGCAATAAAAAAATAAATACAAATTGTTCCTTTTCAGTATTTCATGATACTAATCTAAAAATGGAAAGCAAACAAGTTTTTCTGCTCATCATATTGCGATCACAGTTAAAATAACAGAATATACTCTACTGTCCTGACAATCTATCCACATTTATTGGATACAAACTTAGCAGATAATTTCTGCCAAAAATAGTAATGATAGTATAATATATATACAGACTTGCTTTTTTTATTTTATTTTGGATAGAGTAAAATAAGGAAGGGTTACAACCCCTGCCTTTTATTTATTTAATTTTTAATTACATTTTTTGCCATCTGTGTCCCATTGGGAAGATTTTCTTTCACTTCCTGCCCCATAGCCAACACAAAAGTGAGAGAAAAATCCCTCCAAAAGGGTAGGAATCCCTAGTCATCATCAGAAGTAGTGTCCCCATTGGAAGATTTCCCCTCTACTCCTGTTCTGATGACAGCCCAAAAATTACTTTTTTCAGTCTCGGTGATGACACTAAATAGGACAAAGAGAAGGTGAATGATGGGGGGAAAAAACAGCAATAAAAATCTAAAAGATGTCAAGTCTCTCTTTCTTTCCACTAAAACTTTTATTTGTAGTTCTGGATTGAAGTGAACTATGGGCAAAACTTTTTCTTTTGGATAGAGTAAGGGAGGGTTATAACCCCTGTCAGAGAATATATATATATATATATATATATATATAGACACACACACACAGTGGCGGTTGGTGCTCAAAAGTTTTGGGGGGGAGGGCGCAAAAGAAAAAAAACAAAAAACAATTGCAGCCTCACTGTACCTATCAAATGCAGCCACTGTGCCATCAATTGTCACCACTGTGCCATGCCATCAAACACAACCACTGTGCGTGCCATCAATTGTCACCACTGTGCCATGCCATCAAACACAACCACCGTGCCATCAAAACGCAACCACTGTGCCATGCTATCAATTGTCACCACTATGCCATCAAACACAGCCACTGTGCCCCCAATTGTCGCAACTGTGCCCCCAATTGTTGCTACTGTGCCCAGTACCCCCCTAGCACTTACCTTTCTGGCTTCTACCGTTCCTTGTCCCACCCTCAATGACGCTTCAGCCAATCAGGTTACTGATTACCAGAATCAGATTACCTTATTGTTTAAGACTGTCAAGCTTATCCTCGGAAACGCACGGCCGGTACCGTCCCGAGGATAAGACTCAGGGCTGTACTCGGAAAGCCTATCAGAGCCAGCGGCTCCGATAGGCACTTCCACACAGCCAGTCAGCTGCCGCTATTCAGCTGACCGGCGCTCAATGTCCGGTCCTCTGAATAGTGGGCGGCAGCGGCGAAAATATACAGATTCATACAGTGTATGAATCTGTATATTTTACTGGCTGTGAGCGGTCCAAAGGGGGCGGCGCTCCGGCATCTCTATGGACGCACCGCCACTGTGTATATATATGTATTATATATATATCCATCATTTTTTTGCCATCTGTGTCCTATTGCAGAGATTTTGCTTTAATTCCTGTTCCGTAGCCAAACAGAAAGTGAGAGCAAATCCCTGCAAATTAATGCAGAGTTCCACCCAAAAGTGGAACCTTCGCTTATCTGCTTCCTCCCCTCCGGTGCCACATCTGGCACCTTTCAGGGCAGGGGGGCGGACAGGTACCCTTCCCCACTTCCGGTAAACAGCGCAGCCCCTCAAAAGTGCAGTCCCCCTCCTCCTTCCTCCACCGCCAGGCAGTTACAAAGCGCAGCGCGCATGCGCAGTAGAGAGTTGGCTGTGAAGCCGAAAGGCTTGACTGCCAGGTTCCCTTAACATGAATGGCGATGTGAGACGATCTGAAAATCGTCTGGGGTGCCAAAATTGCGGGATCCCTGGACAGGTAAATGACCTAATATTAAAAGTCAGCAGCCACAGTATTTACAGCTGCTGATTGTTCATTTTTTCCTGTGGGGGTGGAACTTCTCTTTAAAGGGAATTCCATGGGGTGGGAACCCCTTCGTCACCAGAACTAGTGTCCCCATTGGAAGATATCCCTCCTTTTACTGTATATACTCAAGTATAAGCCGACCCCGAATATAAGCCGAGGCACCTAATTTTACCACAAAAAAATAGGAAAACATATTGACTCAAGTAAAAGCCTAGGGTGCCCATCTGCCTGCCTCACTGTGCCCATGCCTAGACTGACGTTTAACATGGGAGTCTATGGAAGGAGTGCCCGGCTTTGAAAAATCGTTGCTCCCCAGCCGTAGGTCCCCCAGACAACAAACTTTGCACACTTGTAGAGGAGAAATTGGGCTACACGTGTGCCAAGGTCCGGGTCCAGGGGACCTATGACCGGCTGGTACCGGGTCCCCAAATTTACCAGAGAAATTACCGTTTAACATCGGAGTCTATGGAAGGGGCGCCTGGCTTTGAGAAAAAATAAATAAAAAAATCAGTGCTAGGTCCCCCGACAACAAACTTTGCACACTGGTAGAGGAAGAGCGGGTCCCCAAAGTCCAGGAGATCAGGTGCAAAAAAGTGACTCAAGTATAAGCCGAGGGGGGCATTTTCAGCACACACACCAAAAAAAAAAAGTGCTGAAATACTCGACTTATACGGTACTTTTTCTGGGAACAACCCAAAATTTGGGATTTTCTTTTACTTTTTTTCCAATGATAAATGGTAAGCAGAACAAATATAGGAGGGGCACAGACAACAAAAACTGACAGGGTTTCTAATCCCTCTCCACTCTATCATATTATTTTTTAAAAGGGAAGCACAGCCAATGCTTTTTTGTTTTTGCATACAATGCCAATGTTTTTGCTCTCCAGAATCAGCCGACAAATGTCCATTGTTGGCCGACATCACAGAGCTGCTCCAGGGTCTGCTAGGATCCCGACAATAATGTCAGGATTCACTCAGATGCCCGATCCCTCAGCAGTCTGGCACTGAGCATTGGAGGGGCAGAGCAGAGACTGACAATCACCAATTTCTGCCTCAGCGTGGACCTAGAAACTGAGTGATCAAGCTTAGCGTTCTCCAAACTTCTCCTTTAACCACTTCAGCCCTGGAAGGTTTTACCCCCTTAATGACCAGAGCATTTTTTGTAATAGGGCACTGCGTCACAACTGCGCGGTTGTGCTGCGTTTTACCCAGACAAAATTGACGTATTTTTTCCCCCACAAACAAAGCTTTCTTTTGGTGGCATTTGATCACCCCTGGGGTTTTTAAATTTTGCGCTATAATAAATAAAAATAAAAAAGGGTTTGTAAAGGAAACATTTTTTTTATCTTAATAGCTTCCTTTACCTTAATGCAGTGCTGTTTTCATGTCCTCGTTGTTTGTTTTTAGCTCTCAAGTTGCTGTAATCCTTCTCTGATCTCCACACTTCCTGGTTGTCTGTTTCCTGATAACCAAAGAGCTGGGAGCTTTCTCTATGTGGTCACTAAACAAGGAGGTGTGATTACTGTGTGTCTAAAACCCCTCAGCACCAATCAGTTTTGTTTTTCAAACCATCACTGCCCTGTATTGGCTCTGTGGCTCTGTACATCAGAGACAGGAAACGACATGCAAAAACTAAACTGAAACTACAGGTACATTATATGATTGATTTTTATCTATTTTTAATCATTTTTAAAAGGAATCAGTTAACTATTATGTCTCTATACCCTGTAAACAGTCATTTCAGCAAAAAAAAAGAAAAAATTCCTTTACAACTCCTTTAAGCCCCAGACCATTTGGTTGCTAAATAACCGGGTCACTTTTTGTGATTCGGCACTGCGTCGCTTTAACTGACAATTGCGCGGCCGTGCAACGCTGTACCCAAACAAAATTGATGTCCTTTTTCCCACAAATAGAGCTTTCTTTTGGTGGTATTTGATCACCTCTAATTCAATATTTTTTTACTTTAAAGCGGAGTTCCACCCTTAAAATCACTTTTTTTCATTACATCCAGCATACTGCCGTCAGCGCCAGTATGCTGTTTTTTTTTTTTTTTTTAATGCGCGTACTTACTTTATATCACAACATTGAATTCCAGGCGCACCGCGGAGTGTCGCCGCTATAAGACGTCACGCCTTCCGGAAACAGCCGATTAGCATTCGGCTTTTACTCGGCGCCTGCGCACAGACCTAGGAGCTGACTGCGCAGGCGCCGAAAATAGCCGGTCCTAGTTCGGGTTTTTTCGGAGGGCGTGACGCGGCTATATACGGCGCCTGCGCAGTCAGCTCCTGGGTCTGTGCGCAGGCGCCGAGTAAAAGCCGAATGCTAATCGGCTGTTTCCGGAAGGCGTGACGCCTTATAGCGGCGACACTCCGCGGTGCGCCTGGAATTCAATGTTGTCATATAAAGTAAGTATGCGCATTAAAAAAACCAAAAAACAGCATACTGGCGCTGACGCCAGTATGCTGGATGTAATGAAAAAAAGTGATTTTAAGGGTGGAACTCCACTTTAATAAATATTCTACAAATTATATATATATATATACACACAGGGCTTTTTTTCAGGTGGAACTTGGTGGAACTCAGTTCCACCACCTCTGGCTCAGACCCTTTGGTGCCTGATCATCACAATCACTTGTAAACACAGAAGTCTGGGTTCTGTGTTTACAAGTGACAGCTCAGCCCTCTGTGTGCATCCCTCCTGAACTCCGCACTCTGTATTTAATGCAATACTGGTTTTTAATGCCCCTCCTACTGTTTTAGGGGGGTTAGTTTTGGGTTTTGGGAGCTAAACCGAGTTCCAGCACCTATTATTTAAGAAAAAAAGCCCTGTGTATATATATATATATATATATATATATATATATATATATATATATATATTATATACACACACACGTTTTCCTCAGTTTATGCCGATACGTATTGTTCTACATATTTTTGGTAAAAATTGCAATAAGCGTTTGATTGGTTTGCGCAAAAGTTATAGCTTCTACAAAATAGGGGATAGTTTTATGTCATTTTTATAAACTTTTTTTTTTATACTAGTAATGGCAACGATCTGCGTATTTTATCGTGACTAGGGCTGCAACTAACGATTATTTTCATAATCGTTTATTCGGCCAATTATTTTTTCGATTAATCTGATAAAATCATTAAAAAAACATAATGTGGAATTATTTCGTTTTATTTAACAGTAATAATGAAAAAACTGAGTGTTACACTCAGGAACACCAATGGGGCACTATTCCCCCCTCCCAGGAACACCAATGGGGCACTATTCCCCCCTCCCAGGAACACCAATGGGGCACTATTCCCCCCCCTCCCAGGAACAGCAATGGGGCACTATTCCCCCCTCCCAGGAACACCAATGGGGCACTATTCTCCCCCCCCCCCCCTCCGAGGAAAACCCTCAGGGGCACTATTATTCCACCCACCCCCCGACACACCAACTATGGGAGTTGGTAAGATGGGGAATGGTCATAAAAATGCATGTATGGTAGGTACTGTTACGGTACTGGACACTTACTGTATTGGTACTATTACTGTAATAGGTACTGGTACTTGTTTTCTACCTTTCACAGCTCGACTCTCCTCACGGCTGCATCTCGCCTCTGTTCCCTTGAGGCAGCAGGCGGGGCAGAGAAGCTCAGTGGGGCGCTGACGTCAGACGAGGAGAGGCATGGAGAAGCAGCGCGGACGTGCAGCGTCATACGTCGGCGCCTTACACCGTCACATACACAGGATGTGCGGCGCTGACATGCCTCGTCATACGGCGGCGCCTTATACAGGCACAGGACATGGACTAGCAAGACGAGACAGGAGGATTTTTTTGGACGGACGGACGGAAATAAAGCAAGGTGCGGACGGACTAACTAATCGATAATGAAAATCGTTGACAACGATTTTCATTATCGATTATTATCGATGAATCGTTTCAGCCCTAATCGTGACTGCGACATTTTGGCGGACACAGACACTTGACACATTTTTGGGACTAATGTCATTTTTACAGCGATCGATGCTATAAAAATGGACTGATCACTTTAAAAATGACACTGGCAGTGAAGCGGTTAACCACTAGGTGGCGCTGTAGGGGTAAAGTGAGCCTTAGTGAGAGTTTGTTACTGTAGGGGGGGGTGGGCTACACATGACAAGACAGTGATCACCGATTCACCGCGGTGATCCCTGTCATTGTCACTAGGCAGAGCGGGGAGATGCTTGTTTACATTAGCATCTCCCCGCTCTCTCTCTCCGTGAGACGATCGCAGGTATCCCCACAACAATCCAGTCCGCTGGACCCGCGGTCAGGTTCTAGGAGCACACGACGGGCACGCGCACAATGGCGCTTCCTTAAAGGGGACGTATATGTACGTCCTGCCCAAGAGTGCCATTGTGTCAACGTAAATATGTGGGAATCCGGTTAAAAGAAAAATTATTGAAATATGTCACTGTGTGTAACGCATCTTTATAAAACAGAACTCTCGCTTTTTGAATTAAATTACTGAAATAAATTAACTTTTTGATGGCTGTGACAGACTCACCCGGGACATCCCCAGACCCTCTTATGTCTAAAATCATCCTATGTCCAGGGGCATAGGATGATTGAGAAATAATATCTTGTACTACCTGAGATGGGATTATTATGTAATTATTATCCACAATATATCTGTAAAGAACTATTTACTGTTTGTTGATTCTGAACTCAACAGGTTAATTGTCAGAGTGACTCATTCATACTGTTGGGACACATACTGTTAGATGCCAATGTCACCAACTCCAGCCATCTGTCTGTTCTCTGTGCTAATTGTGTGAAGAGGTCCTGTGTTTACACTTATAATAATGTGTATTGTATAGCAGGTGAGCGAGGAGACGCGACGTTTACCCTGAAGGGTCATATCTATGAGTCGCCTAGTCTGGCTAAATGATTAGTTAATTAGCTCATGTTAATTCATGTTCTGGTTACCTCCTCTTTAAAAACTGTATATAAAGGTTGTATTCTTGGTTCTATTAAACACTCCATGTTCAGCAGACAAACAAGTCTCATCTCGTTGTGTGCTTGTGAGCAGCTGGAATATCTGATATCTATATCCAGACTGATAGGAAGCGGTATATGACGGAAGCACTCAAGCAGAGTGTGGGACAATCCCTTACAATGACATACTAATATTTTGAGATGCACCTGTAAGTAGACCATTGCTGCTCTAAAACATTCTCTGATTGGATGACACTTTGAATTTTTTTATAAATCACGTCACACAGACAAATGAAGTCAGATTTAACATTTATTATCACACGTTGCTCCCCCCCAATCACAAAGTATATTTGTACGCATTTTATTGTGGTCTCTTTCCCCTGCAAACGCCAAATTTACTTCTTCCCAGCTTACTTGTGTTGCATTTTTTTTATGTCCATAAATAAAGTTTACATTCATCAACAGAGGGAAAAAATAAAAAATCCAGCCATAAAGTATATCTGCTGTGAAGTTGGGTCAACTGACTGATGTCAAAAACCTTTCAGCATGAACTTCAGCCATTTCTGAATTACAGCAAGGAGGGGGGGAGGAAATGTAAACATTACAACATAAATGAACAAAGCAGTGAACTAGTTTGGATCCCTTTAAAGCAGGAATCTGTAAATTCAGAAATTTGTATAAACGTATCCATAAAAAAAAGGGACTCACACTTCCTAGTAGTCATGGAGCTCGGCACTCCTTCCCCACATACATGTTGTAGAAATACGAGGAATTGCAAGACCGACTGTTACAACCATGACTCCCAGAGGCATGATGGGAAAAGTGCCAGTTACTCCCAGTGGCAGATGCATTATGGGAAGAGTGCCAGTTACTCCCAGTGGCAGATGCATGATGGGAAGAGTGCCAGTTACTCCCAGTGGCAGATGCATGATGGGAAAAGTGCCAGTTACTCCCAGTGGCAGATGCATGATGGGAAGAGTGCCAGTTACTCCCAGTGGCAGATGCATTATGGGAAGAGTGCCAGTTACTCCCAGTGGCAGATGCATGATGGGAAGAGTGCCAGTTACTCCCAGTGGCAGATGCATGATGGGAAGAGTGCCAGTTACTCCCAGTGGCAGATGCATGATGGGAAAAGTGCCAGTTACTTCCAGTGGCAGATGCATGATGGGAAGAGTGCCAGTTACTCCCAGTGGCAGATGCATGATGGGAAGAGTGCCAGTTACTCCCAGTGGCAGATGCATGATGGGACTCAAATTCACAGCAGCTGGAGGGCGGCAGTTGCCTAGGCCTTCAAGTAAGGCAGCTAAGCCAGTCTTTCTCTAGCAAAGTCCTATAGAACCCTAGGGTTCCTCCAGACATTCCCTCAGCAGTGAGCACGGGCTTACTGATCTATGATTAATCAGTGCCTGCATACTTCTGGAACCCACATCACACACAAGAGCCATCAGGGTTCCACCCATGGAGAGTAACCAATTTCCTAGGTACAAATTTGTGACACAAGAGACCTTTTAGCTGTCTGTAAGGACCATCAATGTACCAGGACATTAATTGCAGTGGCCACCTGTCCCACAGACCACCATGGTAAGGGGGGGGGGGGGCCCACCTGTTCCACAGACCACCATGGTAAGGGGGGGGGGCCACCTGTCCCACAGACCACCATGGTAAGGGGGGGGGGGGGGCACCTGTCCCACAGACCACCATGGTAAGGGGGCACTACTCCCCCAGACCACCAATATATAAAGGGACACTATTCACCCTGATTATCAATATAAGGAGACCCTACACCCCTGACTACCAATATAAGGGGGGACACTACTCTCCCCCCCCCCCCCCCAACTACCAATATGAGGGGGACACTACTCCCCCTGACCACCAATATAAGGAGACACTACCCCCCCTTACCACCAATGTAATAGAAGATACTTATTCATGGACCTCCAACATAAACTAGCGCCACCATTTCAGGCTCGGTTCACACTAGAACATTGTGCGGGCTGGATGTGGCTGCAAGAATCGCATCTCTTCCCCCACCCAAATCACGCTGCTCTTACAAGACACGTGGGGCTGCCACGCATTCTGAATGGCAACCCCACCAATCTCCATCCACAGCGCGTTTGCGGGTGTGAAAAAAACGGCTTGGGGGACTTTGATCAAAGGCAAGTAATGCATAATGAGCTAGTATGCTAGTCATACTAGCTCATTATAGCTTTCTCTTGCAGGTGATTTTTTTTTTATTATTCAGGATTTACACCCGCTTTAAGACCCCTTTCACACTGGAGGAGTTTTTCTGGTGCTTTAGCACTAAAAATAGTGCCTGTAAAGATCCTCACCTGCAATCCCAATGTGAAAGCAAAAGTGCTTTCACACTGGGGCACTGCACTGGCAGGGTGTAAAAAGAAGTCCTGCAAGCAGTTTTTTTGCAGCACTTTAGGAGCGGTGAATACACCACTCCTAAAGCGCCCCTGCCCATTAAAATCAATGGGCAGCATCACCAATGTGCCTCGGCAGCGGTGCTTTACGGGCGCATTTAACCCTTTATTCTGGGTTAAAAGTGCCCTGCCTGCACGCGAAAAGCGTCACAAAAACAACGGTAAAGTGTGAAAGGGCTCTAAAGGGGACCTGTCTCTGCAATATAAGGTATGCAGGAGAAAATGGTGAAAGAGGAGAAATTTAAAGCAGGTAAACTTTGCATATTTTTAGTGGTGATGTTTAGGGACGGCCCCCTCTAGCATGCCAGTTCTGGTGGCAGTGACCTTGAAGCGAAACGACCTGCAAATTAAAAAAAAAAAAAACGGAGGCAGAGTTTTGAGCAAATTGTGTTCTTGTATTTGTCCCTACACAGGGGCAGATTTATATAAAATAAAAAAGTACAGAGCTGGAAGTCTTGTGAAACTGCATGTACATTCATTTTGGACAAATAAGGACAAAAACAAATGTTATTAGGCTATTTTCTCTCCATGTTGAATGTTATTCGTTCATAGAGAAAGAGTGAATCAAGAAAACACTGCATTATGGCCACTAGATGGTGCTAATAACTACAGGATATAAACATTTCTAGGAATAGGAAGGTGTGGAAAGCTGCAGGGGGGCTGGGAGGCTACCAGAAAATTTTGCACAATAAGAACCACCATTGTGGCATTGAGATGGCAAAGCGGCTGCATGTATGTGCCCTTTATCCGGCCCCTTGGGGCACTATTTCTCCCACTGACACCAGCAATGAGGTACTATGTTTCCCACTGATACCAATGATGGGATACTATTCCTCCAACGAATACCAGTAATAGGGGCACTACTTCTCCTACTGACCACCAACCCTGAGGCCATATTCATTCCCACTGATGCCGGGCTCGGGACATTTCTACCCCTGCTGGCCACAATCCGGCCCTCCCAAAGTCTAAAGAACAGTAGACTGGCCCTTTGTTTGAAAAGTTTGGAGACCCCTGGTTTAGAACATTATCTCCAAACCACTAGCCACAACCCCCCCACCCCCTTTTTCTTTAAATACCTAAATTTTTTGAGTAATTATGTTTTTATTTTGTGCGACGTCATTGGCTTAGAAACACTTTGCACAGGTGCTGGGGGAAGATGTGCAGATGCGATGTTCGTCACAGCCAACATGCTTCCTATGTGGTAAGCGGAACTACATTTCCCAAGATGCCAGGGGAATTCAATGAAGTGGGGGGCCAATCAAAGGCTGTGGATGGCTCACGGGCGAGTGCTGCGATGGTCCTACCTTTCCAAAGAAGGGAATGTGACATCAGCGTGTCACTGCTCTCTTACAGGTTATATGACCCTGAGCCACCATTACTCTATAGCAGGGATATGCAAATAGCTGATGCAAAACTACAAGTCCCATCATGCCTCTGGGTGTCATGCTTGCGGCTATCAGAGTCTTGCTATGCCTCATGGGATTTGTAGTTCTGCAACACCTGGAGGTCCACCAATTGCAGATTCCTGCTCTATAGGGAGAGGACAGTGGCCCCTGCTTACATACAGCAGAGCAGCCAGAGGGAGTAAGGGGCATATTTGAGGGGGGAACCAAATAAAAGCATTTTTCGACAAGGTAAGGAGGCACCTTTCAAATCCTCCAGGCTTGGGTTCAGCTTTAAAGCTGGACTCCAGTAAAAATAAAAGTCTTCTCTTGCAGTGTGGCTGCACCGCCGCCCCCCCCCCACACTCCAATACAGGTGGTTAGCTGCTCGTTCATGTCTAGGGGACCGGGTAGACCAGTATTACTCACCTGACAGTCCCCTGTGCGCCAGCATTCTGAGGTCCCCTGATGTCATCAAGGCCAAGAGCTTAAAGCCCTGGGTGTGACTTATCGCACTCCCCCCTCACTGTGGAGTGTCCTCTTCTGGGGGGGGTCAGGCAAAGTTCTTTTATGGTCCCCTAGACAGAAAGGAACCCTTCCGGTGTAGACACAGCCAACCTACAAGGGAGGGCTTCATTTTCCCAGAGTTGGGCTTTGAAGGCCAAGTTCACATTTGGTAACATGGTCCACCCCTATTTAGGGTTTAACATGCTACATTACAGCACCTGCCCTATCGCACCTGTGACAGCAGGCTGGGGGTTCTGCTTCCTGCACCCGCTGTCAAGATTTAAAAACAGTGTGGCTGTGTCAGGCTCCGCCCACACAGCTGCATCATTCATTCACAGAGATCTGTAAATAAAAGAACTACAAGTCCTTTCTGCCGCTGTGGCAGTTCCCAATAAACTACAAGGGAGCTGATGAGCTGTAGCTGAGTGACTGTGTCTGTATGGAGACACAGAGATGTCAGCAGTGTCTGCAGGAGCAGAACATTGCAAAAAAAAAAAAAATGCATTTTATTTTATTTTTTTGTAATTGAGCCTGCAGGGCATTGCACCCGCAATCAAAAGATCCCGGGTGCAATGCCCTGCAGGCTCAATTACAAAAAAAATAAATGCACTTTTTTTGCTGCAAAATCATGTACACTTAAATGGGTTATAAAGGTAATTTTTTCCCCCTAAATAGCTTCCTTTACCTTAGTGCAGTCCTCCTTCACTTACCCCACCCTTCCATTTTGCTTTTAAATGTCCTTATTTCTTCTGAGAAATCCTCACTTCTTGTTCTTCTGTCTGTAACTCCACACAGTAATGCAAGGCTTTCTCCCTGGTGTGGAGTGTCGTGCTCGCTCCCTCCCTTGGACTACTGGAGAGTCAGGACGCTCACTAACACACAGCTCTATATGCATTGTAGAGAGTGTCCCGACTCTCCTGTAGTCCAAGGGAGGGGGCGAGCACGACACTCCACACCAGGGAAAAAGCCTTGCATTACTGTGTGGAGTTACAGACAGAAGAACAGGAAGTGAGGATTTCTCAGAAGAAATAAGGACCGCCTAACGCAGATTTACGTCGGCAGAATGGCACAGCTGGGCACAATCACGTATGGGTACACCCTCTAAGTGACCAGCCGTGGATCGCCGGCACGCGACCTGGTCCGAAGCTCGGTGACCGCGGGACCCGATCCCCGCCAGTGTCCCGCGATCGGTCACAGGAGCTGAAGAACGGGGAGAGGTGTGTATAAGTGTCACTGATCGTCTGTTCCCTGATATAGGGAAAGGCGATCAATGTCTTCACACGTCCAGCCCTGCCCCCCTACAGTTAGAAACACATATGAGGTCACACTTAACCACTAGGGGGCGCTGTAGGGGATAACGCCTATAACGGCAATTGTCATTTTCACAGTATCGGTGCATTTTTATAGCACTTTTCGCTGTGAAAATGACAATGGTCCCAAAAATGGGTCAAAATTTTCCGATGTGTCTGCCATAATGTCGCAGTCATGAAAAAAAATGAAATAAAAAATAGCTGATCGCCGCCATTAGTAGTAAAAAAAAATTATATATATATATATATATATATATATATATATATATATATATATATATATATATATATATATATATATATATATATTAAAAAATGTCATAAAACTATCCACTATTTTGTAAACACTATAAATTTTGCGCAAACCAATTGAAAAACGCTTTTTGCGATTTTTTTTTTTTTTTACCAAAAATAGGTAGAAGAATACGTATCGGCCTAAACTGAGAAAAAAATGTTTTTTTTTTTTTATATATCTTTTTTTGGGGATGTTTTTATTTACAGAAAAAAGTAAAAAATATCGATTTTTTTTCAAAATTGTCGCTCTATTTTTGTTAATAGCGCAAAAAATAAAAACCTCAGGAGGTGATCAAATACCACCAAAAGAAAGCTCTATTTGTGGGGAAATAAACGTCAATTTTGTTTGGGAGCCACGTCGCACAACCGCGCATTTGTCAGTTAAAGCGACACAGTGCGGAATCGTAAAAAGGGGCCAGGTCCTTAACCTGCATATTGGTCCGGGTTTTAAGTGGTTAAAAGCAAAATGGAAGGATGAGGTAAGTGAAGGAGGACTGCACTGCAAGGTAAAGGAAGCTATTTAGGGAAAAAGAACAATTGGACCTTTACAACCCCTTTAATATATATATATATAATTTTTTTTTAAAAGGTGAACGTATCATTTAAGCGCTAAACAGCAATAGCAGGCATTACAAAGCAAGTACCATACCATACGGTCTTTCTTTCTATAACCATCTTGCAGCAGCACTACAATCCCTCGGCACACTCATGATTTTTTACTGGAGCAGCCAATCACCAGGGCCGAGATGTGTGGGAACGTGCTTTAAAGGAGTTGTAAAGGACAAAAAAATGTTTTGCCCAAAAAGAATGCCTGCAAGGTAGACAGACAGAATACTGTAATGATTCTGTTAACCAAACGAGTAAATACCTATTAAATTCCTTCATCTATATCACCTCCGGCGTTCTAGTTTCTGTTCTCTCATTCACTTCCTGGTTTGCGGCGCTCGTTCATGTAAGAACTACATTTCTCAGTATGAATTGTGGCACGCCCAGTAATTCACACCTCCTTGAAGTCTCTAACATGTAGAGAGTGTCCTGCCGCACAGATGTAGTTCCCAGGAGGGGGCGAGCACATCACTGACCACCGCAGTAAAGCCTCCCTTCACGGTGGTGAGTAATAATCAGACAAGCAGGAAGTGAACAGAACAGAGAAGAAATAGAGCAACTTCTGAGCAAAAATGAACAATGAGGAAGTGAAAAGAGGAATGTCTGCAGGTAAAGGATGCTTATTATGAAAAAAAAAAAAAAAATATGTTTTCCTTTACAAGCCCTTTAACCCAAATCTATAGCAATGCTTCAGTATTTGCATAGGCGTTTGGTGGCGCTGTGAGGATTACTGAAATCTATATAGATATATGGAACTTTATGGTGCCCGCCACCTGCTGTGTCGCCTCGTTTAGGATTCTCTATCCAGTACAGGTACACTTTAAAATCTTACCAGCTCTTGCTTCCCAGGACCATGCGCGCCGGTCATGCAAGCTGTAACAAGGGGGTGGAGCTTATGCAAAGTTTACACCAAGATGAGGGCGGTGCTTATCCGTCCTATCCTCCCGACACCAAGTCTACTAAAGAATGGAAAGTCCATTCAAAATGTCATATATCACTTACTAAGCTGAAGAAAATATTACACAGGAATATAAACTGTGCTGCTAGTAACAAACAAAACTAAAAACACTCCTTGGTGGGCACAAGTTTCAGAAGTTCATCATCCAGCCACAATGTGACATCACCTACTCAGACCATGGGGGACCCCCCGCTGTCATGACTTCACGTGAAGAGGTCAGACCCCGAGGGAAGTAAAGTAAGGACACGGAATATATGGCAGCTGGATATTGATTGGCATGTACTGACGGAGGACGCTGGCTTCGCTCGGCTGTGCTGACGTTTGATGAACCAGGAACATCACAGCGTTTATTTCTGGAGCTTTTTCTATTTACAGACGTTTTCCCGCAGTCACACAGCGCAGGTCACTAACAGGATTGGTACACACTGCAAAACAAACACAATACAAAACAAAAACTTGTAACAGATTATAAAGTGTGAGCTGGAATTTGGCTTCACATTGTTAGTGTATCTAAATCTGCTTGTACATCTAACACTGCCCCCTCAGACTCACAATGCTGCCCCTGTGCTCCTTCATCCAGAGTGGAGGGACTCTAATAAAGGAGGTGTGTTACTATCCAGATCATCAGGTGAACCAGAAAACGAATGCAACCACGACACCTAATGATCGGAAAGCTGCAATAGATTACACTTTTGGTTTTGAGTTTTAATACCGCTGTAAAGTAGGACTGTATCCAGGCTATGGATGATATCCAATCATGTTGTTAGGCTGCGTACACACGTCCGAGAACCTCGTCGGGCTAAACTCATCGTTCCGCCCGATGAGCGGTCGAAATAGCTCCAGGGGGGGTGGAGGCCTGCGACTGGCAGACAGTGGCGGGCAGGGGGGTTGGCTGCGACGGGGGCAAAGGGGGGGGGGGGGGGGGGACTGCGATGGGCAGACATCGGCTGGGGGGGGGGAGGGGGGGTTACGATGGGCAGACAGCGGCGGGGGGGTGACGATGGGCAGACAGCGGCGGGGGGGGGGGGGGGGGTGACGATGGGCAGACAGCGGCGGGGGGGGGGGATGGTGACGATGGGCAGACAGCAAGGGAATGGCTGCTGGATGGGGACAGGGCAAGGGAATGGCTGCTGCGATGGGCAGACAGCGGCAAGGGAATGGCTGCTGCGATGGGCAGACAGCGGCAAGGGAATGGCTGCTGCGATGGGCAGACAGCGGCAAGGGAATGGCTGCTGCGATGGGCAGACAGCGGCAAGGGAATGGCTGCTGCGATGGGCAGACAGCGGCAAGGGAATGGCTGCTGCGATGGGCAGACAGCGGCAAGGGAATGGCTGCTGCGATGGGCAGACAGCGGCAAGGGAATGGCTGCTGCGATGGGCAGACAGCGGCAAGGGAATGGCTGCTGCGATGGGCAGACAGCGGCAAGGGAATGGCTGCTGCGATGGGCAGACAGCGGCAAGGGAATGGCTGCTGCGATGGGCAGACAGCGGCAAGGGAATGGCTGCTGCGATGGGCAGACAGCGGCAAGGGAATGGCTGCGATGGGCAGACAGCGGCAAGGGAATGGCTGCGATGGGCAGACAGCGGCAAGGGAATGACTGCGATGGGCAGACAGCGGCAAGGGAATGACTGCGATGGGCAGACAGCGGCAGGGGGGGGGGGGGGGTCACTGCAAAATTAAGGGCACTGCACTGTAATCATTACAGTGCCACTTTATAGTGCAGTCAACTTTATATCACAGTGCCACCTTTGAAAATTATACTAAGCAGGTGGTTAACAATGGGTTCCACTAGGATTATGGTTGTGCATTCACCAGGTCAGGTGCTGCTCCTGTCCTCTGAGAAAAACAGGTCTGTGTGATACTTGGCAAGTACTGGTATGTCCTATTTTTTTTCATAAGCTCCAATAGAAAAATAAATAAAACAAGCAGTCCACTAGCAACGCCTGCATCTTTCCCATCAGAGTCTAGGGAGAAAAAGCTACGCATGTGCAGTACCGCAACGCTTTTCCCATATTGCCCACCTGATAAGACCAGAGATACTGGCTGCTACATTTATATGCAAATTTTAACTTTTCCTTCTACAAACTAGCCCCACCCCTTTTATTAGCATACCTAAAGGGTGTTTTTACTAGAATAGGCAACGTTACTGACCAACAGGGAGGCTTAGAAGGAGGAAAGGCATGGAATCAACTCCAGTTGTCATCTTTAGGATCACTAATGGCTTTAAACCTGGATTCCAGGAATTCAGCAATTTTGCAAAAAGTGCAGGCACACCGAGTTAGGTCCAATTAGGTGCATGCCACCTCTGGGACTTAACTCCATTACTTCTGACAGGTTTATTGCACTCCGGAAAAATACAAGCCAGCTTTAAAGGGTCACTAAAGAAACATTTTTTTTAGCTAAATAGCTTCCTTTACTTTACTGCAGTGCTGTTTTCATGTCCTCATTGTTCATTTTTTGCTTTGATGTTGCTGTAATTCTGCTCTGTTCTGGACACTTCCTGGTTGTCGGTTTCCTGAGGACCACAGTACTGGGAGCTTTCCCACTGTGGTCACTAATCAAGGAGGTGCGATTACTGTGTGTAAACTGAAACTAGATTGAGCTGAGGGGTTTTAGACAAACCATCACTGCCCTTTATTGGCTCTCTGGCTCTGTACATCAGAGAGACAGGAAACAACAGCAAAAACGAAACTAGAACTGTAGGTTGATTATATGATTGATTTTAATCTATTTTTAATCATTTTTAAAAGGAATCAGTTAACTATTATATGTCTCTATACCCTGTAAACCGTAATTTCAGCCCAAAAAAAAAATGTTCCTTTAGTGACCCTTTAAGGAGGATAGATCCAAAGAGAGCAGCTATGCCCGCCCCTCTACTCTACTGCCCATTTACAGAAGCCTTTGTATCTTGGGAATGAGTACACATAATACAAAAGCCTCTGTAAATGGGCCAGAAGGAAGGAAAGGGGGCGGGCATAGCAGTTCAAGCAACTCTGCTCAAGAAGGAGCATCGCTGGAGCTCCGGAAGTTCTTTTCCTAAAGCATAATAAACCCGACATATGTAAATATTAGAGATAAGTCTAGAGGTGGCAGGCATCTCGGACTTCTCATGGTATGCCTGCAGTTTTTACAAAAAAGCTTTAAAGTGCAATTACTTCAGTGTGTGTGTATTTTCTCATCCTAAGTTCAGTCTCCGTTGCTCAATTTTAAAAATCGGTGTAATGCAAGGGGTTGAATGTGGACTCTTCCTTTAAAATTTCCATTCATGTAGCAATTTCTCACCATTGAAAACCCCCAACTGGCTCTGCAAATCGATGTCGGACCAAGAAGGAGGCAACAGCTTCAGCAACCTACAAGAAACAAATTCATAAAAAAAAAGAGAGAGAAAAGGGCAAAATGAATGCGCTGCGGCACACTTTGATCATTCTACAATCATTCTAAAAACCTAAATGACCAGGGACAGGCATTGTCCCTTGAATCCTATTGTTAAAACTGAAGTTTAAAGCGGTTGTAAAAGGTACAATGTTTTTTTTTTACCATCATGCACGAAAAAAAATTTAAAAAAAATTAACTTGTGTGCAGAAACCCCCCCCCCTCAATACCGCCCCAAGCCCCATCTCGATCCAGCAATGTCCACAAGAGCCTTGCCGCTCTGAAAATTCACACTCTCGATTGGCTTCTGGCAGCAGTAGGGGCAATTGGCCAGTGAGCCAATCAGTAGATGTTAGGCGGCGTACAGACGATCGGATATATCCGATGAAAACGGTCCGCGGACCATTTCCATCGGATATGTCCGATCGGGAGATTGATCCGATGGCGTGTACACACCATCGTATCAAATTCCCCGCCGCCGGACGGCGCGGTGACGTAGTGGTGACGCGGCGGTGACGTTGACGCCGCCGCGTCACCGCCACGTCACCGCACCAGGAAGTAAAACACTTCCGCGCATGCGCCGAATCCATTCGGCAGCGGCGCGGCGGCGGTGGGGGCCGACATGTCTGCTGGTAAGTGTACTAACCAGCAGACATGTCGGGCGGACAGATTCCCACCGGATAGATTACAAAGCATGCTTTGAAATCTGTCGGGTGGAGAAATCTGTCCGCTAGCCCATACACACGAGCGGAGATGTCTGCTAAAACGGTCCATCGGACCGTTTTCAGCGGACATATCCCCTCGTGTGTACGCGGCCTAAGGGGAGAGGCTGAGCGGTGGCTCCGTGTGTGTATGGACACAGAGCTACAGTTTGGGAGAGCACATGCTTGGGTGCAACTTGCTGTGGGGGCACCCAGCAGGAGGGAGAAGCCGTGAGCACCCCGAGAACCATTTGGCGATTAGCTCACACACATTTACGTTTGCAAAGTGGCTCGTTCCCACAAAATCGCCTTACATGTATGGCAGCTCCTTTATGAGCCATAGCAGGCGCCCGCTGCATGGCGGGGGATCAGATACGCGTGGCCGGCGGGCACGATGTCCGCTGGCAAGGCAAGCCAGAATGGGGATTTGTGTGTATGTACACACAAATCCCCGTTCTGACAGGAGAGGAGAGACAGATCGTCTGTTCCTACTAATCAGGAACAGCGATATGTCTCCTCCTCTAGTCCGTCCCATCCCCCCAACTGCGACATTGCGGCAGACAGATTGGACACTATTGACACTTTTTTGGGATTGACATTTATACAGCAATCAGTGATAAAAATGACTGTGTAAATAACATTGGTAGAGAAGGGGTTAACACTAGGGAGCGATTAAGGGATTAAATGTGTTTCCTGGGAGGTGTTTCTAACTGACTGGAGGAGAGAGATCACTGTTACTGATCACTAGGAACAGCAGATCTCTAATTCCCCTGTCAGAACAGGGATCTGTCTGTTTGCATGTACAGATCCTCTTTCTGGCCCTCGCTTCTGGGTGGGCGGACATCGTGGCAGGGGGCCACGCGCACCTGGTCTCGCGCTGTACAGCGGGCGCGCGCCTGCTAGGGGTCCAACGTACACCTACAGCAATTTGCGGGAACATGCTGACCTGCCACTGTATAACGATGGTGGCTGGTCAGCAAGTGGTTCAAGTGGAGTACCACCCAAAACTGGAACTTCCTCTTTAAGCACCTTTCACCCCCTACATGCCATGATTGGCATGTCATTTTCTTTTCGCCCTCCTAGGAAACCCCTCCTCTGGCCCCTTACTGCCAGCGATCTTCTGGGACATGTCACAGGTCCCAGAAGATTGCCTGGCCAACAGCGCAGCCTGTACCCAGCCGTGAAGCCGCCACAGCCAGGTGCCAACAGTTGCTATGACCGCACCACAGAGGAGGGGGGAGAGGAGCAAGGCTCCGGGTGCACGCATAGCTGCACCGTGGCACAGGCAAGTGTCCGTTGATTTAAAAAGTCAGCAGGTACACTTTTTGTAATAAACGGAAAAAAATGGATGAAACTCCGCTTTAAGCTATACTTCCAGGCATCGATATGTTATACATACATAGTTACATGGGTCCAGCTTGGACCTATGTTACTATGTATATACCATACCTGATCAGTACCCCAGGAAATCCAAATAGACACCATTACTTCAGTGATCTCCACTAGAGTGCCACACCGAGTGACTGCCCTCCTGCGTCGTGAGCACAGGAGGTCGGCCACGTGGCACTGGCACCATTCAGACCGAGCAAAGTCAAAGCGTGATATCACTGCCCCACCATACCACCTCAGAGAATGCAAACGATTCTTTGAATGGGACCCACACTGAGCGGCCAGCCCGATGCCGCTCAGTATTGGTCCCATAGTGAGAGGCATCGGGCTGGCCGCTTAGTATGGGTTCCATAGTGAGCGGCATCGGGCTGGCCGCTTAGTATGGGTTCCATAGTGAGCGGCATCGGGCTGGCAGCTTAGTATGGGTTCCATAGTGAGCGGCATCGGGCTGGCCGCTCAACATCCATAAGCTAGTGTAGATCACTGGAGCAGCAAAGTCTTCTACAGTGACTTCCAACTTCCAGGGGCCTCAGCCAGATATGGTACACGTGCTAAAACAAAAATGCCAAAAGACATTAGGCTTTTGCTGGTTACTTACTTTATCTGGGGCATCTTCATGTACAGCATGACCACACTGTGGGAGGACCTGCATCTGGAACTTTCCTGTTGTGAGAAAAACAAGATGCTGTAAACACATTACATTTTTTTTTCTATTTTATAGATTGAAAGGAAAAGTTGCAATCTACAGTAGGTCAGATTTGGACTGCTGCCTGCGTCCCGCTGGGGAGATCACCCCCCATTTCCTGTCCTGAGGAGGGAGATGTAAACATAAAACTGAACACACAAGAAGGGCTGTGTAACCACAGAGCAAACTAAAGTGGGTCTTTCATTAATACCTCACATCATCCATAAGAACCACTTATTGTATAGGAGCAATAAATAGGGCCTCCAACAATGGCTGCCCGTAAATCGCACACATTCACGAAGCTCAAACATGTTCTTTAGCCTCTTATATTGCAGTTACATGATGTAGCCCAGAGGTAGGCAACCTGGGGCCCTCCAGCTGTTGCAGAACTACAAGCCCCATCATGCCTCTAGGAGTAACTAACTGCCAGCCTTGCAATGCCTCATGGGAAATGTAGTTCCACAACAGCTGGAGGGCTACTGGTTGCCTACCCCTGATGTAGCCCATGTACCGCCACATCTCACTGATTGATAGCGAGGAGGAAATTATTTTTTTAGCGTGTGATGAAGCTATGAGCCCAACGTCATATGAAAAAAAACACATCCCTCAGCTTCTGTCCAACCACTTCAGCCCCGGAAAGGTTTTTCCCCCCTTAATGACCAGGACATTTTTTGTGATATGGCACTGTGTCATTTTAACTGACAAAATAAAATTTCCTTATTTCCCACAAGTAGAGCCTTGTTTTGGTGGTATTTGATCACCTCTGTGGTTTATCTTTTTTGTGCAAAAAAAAAAAAAAAAAGGAGCGACAATTTCGGGATAATATATATATATATATATATATATATATATATATATATATATATATATATATATATATATATATATATATATATATATATATTTTTTTTTTACTTTCTGCTACAAAATGCATCAAATAATATATAAATAATATAAATAATAATAAATAAAAAATCTCAACATTTCATCAATTTAGGGCAATATGGTTGAAAAAAAAAAAAAAAAAAATCGCAATAAGTGTATATTGATTAGTTTGCACAAAATCTATCGCGTTTACAAACTATGGGATTTTTTTATGGCATTTTCATTTATTTTTTACTAGCAATGGCGACAATCAGCGATTTTTAGCGGGATTGGGACAGACAAAAAATAAATAAAATCGGACACCAGACACTTTTTTGGGGGATCAGCGACACAAATACAGTGATCAAGTGCTAAAAATATGCACCGTTACTGCACTAATGGCAGAGAAGGTGTTACCATCAGGAGCGATCAAAGGGTTAAATGTGTCCCTGGTGCCAACTGTGTGGGGGTTGCTCTGACTGGGGGGAAACACCAGATTTTTTATCTTTTCCCATGTCAGAATGGCAATCTGCCGCTCTGTCTCTCTCGGGAACGATCACATGGGCCTGGTGGACATCGGGTTCGCCGGCCTCGTTGATAGGCTCCCCCTGTCCAATCAGCACGCAATCGTGCCTCCGGCGATAAAAATGCACTCCCTAGTGGACATTGCACGGTATGACGTACAGGTACAGGATTTCACACAATAGAGTCGACCTGCCGCAGTACATGTACGTTAGGCGGTTGGCAAGTGGTCAATCATGCATGCTTCTTCCAGTTGGCCCCTGGGTGTTGTAGATCAGCATTTCTCAACTTCAGTCCTCAAGGTGCCAGGTCATGTTTTCAGGCGATCCATTATTTTGCACAGGCGATTTGATCCGTTTCACTGCCTTAGTAAAATTACCAGAGCCGTTTCCTCTGAGGGAAATCCTGAAGACATGACCTGTTGGGACGCCTTAAGGACTGGAGTTGAGAAATACTGCTGTAGACTTTAGCTTTGCAATCTGTTCCATAAGCAGAACTGATGGAGTGTAATCAAGTTACTAATCAGCAGATTGCACAGCCAGAAGGGAAGAACATGCACATCTAAAAGGATGCTAGGGGTGTGCTCTTTCATACAACAGCTGGGCAAGCATGTGTCAACTGCGGTGGTTTCGTGGGAAGAAAAGAGGAAGTCCACAGCTTCCTTCCAGGTAAAATTGGAGCATGGGGGATGAGTGAAAATGCTGAAAATGGAGGGATCGACTGCAATAGCCTCATTCCGAATAAGTAGTAGAGGAACAAGGTATTAATGAAAGAAATTTTGAGCACACAGTAAGTGCAATATATTTTGGCGCCAATGACACAAATTTGGGGGGGGGGGGGGGGGGGGGGGTTTACTGACACTTGTCATTGGTTTATGGTTAAGTCACCTCCTGCCACTTTTAAACTGCTCAGAATGCCTTCATGAAAAAAAAAAAAAAAAAAGGCTGAAAAAAAAAAAAAAAAAAAGAAGAAGAGGCCGGTGTTGAGTTGTGCTGTGTTGGGGGGTGCAGAGTCCTGCTGTCTCCCAGAAGACAGTGGGGGGCGGACAAGGCGTTGATCGCTGCATATTCTGTGGCGATCTTTTGTCCGGAAGTTGGAGCAAATACCTGCAATAAACGGGTATCTGCTCCCCCATGAAAGGTGCCAGGAGGGGGGGGGGGGGGGGGGGTGACTGGATAAGCACGGAAGTTCAATTTTTGGGTGGAACACCGCTTTAAGGCACTAGCTGTTCCAATGACAGCTGAATAGCAATGCGGACCCTGCACTGGAGATCAAGTTATAATGATGGGGATGGCGGGATCAACAGGCAACATTTTAAAATAGAATTTAACCCTTGAATTTATGAATATTTATAAGACAGCCACATAACGCATGTACCTTGACAAACATACAGTACCGTGTTTGACACTCTGGTTACCCAGCAATTAGCACTGGAAACTGTCAGCCATTTCAGACCACCAGAATGGAACTGAGCAACACTGAGTTGCATGGTGTCGCTTCTTAGGCCTGGTTCACACCTATGCAGGTTGCAGGTGTAATTTAATACAAGTTTTTGGTCAATTAAAATGCACAGATGTAAACATAACCCAATAGGAGACCGTGTTAAACGGACTGCAGTGTGTTTCTGCAAAACTGAAAATGCACTAAAAAATGCGTTAGGTGTGAACCAGGCCTCAATGGCTGGCAGTTTCCAGTGCTGTTTGTTGGACAACTGGAGCCCCAGCAGGCATCAAACAAGGTGCTACGCCTTTATCAAGGTTAAAAAAATAAAAATACAAGGATATAGCACCAAGTAACATTCTTACCCTGCATCTGGCCTATTGTGAGGTCTTTATCCAGTCTGTCAACTCCTAAAAGAAGGTCAAACAAGATAAAATGAACACAAACCATCTGAAGACACTGCTTACAGAACCGACAGCAGATAATGACGAGTGGACCATACCATGCACAGGGTGAGGGGGGGGGGGGGTGACTTACCTGCCAGGAGGAGCTGTTTAGGGATTGGACAGCTAAGGAAGAGGTTGGAGAGCCCCCGGAACCAGCCGTCCCAGTATTTCTCCGTTTTGGACAGCTCAATTCTCCAGGTATAAGGACGCTCTTTCTTGGTCTAAAAGGTGAAATTTTTAGAAAAATTAAGCAATATGGAAGCTGAAAGGTGACAGACTCTCTTATATATTTATATATTATATATATATATATATATATATATATATATATATATATATATATATATATATATATATATATATATATATATATATATATATATATATATATATATATATATATATATATATTATATACACACACACACACACATACATGCCGATAACAGACACTGGCCATCATATGACAGTTCCACAGGCGGAGATACACAACTTTCCTATGGTTTGGTATCAGGTTGGCCAGTAATTAATAAAACAAGTACAATAAAATTTGATGAATGTTCATATTCAGCCCTCCTACTCAGAGGATTAGAAGGGGGGGTACAATGCACACCTCCAATGCTGGCTTAGGAAAAACAAAAGAAACCTGTCTGGTTGCCATTATCTCACTTGAGCCTCATAAAGAGGTGTCTGTGACCTGGAGAAAATTTTGTGACCTAAATTGACCAGATTAGAAGGCGGTAACCTAAAGTCTATAGGACCCTTATAGTGTTTTTAAAACCCAGGACTCTGCATTCACTATATCTGGTCCACCACAGTACACAGAACATGGAAATGCAATTCCTTTAGTAAATATAAACTGCTAAAATACCTAATTTCACCAGCAATATATAGCAGTCTTGTGACTTCTATCAGTGTCTGGTTGAAGCTTGTAGTAGGAGTTTTCATTTTCCTCTGACTATCCTAAGAGTCTGCAGGACCTCTGACCCTCTGTCTAGACAACTTTGGCACTTCAGCTGTGTTGAAACTACAAGTCCCCTCATGCCTCTGCCTCTATTGGTCATGTAAAGCAGTGGTAAACTTGCGCTTCCCTAGAAAAATGTGCAATTAAACATGAAAAACAAAATCAAGGTGATAATGAGAGGGTTAAATCAGATAAAGCAGGACAACACCTGCTGATTGCCCTCAGCTGAATCAGTGAATAAATGCAAAAAAAGTGTATAATGAAAAAAGAATAGAAAATAAGAAATATATATTGGGACAGAGAATACTCTGAAAATGGTGCTGCAATTTGGAAACTGCTGGAATAGGCAGCAATTGATAGAAATGGTAAAGGAGAGAAATATAGCGCAACCCCCAAAAATATATTAGATATATACACTGTGAAACAACACCCAAAAATAAAATGTGACAAAGTATAATAATTCAATGTATCCACTTGTAAGCAATCAAGAAATAAAAGTTTTCAGATGTTACAGAGTCCACTGGTCAAAAATGAAAACGATGAATCGCTGGCTTAGCAGACAATATAGCTGGATCTTCCGCACAGTAATAAAACTTCAATATGCAGGAATACAAGATAAAAATTCGGGCGAGCTGGCCCCTTACCAGAAAAGATGGCCTCTGCCTCTGAACGTCAGGGTCTTGCAATGTCTCGTGGGACTTGTAGTTGTACCACAGCTGGAGTGCCGAGATTGCCTACCCCTGGTCTAGACAGAGGGTCAGAGGTCCTGCAGACACCCCATCTGTGGTACAACTACAAGTCCCACGAGACATTGCAACAGGGGTCGACCAGAAATTGTGACCTGGCACCCACGGCGGCTGGTAATTAAGGCCGCAAAGCCGCGGCCTCAATTACCGGCTGCCGCGGGCCCGCCGTGATCGAGTGGCGGGGCAGCACGGAGGCACAGGATCCTGTGTCTCCGTGCTTCCCCACCTCCCCTGCCGCGCGATCGCGGCGGGTCCGCGACGGCCGGTAATCGAGGCCGCGGCTTTGCGGCCTTTTGAAGTCCCTTCTGTGTCCTGTGAGCTGGCCGTTGTCATCACAAGTTAAACAGCAATTCTAATGTAATTTTTCACTATTTTCACTGCCATGTCCTTCCCTATAATTAGAACCCCCAAATATATATATTGTTTATTCTACGTCGTACTTGCACAGCGGTCTTACAAGCGCACTTTTTTGGAGAAAATTACAAAAAAATTAAAAATAGTAAAGTTATCCCAATTTTTTTTTATAGTGATAAATATTTGTATATGATATACATATACTACCCTGCTGATACAATATAGATTTAAATTTGTATCCCCATGTGTATAACACCTGCAATACATAAAAAAATAATACTAATTATTCCATAACACCACTGTGCTCAAAAACGCGTCCCTCGTTATGCACTACCAAGTGCCAAAAACCATGCACAGTAAAAATGATCCAATATTCAAAGTCTTAAAACATTCAATTGTTCCAAAAAAGGGGTTTTCAGAAGTATATATGTATGTATACGTGTGGTGCCCAAGAATTCTTGACTGCAGATCCGTGACTTAATCACCCTTAGCCCTGGTTCACACTGGGCTGCGGGAGTGAACTCGCGCGATTTCACTCCCTCTGGCAGTCCCAATTTCGGCGCTATTTAGGAGACATCTGTGCAGGGTTCTGCACAGATGTCAATGTAAATCGCGTCCTGAAATCGCAAAAAGTAGTACAGGAACTACTTTTTGAAATCGGTGTAGCGCCGCAGATGCGGCGTCGCACCGATTAGGACGGTGTCCTAACCATGTCTTTTTAATGTACTTTTATTAATATGTACTGTAATGTTTATTCAAACACCAAAGTCTTTTGGGGTTGCATCAATAAAAATCTAATTTTATGTCAATGATTGGTGCCTAGAAAGTAAATTTTTTCGTCAAACAACAATTTGCTATAGATTTACAGTTAGGGTCCTTTCACAGGTCCGTTCCGTTCGTCCGTTTTTTGGACGTCCGGTAACGGACCTCAATGCTTCCCTATGGGAGCGGATCCGTTAGCGGATGATGCATCCGCTAACGTCCGCTAGATCCGCATCCGTTTTTGCGGACGGAAGAATGTCCTATTTTTCTTCCGTCCGCCCAAACGGATCGGATGCAAACGGACAGACGGTCCGTTTCCATCCGACTCCCCATAGGGGAGAGCGGAGGAGAGACGGGGCGGTCCCTGCCCAGTGTGCGGGGACCGCCCCGTCCGCCGACAGCTGAGTGGAGACACAAGGAGCGGACCGAAAAACGGTCCGCTCCGTATGAAAGGAGCCTTAGGAGGTCCTAGAAAAATTACAAAATTACAATCTAATGCAAATAAAGAGGAATTTGAAATAAGTAAACTAATAACCTGTAGCAGCACTCATGTAACTTATGTATTAGAATGCGAGTGCGGGCTACAATATGTGGGCAGGACCACCAGAAAGCTCTCCACAAGAGTGGGGGAGCATATTGGAAACATAAAAAGAGGTTTTAAATATCACAGTGTCTCAATACACTTTAGGAAAGTACACAACCGGGAACCCCACGAAATTGAAAATATACGCTATAGATAAGGTAGAAAAAAACTGGAGAAATATCAATATGACAAGGGAAATATAAAAAAAGAGAGACATATTGGATTTTTAAATTAGATACCCTTAAGCCCAGAGGTATGAATATTGAGCTGGATATAAATTGTTTCTTGGAAAATTATTGAAGAACTAAAGTAATTTTTTTATTTTTATTTTATATCTATTTTATCTTTATCTTTACTTTTATTTTTATGCTTATTTTTAATTTATCCAATTAAGGTGATAGTTTGAATAAAGATCTGGTCCATTGACATATTTTAATAAGACGTATTTTAATGATAAGACACATTTAAAACGTCAAACATTAGGTTTAAAGATAGGCGTTGTATGTATTTTTATGCATTTTAAAGTATATTTTAAGATTAAGATGGTCCGTTCAGGGTTAATGCTCTGGTATCCTAATAATAACCCACAATAAACACGGCGGCTAGCGCACATCCCAACACAAATTACCCACAAGAAATATGGCGGTTAGCGCACATCCGGTACCATCACGAGAAAAAAATGGCGACACATCTATATCCGGTAACACGCAATTGGCTGGAGTCGACTACAAATAGCAACAAGAAACAAACGCCCATAGCTCCCTGACGACGCATGCGTACATGCGAAATGCGTAGAGGCTTATGGGTACATTTCTTTGAAACCGGAAATACGTCACGTTCCACCTCGACGGCACTTCCGCGTATCGAACAGCGCACAGTTGAAGCGTGGAGCGCATGCCGGAGGACCATAGCAGCATACGTTGAACAGACTAGTGCCGGTTAGGGCACTGAAAAATGTGAGTGAAGATTTTAAACCTTTTTAAGGTTTACAAACAAACCTTCTTAGCCTGTGCATACTACACCATGTGGAGTCTTTTCTTTTTGAGCAAGCAGAGGACCTGAAGGCTGGTGTGGAGGCAGAGGGGTTTACCACATGTGGGTCTAGCAAAGGAGGAATGGCAACATTGACACAGAACTGAGGATACACATCTTGGATATTGATTACAGGCCATTTATATACTGCCATCTGGTGAGAATTTAGTATATTAGTGGTGGAGGAATCACATTAAGGGTGATTAAGTCACGGATCTGCAGTCAAGAATTCTTGGGCACCGCATTTATATATATATATTTATTTATTTTATATATATACATACATATACATATATATATATATATATATATATACACACACACACACACACACACACTTCTGAAAACCCCTTTTTTTGGAACGATTGAATGTTTTGAGACTTTGAATATTGGATCATTTTTACTGTGCATGGTTTTTGGCACTTCGTAGTGCATAACGAGGGACACATTTTTGAGCACGGTGGTGTTATGGAATAATTTGTATTATTTTTTAATGTATTGCAGGTGTTATATACACATAGGGATACAAATTTAAATCTATATTGTATCAGCGCAGTAGTATATGTATATCATATACAAATATTTATCACTATTATTTTCACACCTCCTGTAGGTGAGCATAAGAACTGCAGCAGATATATCAATTAGATAAATACCACATATATATTTCTTTGTGCCGGTAACACCACACACGCATAAAAAAAAAATGTTATATTGTGAAAGATAATGTTACGCCGAGTAAATTGATACCCAACATGTCACACTTCAAAATTGCGTCCGCTCGTGGAATGGCGTCAAACTTTTACCCTTTAAAATCTCCATAGGCGACGTTTAAAAAAAAAAAATCTACAAGTTGCACGTTTTGAGTTACAGAGGAGGCCTAGAGCTAGAATTATTGCTCTCGCTCTAACGATCGTGGCGATACCTCACTTGTGGTTTGAATACCGTTTACATATGTGGGCGCTACTCACGTATGTGTTCGCTTCTGCGCGCAAGCTCGGTGGGACGGGGCGCGTTTTCTGGCTCTTAACTTTTTTAGCTGGCTCTTAGATTCCAAGCAAATTTGTCAAGCCTTGCATTGCAAGACCCCCGACATTCAGGAGGCATGACCAATAGAGGCAGAGGCATGATGAGACTCGTAGTTTCAACACAAAGTTGCCTACCCCTGGTCTAGACCAGTGCCGATCACATGCACCAGCACTTTCCCCCCCAAAAAAAATTATAAAAAAGCAAGACACAACAAACTGAGCATACAAGTTCCCCAAGGCTCTTTATCATCAGCAGATGGCTTGGAGTCCGTGGAAGAAGGGTCCAATTAGAGAAGACAGGATCAAACAGCTATCTTACACAATGCAGAGGACTATCCCCTTAGAGCCCTTTCACACTGGGGGCGATTTGCAGGCGCTATAAATAGCGCCTGCAAACCGACCTGAAACAGCAGCTTTCACACTTGAGCGGTGCGCTAGCAGGACCGCTCCGAAAGTCCTGCTAGTCGCATCTTTGGAGCGGTGAAGGAGTGTTGTGATTACCGCTGCTCCACCTCCCATTCCCATTGAAAGCAATGGGAAACCGCAGCTATACCGCCGGCAAGGCGCCTTGCTGGTGGTATTAACCCTTTTTCAGCCACTAGTGGGGGTAAAACAAGTGGTGAAATACCGCCACAATTCCAACGGTAAAGTGCTGCTAAAAAAAACATTGCTTTACCACCACTGAACCTCCCGCCCCCGTGTGAAAGGAGCCTTAGGTTTTACAGCAAGTATAACAAGCATGCTTTACTGTATATACAGACTGATTGTACTGTTGTGAGTTTAGTAACACTTTAAATACCTTAAACATGCAGGATTGCAGTTCCTCACATTACCCTAAAGTATTACGCAGGGGAGATTTAGAAGGGGGCATCAGTCTTCAGATCCCCAGCGCCACCATCTTGGCCATGAGAGGCCGGCTGCGACTTCCTTTCTTTTACAGCCGCCTCCCCACTGTGCATGTGCAAAATGCGCTGCACCGAGACGGCCATCGGTTCAGGCAGCTGGCGGATCCAGACTTCCTATGTCGGGATCAGGCGCTTCCTCATCTTATAGCTGTGACATCAGCGGAGAGCGGGCTTCAGACTGAAAACGGGTCACAGGAGTGCAAAACGAATTGCACTCCTGTGACCCAGAGGAGAAGCCCAGCCTAAAAAGCTCAGGCTGGACTTCTCCTTTAACAAATCAACCCCTATATCTTTTACTTTCCTTGTGTTGAGACAGATGCACACCTTGACTACCTTATAGCCCTGGAACCAATAACCCAACAACTCCTCTGCCTCTTGGGTTTAGATTCTGTTTGAACCAGTGCCATGAGATCCTGATCTAGAATCTTCTCACCAGGATCACGTGGACATTTCCCCACCTACTGGGGTCAAAACAATAAGGAAGGAATACCCTACACTTCTATCTACCTCAGTATCATCCGCCTTCTTCCTCTTATTAATGGAGTGTCCTCCATTTTCTTCCTCATCCTCCTCCTCCTCTTCTATGATACCTTCTACTATAGCTTTGGGTCCCTCAGGACTTGAGTCTTCTTCACATCTGTGGAGCAGAGAGAGGTTCTCCAAATGAATAAAATTCATGAAACGTCAGGGCTCCAGACAGATGTTTCAGCTCAATACTCACTGCTTGATCTGTCCGGCCATGGAGACCCGGGCCGAGTCCGGATTCCTGATCTGACCGCTCTTCACACTACGAAAAAGCAAAAGGGAGATTATTCTAAAGATTTTTGTGTTACGCGATCTATACAGGCATAAAACGCACTAAATCAATATGTTTATGCATTTCTAATGTCACTTTATTTTCAAGTAGGAATTTGCATTTTTTTTGTAACATTGAGAAAACAAAAACTACAAGTAATCACTGACCTCCATTCTATGGCATTCTCTAGCGATATGAAGGTTTTGGGGCGGCTGCGGAGGAAGTTCTGCATACTATTTAGTGCATCCATGGCCGTGCCTGGAAAACAAATGTGAAGTAGAAAAAAAAAAAAAGCAATTACAAAAATTGGACTGCACGTGTCCGCTGATTAACAGCTGAAGATGTAAAACACATGGGCCCGGATTCACATACATCGGCGCAAATATATGCCGCCGTAGCATACGTCTTTTACGCTACGCCGGCGCAGGGGAAGGGGTTCACAAAGCAAATGCTCCCAACGTTGCGACAGCGTAACGTAACTTCGTAGGCGTAAGCCAGTCAAAGTAGGTGGAAGTGGGCGCGATACATTTAAATGAAGTGTGACCCCATGCAAATGATTGTACTGAGCGTCAGACAAGTACTTAAAACGAACTGCGCATGCGTTTTGACGTGCCCAATCACGTCAAAACAACTGCCTAAGATACGTCAAATCACTGCCTAGAGCGTGAACGTAACCTACGTCCAGCCCTATTCACGTACTACGCAAACTACGTAAAATTCGACGACATTCGTTCCCTGGTCAATACCTTTGCATGAGTTGCGCCTCCAATATGGGGAAAACCTTTACCCCGGACATACGACTTACGCAAACGCGTATATTATGCGCCGGGCGCAAGTACGTTCGTGAATCGCCGTATTTGACTCATTTGCATATTTGAATCGAAAATCAATGGGAGCGCCACATGCGTCCAGCGTAAATATGCGCCCACTATACGCCGGCGTAGTAAAGTTACGTTGGCCGGCTGAAGCCTATTTTTCTACATATCTTGCTTTGTGGGTCAGCGCATAGATACGACGGCGCACATTTGTACTTACGTCAGCGTATCTGGAGATACGTCGGTGTAAGTGCTTTGTGAATCCGGCTTATAGTGCAACCAATCAGAAATCGGTTTACCAGTATATTTTAAAAAGCTGAATTTTATTTGTTGCTATGGGTACATCATTTATTACTTTCCTGCTTCTTGCACTTTGTTATTGAACAAGCTTGTTGGTGTCCTCTCCCCTCCAGTCCTCTAGAAGGAACTCCTGCAGAGCCCAAGTGAAGAATGCCAAAAACAGGAAGTGACAATGTACGCTTCTGCAGTTTTAAAACACCCGAGGGCACCTCAAGGGCTGGGCTGAGGAATAGGCAGGAGAGGCAACAGCCTTGGCCACTTCAGCAGGAAGGGGGCACAGAAAGACCATCTTTTCATATAGGCACACCTGGGCACTGTCCAGGAACCCACCTTTTACAGCCAGGAGTGATCATTGCGACGGATGAGGAAAATAACTGGAACGGATCTTGTGTGGCTCTCATTGCAGCAGCGAAAATCCAGGAGAGCCACAAAGGATCTGTTGCAGTAATTTCTTCCACTGCCCCCAGTACTGATCATTCATAAACGAAGCATAGTTTATTATAAAATTTTGCAAACGGGTAATTTTTCTCCTTCATTAATGTGCGCTAATGAGGCGGCACTGGTGGGTACTGATGGGCACAGATAAGTTTGGCACTGATGGGCAGCACCAGTAGGCGACATTGATGGGTAGTACTGTGGGTACCGATGGGTGGCACTGGTGGTCACTGGCAGATGGCTCTCTTCATCGGGACCGATGTCCCTCTGACAGCCTCCGGTGATTGGCTATTTTTTTCTCCTCACGCTATTAGAGCGAAGGGAAAAAATAACAGATTAACGGCTCTGTTTACATCACATGATCAGCTGTCATTGGCTGACAGCTGATCACGTGGTAAGGGGGTTTTTAGACTCGATTGCGGGGGGGCGGGCAGGCTGCACAAGCACAGGAGGACATCCAGGGACGCCCTCCCAGCAAGTCAAGTCTGCGCTGTCGCTGTCTTTTGGCTATATCACGGATCTGTAGTGGTTAAGGAGTTGTCTGTTTACTGTTACAACATGTACCTACGTTTGCCTATCCGGTCTAGGTTTGAAAAGTCTTTCTCCAATTGCGTGCTTCCTAGGTGTGAATTGTTCATCGAGTCGCCTATTGTTTCTGTCTGATTGCTAATCTTCTGGAGAGTCATACAGGACGCGATTATTCTTGTGTCAATTTTACCTCTTTACTTAAAAATTGTGGGATGATTAACCCAATGTTTTATTATTTAGGTGGCAACTGCCCTATTTTTGAAGTGTATAAAAACCTGGTTTCTGTTTAATAAAGTTATTCCTTTGGTTTTACCTCAACATCTTGTCTGCGTACAATGCTTGGGGTAAAGGGCTGGTATTAGCCATTGGTCTGCTGGAAGGGTTTGGATGGCAGGAGGCACTATTTGGCGGAAGAACCCAGTCGGGGTTCCAGGCAGTCAGTCACACTCACCTTCTACAACATCGATCATACAGAGTCCCAGCAAACTTGGCACGTGATTAGCAGCTGTAGCGTGCACTGCGATAGCGCCACCCATGCTGTGGCCAATCAGCATAATAGGAGGGGGCAGGTCCCCATACAAAAGTTCCACCACATTCCCGATGTCCCTGTTCAAACACAATGCCAAATCAACAAAAAAAGTTGGTTTAAGATCTCAGAAAACGGAAAAATACAAAATGCATCACATTTCATCGAAAATGCTACTTAGGCAAACCTTATAGCCGGTTCACACTGAGGCAACTAGTCGGGCGGCTCAGCTGCCTGACGAGTCGCGTCCCTTTGAATGCAATGGAACCGTTCTAATAGGAGTGTCGCAAGTCGCTCCGACTTAGAAAGAGGTTCCTGTACGACTTTGGGGTGGCTCGGGCGACCTGCTTTGACTTCTATGCAGAAGTCGTTGTGCAAGTCGCCTCTGAAGTCGTCCGCAGTGTAGCCCCCGGAGTCGTGCTGCGGGAGTGTGAACCGGCTCTTAAAGCCCAACTTTGCTATATTAACCACTTGAGACCCGAGCCTGTTTTTCAGATTCGGTGTTTACGAGACTAAAACAGGTTTTTTTGCTAGAAAATTACTTAAAACCCCCAAACATTATATATATTTTTTTTTCTAACACCCTAGAGAATAAAATGGCAGTCATTGCAATACTTTTTTTCACACCGTATTTGCGCAGCGGTCTTACAAGCGCACTTTTTTTGGAAAAAATTCACTTTCTTGAATTAAAAAATAAGACAACAATAAATTTGGCCCAATTTTTTTATATATTGTGAAAGATAATGTTACGCCGAGTAAAATGATACCCAACATGTCACGCTTAAAAATTGCACCCGCTCGTGGCATGGCGTCAAACTTTTACCCTTAAAAATCTCGATAGGCGATGTTTAAAAAATTCTACAGGTTGCATTTTTTTAGATACAGAGGAGGTCTAGGGCTAGAAATATTGCTCTCGCTCTAACGATCGCGGTGATACCTCACTTGTGCGGATTGAACACCGTTTTCATATGCGGGCGATACTCGCATATGCGTTCGCTTCTGTGCGCGAGCTCGTTGGGACGGGGCGTTTTAAAAAAAAAATGTTTTGGTTTTCTTATTGGTTTTCATTTATTTTTAAATTTTTTACACTGAAATAAAAAATAAATAAAAATTGATCACTTTTATTCCTATTACAAGGAATGTAAACATCCCTTGTAATAGAAAAAAGCATGACAGGTCCTCTTAAATATGAGATCTGGGGTCAAAAAGACCTCACATCTCATATTTAGACTTAAATGCAAAAGAAAAAAAAAAAAAAGTAAATAAAAAACATGTCTCTTTAAGATGCTGTGCGGGACTGACGTTTTGACGTCACTTCCGCCCAGCAGAGGTATGGGGACGGCTGAGGGACATTTTTCCCTCAGTCGCATCCCCGGACAGACGACGAGCAGACCCGATCGCCTCCGCCGCTACCGACGGCAACGGTAAGTGGCGGAGGGCGCGGGAGAGCGACGGGAGGGGGGGGGCACCCTCTCCCGCCACCGATAACGGCGATCTCGCGGCGAATCCGCCGCGAAGACCGCCATTATCGTGTAGAGATCCGCCCCATGAAGGAGATGGATATCTCGGATGTGGCAGCAGCTGCTGCCGTTACCGAGATATCCATCTTTAAAAAAATGATGTATTTTGATGATGGGGCGGATCTGAAGTGGTTAAAAACAAAAAACACACACACACACACACACACACACACACAGCAGTGGGGCCCATTTTGCAAGGGTCAAATCTATTGTAAACTGCTAGTGATTTAAAAAAAAAAATAATAATAATATGGGCCTTAAAGTGACACTAATGCCAAGTTAAAAGAAAAAAAAAAAAAAAGGGTGGGGCGGAGTTAGATTTTCTACCTTTGTTATCATCTATGTGGATTCCATTTAGTGTCAGTTCTGAAACTGGCTGCTTGCCATCAGGAGTTTTTTTAATCATGTGCTCTTAAGCCCCGCCTCCCAGCATCATAAACCTCTTAAAGGGCTGGGAGGCATTCAGAGGTTAATAATATCTGCACACCTGCAACTTCCTTTATAAGAGTGGTGTAACGGTCACCACCGTTTCCGACCTTCCATCCACGCAAGACAAGACAGCTTAGCTGACACTCTGACAATCCTGCATACACGATCCATTCCCCCAGAATCAAGACGAGACTCAGCTCTGTACTTGTTCCAAAATGTATGAATGCTTTAATGGTTTCTTCTCAGCTTTTTATGCAGTTACAAGTATGTGACAGTAATCAAAATGGACAATGAAGTCTCCACCCCCCTCATCACACATTGGGGCTAATTACTAATTAGTATCCAGACATTTCGGTACCGGGCTATAATTAATATGATCTAATTACTACACCTGAGCAGCCACATTCCTTTATCAAGAGAATTCAAACAAAATACCATCACACAATAAGTTGCCCTTCAATCCACATCTTTAGACAGACGGCCTGTCTCCGACAGAACGGTAGTCACACCTGGGCATCAATAGGCTTTAAACAGTGTTATCACACAATAATTTCAGGAGCCAGCCTCACTTAGCATTTCAACAGCCTGTTACACAGAGGAATGAGTCACTGTCTTGTTGACCTGGTCAGGTCAACATAAACCACTTGTAATATTCCAGTATATCCTGCAAAAATGAATTATGATTTATTAGCCACCCTATGCCCAAAAGGGGCACAGGGTGAACTTAGACCCAAGAGTCCGTAGGGCCGCTGGCACAGGAGTATCCCCAATCCCTCAAAAGTCTCTGGGCATCACGGGTCATGCTGTTACAAGTGGCTATTAAAAATTTATGTGGTTCCACAATGTGTGGAAACAGAACCACCCTCCTCTGTGCACCCCCAATATGAAGGAGAAAGGAAGTCCTTCATTCCAGCGGACCGATTGGGTCCACCTGTCAGTTTGCCAGACCCTCCAGTCCCCCCCATGGAGCGAAGACACCGGATATCCAATCTCATTCTATCCTTAAAAAAAAAAAAAAAAAAAAAAAAAAAGAAGGATGGACGGGGACCAGTTCCTCATCCATCTGGCAGATCGGAGGACAGTCTGCTATAAAACGGAGAGGCAGTCCGTTTACATCTGACCGAGAGCAGGCAGTATCTGTGTCCATAATAAGGTGGGGGGGGGGGGGGGAGGTTTAATGCCATGGCCCCCCAATTGCAGATGTTCCCCCCACTTCCCGTCTGGTGTGAAACAAATGTCTCCCAGACGGTAGGTTAATAGGACCCCAGATAGCAGTAAAAACCTGACAGGGGCTCTAATCTTTCTGCACTGTACCCAAAACTATAAAACAAGTTTGTGAGAACAAACGTTAATACTTCATTACTTACTAGAAAATATCTGTGAAATGTGCCTTGTGATTGTGCTCTGCTTAAACCTGAACTCCGGGCACAAAAAAATAGGTTCCAAATAAATCTCTAAAGCCTCGTTCACACGATCGGATATGTGATGGAATCTAATCCGATGGATTTTTTTCGTCGGATATCCGATGGAGCCAACTTTCAGCAGTCTTGCCTACACACCAGTCAAAAATCCGACCGTGTCCAAACGTGGTGATGTACAACACCGAAAAATGAAGTTCAATGCTTCCGAGCATGCGCCGACTTGATTCTGAGCATGCATGGATTTTTGTCCGATGGACTTCCACACAGACGATCAGATTTTTCTATCGTTTTTTTTATCCATAGGAAAACAAACCGATGGGGCCCACACATGATCGGTTTGTCCGATGAAAACGGTCCATCGGTCTGTTTTCATCGGACAAACCGATCGTGTTTACGGGGCTTAAGACACAATGGGGAAAAAACAGAAGAAGTGGAGGAAAAAAATGCAGAGTGTCCATAGCAGCCAACATGGTACAACAGTGTATTATAGAGGAACCTGGACACTTACTTCGCCATGGTTTCAGCAGAAAGGTCTTCTGGGTCCCGAACTATTGTTTCACCTGTAGAGAAAAAAAAAGTGTGTAAGGTGCTACCGTACGTCAGTTGTGGTTCATCATTAAGAATTGGCCTCATTCACACAGGCAAGTCAGCCATGATGTGCAAGCATCTTGTGAGAAACTGCAGCCAGGAGCTCAGGTGTGGTCACAGCTGTCCCCCAGTAATTGTAATTGTAATTGCACATGGAGCGATTACCTGTGGTTAGGTACAGATGATCATCCTTGGGCACAAGCTGCTTTTTTTAATCATTCCTCCCTGATCACAGGCATTCACTCCCAAGTATATCCGAACACCGAACACATTGTTTTAGGCTGGATTCACACCTATGCATTTAGTGCTTTTTGCAGATTTGCACTACATAACGGGTTCCATAGGAAACCATGGTAAAGTGGACTGTATAGAAAAAACAAGCAAACTCCTGCGCACGGGTGGATTGTCCAAACACTTATTCGAAGATCTTCATAAAAAGTCATACAATTGTCAAGAATGGTAATAGAGGCCTTGCTGCCCTTCGTGGATGGGGAAGTCCTGGCAAAAAACAGAAAAAGAAAAGAAAGGCGCACCAGCCTGGTGTATTAACGCTTGACAATTTATTGAATAATAAATGGGGGGGGGGGGGGGAAAATCGAGGGGCCTCTTCATCAGAGCTCAGCTGAGCTCTGATGAAGAGGCCCCAGATGCCTCGAAACGTGTCAGCCAGCAGCAACATACTTCCAGTCCCCCCATTGTGGAGTGCGGTCTGAGGGGAACATACCTCATTGCCTGTTGACAAGCCCGTTTTGTTATGTCTTTTGTGAGTAGTTTTTAATACTTTTATTATTTAATAAATTGTCAAACGTTAATACACCAGTCTGGTGCGCCTTTCTTTTCTTTTTCTGTTTCCGTTTAAAGTGGACTGTAGTGCAAATCTGCAAAAAGCACTAAAAATGCATAGGTGTGAATCCGGCCTTATACAGGCTTCCCATCTGTGGCTGTCTGCACACACCCGGGCTCCCAGCTGGAGGTTTCCCACAAGATACTTGCTGCACCACAGCAGGTTTAGCCATGTGACTGAAGCCTTATGTCCCGATTCACACCATTAGAAAATCGTACGAATACCACTTTCAAAATCGATCGTATGATAAATCGGATAGTTAGTACAGAGCTTTTGGAGAGTATATCGAACATTTCATCTGATTTTATCTGATTGGACAGGCACGAAAAACTTTCAAATGATGCCAGATCGTACGATTTTTGTTTATTCAGTATAGCGGTCATTTGAAAATGCATTACAAACACATGACGTCACTCCAGAAATGTCATTCTGTTGTACGGGATTGTGTGACTTTAGTAAACTCTTTAGATTCGATCCGAGATTAGCATGCAAAAAAAAAAAAGGACAATCATTCATCCGATAATCTCATTGTGTGTATCAGGCTTTAGTCTACCAAAAGATGATATTGGTGTTTCTTGCATGTGCCAGAGTTCAACCCCCTGCTGGTTTAAATTTTGCTCCAGCTTATACCATCATGGTACATTTTCCCTGGCATACCTATAAAGTAACAATTTGGTTTGTCTGCCAGACAGCATAGTCAGGTCAGGTCCAGCTATTGCAGACATACAAGGACTCCACACCCACTCCCAGCTTGCTGAACTGACAATAAAAGGAGAAATCGCATCCTGATGAGGTCATCCCCTGCTCTTTCCTTTGGTCACCGCTTTAACTGCTGCACAGCGACTGGATTCTAAGGCTGGCCCTGCCTCCCCAGGATGTTTAGCTGTGTAAGGGATTACAGTGCTGAATTCAAAATAAACTCTTTTAGGATTCTTTAGGATAATGTGCGTAAAAATAACTGCCTAGAATGCAGCGTAAACGTTAAGTCCTAATGTGGTATAAAAGTTTCTGAACCTGCATCTAATCCAGGGAGGATAGGCAACCTCATCATTCCAGCTGTGGTGAAACTATAAATGCCATCATGCCTCTGGCCGGGTTCACACTTGTCCTACAAACGCTCTGACATTGGGAGCTCATGTCACATGACGTGTGAAAATCAATGTTTCCCTATGAGAGCCGTCTTAACTGGTCCGACACAAATTGGTCCGACTTTGAAAATGCTCCCTGTACTACTTTGGTCCAACTTTGATCCTACTTCAGCCTATTGAATATCATTGAAGTCGGACTAAAGTAGGAGCCTTGTCCTTACCATCCGACTTGTGACATCCGACATGTGATTACAGCAGCAGTAAAAGGAATTTATCTCACACTGGGATTGTTTTGATTGGTCAAAGAACAAGTCAGACTATCACAAAGTCGGATCAAAGTAGTATCCTGTTCATGAAAGTGGGATGGATGTCGGACCAATGTAGGACCGATGTAGGACTGATGTCGCAGAGAAAAGTAGGATGAACATTGTACGACTGTGGTGTTGTACCAGTGTGAACCCGGCCTCTGGAAGACATTCCTGTGGTTGCAGTTCCATGACAGCTGAAGTGCCTAACCCTAGACCATGGATGAGCTCCGGCGTGTTCGCACACCCCACGTGCAGAGCCCGCCAGGAAGTCGGCGCTGTGCCAAGCACAGGCAGCGAGACATTTCCCGATCTTTTTAGCTGTGCATCGGGACAATGTCTCACTGCCTGTGATTGGTGCAGTGCAAGATGTAGCAAGATGGCGGGGACGGAACATCACTTTCGTTACAAATCCTGACGGGTCGCCTAATCTGACCAAACGCAAGCATGGCTCCCAAAGTCTCCTTGACCATGGACGTTGAATCCAGCTGTTGAAAAACTACATATCCCATCATGCCTCTGTCTTTGGGAGCCATGCTTACGTTTCGTCAGATTAGGTGACCCGTCAGAATTTGTAACGAAAGTGAAGTTCCGTCCCCGCCATATTGCACTGCGCTGCACTAATCACAGGCAGCGAGACATTGTTCCGATGTGCGGCTGCAGAGATTGGCAAAAGTCTCACTGCCAGTACCAACTTCCTGGCGGGCTCTGGACATGGGGCGTGCGAACACACCGCAGCTCATCCTTGCACACATTTTTCAATACAAACTAAAGATTTTATTGGCTTGAAGCTGGAGTTAATGTGATGTACCTGTACTTTGAACCACTCTGTTCTTTTCCTGCTGTGATTACCAGTGAGCTTTTAGTTTCCTCCAGTGGTTGAAAAACAAAATTGGAGCTTCATTATTTTTGGAGATAGAGATAGAGAACCAATTCCAAAAAAAGGGATTTTTAAATACAGCTTACCTGTAAAATCCTTTTCTTGGAGTACATCACGGGACACAGAGCGGCATATTCATTACTATATGGGTTATATGGAGTACCTTCAGGTGTGGACACTGGCAATCTCAAACAGGAAGTCCCCTCCCTATATAACCCCCTCCCCTAGAGGGAGTCCCTCAGTTTTGTAGCAAGCAGTATGCCTCCCAAAAATGTTCCCCAAAAGAGGGGTGGGAGCTCTGTGTCCCGTGATGTACTCCAAGAAAAGGATTTTACAGGTAAGCTGTATTTAAAAATCCCTTTTTCTTTCTCGTACATCACGGGACACAGAGCGGCATATTCATTACTATATGGGATGTCCGAAAGCAATGCTTTAATGAGGGGAGGGAGACATCTTCTCAAAAGGGATTTAATTTAGAGGTATACTCAAATAATAATAATAAATCCAACTTAGTCAAGAAATAATTTTTTTTTTTTTTTTTTTACAACCAAGGGTGCCCCCCCGATCCCGAGGATCTTAAACCGCAGCCTGTAGTACTGCCTGCCCAAAGGCTGAATCCGCATTCCTTCTCACGTCTAGTTGATAAAACCTTGTAAACGTGTGGACTGATGACCACGTCGCCGCCTTGCATATCTGAGCCATAGAGATCTGATGGTGTGCTGCCCAGGAGGCGCCCATGGCCCTGGTAGAATGGGCTTTTACCGACAAAGGAGGAGGCAACCTCTTCAAACCGTAGGCCTGAATGATTAATTGTCTAATCCATCTCGAGATGGTGGATTTTGCAGCTGCTTGCCCCTTCTTGGGGCCATCTGGTAAAACGAACAACACCTCTGTTTTCCGGATCTTTTCTGTAGCTTTAAGATAGGCCCTCATGGCCCGGACAATATCTAAGGTATGCAGCAACCCTTCCTTTCTAGATGTGGGTTTCGGAAAGAAGGATGGAAGTACCAAATCCTGATTCAAGTGAAAATTGGTAGAAAGGAAGGATGGGGCCGGAGAACTGCCCTGTCCTTATGTAGAATGAGATATGGTTCCTTACACGATAAGGCTGCCAACTCTGACACTCTCCTGGCCGAAACTATGGCGACCAAGAATACCAACTTTCTTGTCAGCAAAACTAAAGGAATCTCAGCCAACGGCTCAAAGGGTTGTTTCTGTAGAGTGGACAGGACAAGATTTAAGTCCCATGGACAAATTGGTGACTTGACAGGAGGATTAATACGCAAGACCCCCTGTATGAAGGTCTTTACCAGCGAGTGGGTGGCCAGCGGCCTCTGAAACCACACTGACAGAGCTGAAATCTGTCCCTTGATTGTGCTTAATGCCAGGCCTTTATACACTCCTAGCTGGAGAAAACTTAACACCCTATCAATGGTATATTTGCGGGAATTCCATCTTTTGGATTCACACCAGCCTACGTAGTTCCTCCACACCCTGTAATAAATCACCCTGGAGGCCGGCTTTCTAGCCCTAATCAGGGTAGGAATTACCTGCCTAGACAGACCTCTACCCCTGAGAATCAGGGATTCAGCCTCCAGGCCGTCAAATTTAGACGCTGTAATGTAGGGTGGAGGATCGGGCCTTGTGAGAGTAGGTCTGGTCGTAGAGGAAGAGTCCAAGGGTCTCCCACTGCCATCTTCAGGACTAGTGAGTACCATGTCCTCCGGGGCCAAGCTGGAGCTACTAGAATGACTGGCTTGTGCTCCACTCTGATCCTGCGCAACAGGCGAGGAAGTAACTGTAGCGGAGGGAATGCATATAGAAGTTTGAATTGATGCCAAAGGCAAACCAACGCATCGGTTCCGCAGGCCATAGGGTCCCTCGCTCGAGACACGAACCTGTCTAGTTTCTTGTTGAACCTGGATGCCATTATATCTATGTCTGGCATTCCCCACTTCTGGCAGATTGTCTGAAAGACCTGGGGATGCAGAGACCACTCCCCCGGCGACAGAATCTGGCGACTTAAGAAGTCTGCCTGCAGGTTGTCCACTCCGGGAATGAATATCGCCGAAATGCAGGGTACATAAACCTCTGCCCACTGAAAAATCAAGCTCACCTCCCTCTGAGCGGCCCGACTCCTGGTTCCCCCTTGGTGGTTTATGTATGCCACCGCTGTGGCATTGTCTGACTGGATTCTCACCGGGGACCCCTGTAATCTGGAAGTCCATGCCAGGAGGGCTAGGCGAGCAGCTCTGATCTCCAAGACATTGATGGGTAGCTGCCTCTCTGCTTCCGCCCAAGTTCCCTGGCGAGAGAACCCCTCCAAGACCGCCCCCCAGCCTGCCAGGCTGGCGTCTGTGTTAACTACCTTCCAGACAACGGGGCTGAAGGACCTTCCCTTTAGAAGATTCTGAGGGTTTAACCACCAGGCCAGGCTTTGTCGGACCTTTGATGATAGCGTCAAAGGGGACTCCAAGGCATGTGCTCTCTTGCCCCAGGCTGCTAGAATGGCTGCCTGTAGGACGCGAGTGTGGATCTGAGCGTATGGTACTGCCTCGAACGTGGCCACTAGCTTGCCTAGTATTCGCATACACAGGCGAATAGTTGGTTTTTTCTTGCTTAGAACCAACTGAACCAACCCCTTGATAGCCTCGACTTTTACAAGGGGCAGGAACACCCTTTGCTGTTCTGTGTCTAACCTCATGCCGAGGTATTCCAACTGCTTTGTAGGCTGGAACGCTGACTTTTCCCGGTTTAGGACCCAGCCGAATCCTTCGAGGTACTGAACCGTGAGGTTTACTGCCTGTTGCAGACACGGCCGTGAGTGATCTATGATTAAAAGGTCGTCCAAGTATGCTAGGACTGTGACCCCTTGGATCCTTAGATGGGCCAGAACTGGGGCTAGGATCTTCGTGAATACCCGGGGGGCCGTGGCCAGCCCGAAGGGGAGCGCCCTGAATTGGAAGTGTCGCTGCCCCACTGCGAAGCGTAAAAATCTTTGATGCGGCTGAAAGATTGGTACATGAAGGTAAGCATCCTTTATGTCTATGGAAGCCAGAAAGTCGTCCCTCTGGAGCGTGGCGACTGCTGACCGGACGGATTCCATCCGGAAGGAACGAACCCTTAGGTAAACGTTTAAACTCTTGGCCCGACATCGCCGTTGGGCTTTGGTATGACAAAGAGATTGGAATAGAAACCTAGCCCTTGTTCTTGGGCTGGTACCTCTATTATCACGCCCTGGCAAAGCAGGTGATCCAAAGCTGCCAGCATCGAGGCCTTCTTTGCTGGATCCTTTGGTAGCCTTGACTCTTGAAAATGAGGCGGAGGAAACTTTAGAAACTCCAGTCTGTAGCCTGTGGTTACAGACGCCCGGACCCATTTGTCGGGGGATCTTGGCTTCCCAAACTTCTGAGAACAAAGCCTTCCCCCCACCCGCGAGAGTGGGGGCGCCCCTTCATAAGGCAGACTTAGGGGCTGGTTTTGTCGGCTTGCGATACCATGGTCTCTTACCCCCAGGGGCCTGTCCCTGCGATCTATTGTTAAAGTTGGATCGCGCAGGCGGCCGTCGATACTGCCTGGAATTTGAGGGCCCTGAGACAGGAGAGAGCTGCCTTTTAAATGTAGGACCCCGGAATGTCTTTTTGACTGGTAAAAGGGTACTTTTGCCACTTGAAATAGTCTGAATGTATTTATCCAGATCCTCTCCGAAGAGTCGTCCTCCATGGAAGGGAAACCCTGCCAGAAGCTTTTTGCATGGGGGCTCCGCCGCCCAGTTCTTCAACCATAAGAGCCTTCTCATGTGTACCAAGAATAGTGATAAACGAGAGGCCTGCTGGATGGAATCTTTTATAGCATCTACAGCAAAACACAGAGCTCTGGGAATGTCAGAAAACTCTTCTGCCTGTTGGGTAGGCAGGTCTTTTAGCATTTCTTTTGTCTGGTCCTTTAACGCCTGACAAACTCCAATTGCAGCCACAGCTGGCTGTACCACTGCTCCTGCCGTAGCAAAGGATGCTTTTAAAAGTGTCTCTAACCGTTTATCAACCGGATCTTTAAACATTTGTATGTTTTCCACCGGGCAAGTTAGTGATTTATTCACACATGAGATGGCTGCATCCACCACTGGGAGCTTCCACCTCTTCGAGAATTTTTCCTCCATGGGGTAAATGACCGCAAATCTCTTCGGCGGCAGAAAAATCCTGTCCGGTCGTACCCAATCCTGAAAGATCAATTCCTCCAAGAGAGGATGGACCGGAAAAACCACGTTGCTCAAAGGAGCTTTCAAAGAGCCCAGAGAGGATACCGCAGGAACCTGAGGCTCTGGCAATGGTAAATTAAATGCCGAGCGGACCATGTCCGTCAAAGACTGCACCCACAGTCTCTCTGTCTGGGAGTCTGAAAATGGTTCCTCAGAGGTAGATCCCTCAATCCCTGAACCCTCTTGGTTCCGGTCTAGTTGATCCTCCTGCGATTCCAATTCCTCCGGAGAGAGAATTTCAGCATCTGAGGATACACCTTTTGGCGATGGGGATCTAGCCCGTTTTTTGCCAGGAATAGATCTAGCGATCATCGCTGCTAATCTTTCTTCTAGCCCCCCTAGGGATACGGCTAGCATCTCCTCTGTGATAAACACAGGGCTGGGCTGATCTGGGCCAGCCTCAGCACCAGACCCCCCCAATGGCTCATCCAAGGCGACCTTCATGGGAATAAGCTGCGGGGAAAGTATCGGCATATCATCAGAATCAGAGGGGGAACCCCTTTGTTTTTTGGTCTTTTTTGTACCCTTTGACCCCGAACTTTTGGAAGCCATAATACAAAATCGAGGGACTCCGCCTACAACCACAGACTGTAGTGGCCAGGAGTACAAAACTAGGGTTTAGGGGACAATAGATCACTAATGCCCAAAAACTGATGGGGCCCCGTATGTTTTTTTTTTTTTTTTTTAATATATAAGTTTTTTTTTTTTTTTGTTTTTTTTAAAACATACAGCGTCCCCAAACTTAGTTTGCCAGCCTCCAACCTGTTGCAAAAGGGGATTTTTTGGCTTAACAGAAAAGCATTGGAACCAAGTCCAGCATGTACTACCCCTCTTCCGCCACCGGGAGTCACTGTTCTGCCGCTCTGCGTCCTCTCCCTTTCAGATCAGCCTCAGACTGAGCACTGACTATAGCCTGCTGATCTATAACAGCACAAGGCGCGCCCCTGATGACGCTGCAGGCACGCCCCCCCCCGCCCTCCCCTCCGAACGGCGCGAAAAACGTCTATAAGACGTGCGCGCGTATGCCGGAGAAGGAAGCAGATGGAGGAGCCGCGCTGCTGGAGACCCAGGACTGCAGTATCAGGCGGCAGAATCAAACCCCCAGCCAGGTAGGACTCTCCAAAAGGCCCCATAGGGGTCCTTACTAGCCCTGGGAAGAAAGCAGCAGGTAGCTAGCAAACACAATTGTTTCTTAGACAAGGGAACCTAGTGATGGGGGAATGAGATCATCCTGTCTTCTCAGACATAGTGAGCAAGGTTGCCAATGCAGAGCATACTTAGGCTACCCCCCTTTTAGGTCACCCCGGAGAGCCTGCTGTCGAACCAAGTCCCGCAGGCTCCCCTCTTACCTGCTCCATGCTGCAGGATGTTTGTCTAGCAAAATGATCCAATCTTCTCCCATCTCCGTGGGTAGCGTAATAGACCTTCAGGCCCTGGGGTCCTATGAAGGTACCCACTGTCCTGGACCTATATAGCACCCTGGCAAACAGGAACTTATGGTCTTTACGAACTCCAAGTCCTGGGCCCAGGGTCCAGCCCTCCAAAGAGGAGCATTATAGGCAAAACCCCACGGTTTGGGGCCCAGGTACTGTCCACTTTGGCACTGAGGCTCCTTGGACAGATCCGGTTAGCCCGCCCTTAATCCCAAGGATGTGGAGCAAAGCTATTCCGTCACCAACACCTAAGACACTGGCGAAAAAACTGAGGGACTCCCTCTAGGGGAGGGGGTTATATAGGGAGGGGACTTCCTGTTTGAGATTGCCAGTGTCCACACCTGAAGGTACTCCATATAACCCATATAGTAATGAATATGCCGCTCTGTGTCCCGTGATGTACGAGAAAGAAATAATGAAGCTCCAATTTCATTTTTTTGTATGGGCATCTTGGTCCTTCTATGACCTGTTAATATCCTCTGAAATGGCGACCCATTGACCCGGATATATTTGCATGTTAACCCAAGAGCAGTCTTCTTTTGGGTGAAGATGCTGTACAGATAACTATAAATCTCCTGAAGAAGCTATAAACTTTAGCGAAACATGTCAAGAATAAGGTTTATGTACAGTAATTATATTCCTACAAACATGCAATTTAAATAAATGATTTGAGATGTTTATATCTTGGTTTATCTGATGTATTAAATACAATTTTTTTTTTTTTTTTTTTACTATACATGATATTGGTTTGCATCCCCCTAGGAGGATTTCATCCAACTTCCTATAGCACCTCTGAGACAGGAATTTAAAATGTCCTCAATGGTACAGATGGCCAAAAAAAACTAAAAAAAAAACTTGGACTGGCGTTACCCTTTACCATTGGGAAAATTTCCCTTAACTTCCTGTCCAGTGGACAGAACAGAAGGAGGTTAGTGGAAATCTCTGTTAGGCTGGGTTCACACTACGATTTTCCCATCCGTCAGCCGCATACGATTTATATGAAAAAACGTATGCGGCTGAAACGGATTGAACCGTACGTAAACGTATGCGTTTATAAAACGTATACGGTTTCAAAAAGTGCGTACGGTTCCATCCGGTTTTGATTAAAAAAACGCATAAGTTTTTGGAATTAGTGTCATTTAATAAAAAAAGATTTTCTTGTTTTGAAAATGCGCATGCGCAGACGAAAAACGCATACGGTTTATACGTATGGAACCGCACATATGTGCGTTTTCCATTGACTTTAATGTTAAAAAAAAACGTATGCGTTTGCCATACGGTTTCAAAAACGGACTCAAAACCGTGGTCGAACACGGTTTTGCATACTGTTAAAAAACGTTTTGCCAGCAAATCGTACGCACCCGGATGCATCTGAGTGCATACGATTTGCAATGCATTGTCTATGTATGCGTTTTCCCGTACGGGCCCGTATGTTTTCAAAACTGAAACCGTATGCGGCTGACGGACGGGAAAATCGTAGTGTGAACCCAGCCTTAGGTGGAAGTCCCCTCTTAGACCACTGTGCAGGAGACTGCCGATTCAGCCTTGTGATGGCACCCTGAGATAACCGGTCTCCTGCCAGCCCCCGGAGATTAAGTCATCCCCTTCTCTCTCCTGAAAAGGAATCCACTGGCGCCCATCCAAGTGGATTTACCAAAGAAAGAGCTTGCTCAACCCCCTCACCCAATTCAATAGATGAAACATGCAAGTTTAAATTTGAGATGTTTAGATCTTTTTTATCTGATGTATTAAATAAAAAAATTCTAAATAGGTTCCTTTTAAGCTTGTGCATTGTTGGTTCACTTACCTTTCCCTTCAATTTCTCTTCTAAATGGTTTTACTTTGTTTTCTTTGTCTGAATAACTCACTTCCTGTTCCTTCTCGGTAAGCTGTTCTAAATGACTTTCCACCGTTGGATAATGGTGGAAAGCTTACTGAGGAGAAACAGGAAGTGAGAAATTCAAATAAAGAAAAAAAACACATTTAGGCACGGATTCACATACATCGACGCATATTTATGCCGCCGTAGCGTATCTTTTACGATACGCCGGCGCAGCGCGGAGAGGCAAGCATGGAATTCAGAAAGCAAATGCTCCCGGCGAAGCGTATATTTTGTAGGTGGAAGTGGGCGTGATCCATGTTAATGAAGCGTGAACCCATGCAAATGATGGGCCGGGCGCCAGACAAGTACTTAAAATGAACTGCGCATGTGACGGGACATGGACGTATCCCCATGCGCACAATGCGAACAACGGAACAACTGCCTAAGATACGCCGGATCACTGTACGCCGTGAACGTAACTTACGCCTGGCCAGACCCATGTCGGCCCATATTCACAGACGTCCAACGTACATTACGTAGGCTTGTGTTCCCTGGTCCATACCTTTGCATGGGTTGCGCCTCATCTATGGGGAATAACTTTACGCCGAACGTAAAACTTACGCAAACCACGTAAATCATGTGCCGGGCGCAAGTACGTTCGTGAATCGGCGTATCTCCCTCATTTTCATATTTGAATCGAAAATCAATGGGAAGGCCACATGCGTCTAGCGTAAATATGCGCCCACTCTACGCCGGCAAGTTACGTCGGTGGGATGAAGTCTGTTTTTAGGCGTATCTAAGTTTGTGGGTCTGGCGCACAGATACAACGGCACATATTTGTACTTACGCGGCGTATAGGGAAATACGCCGGCGTAAGTGCTTTGTGAATCCGGGCCATTGAAGGGAAAAGGTAGGTGAACCAACAATGCACGAGCTTAAAGGAACCTATTTAGAAAATAAAAAGACAAACCTTTACAACCCCTTTAATTGTTCCCCCTTTCCCAGGTCTACCTTTTTCTATGCAATTCCATAGTTTTTGTGCAGCAAAGCGTTGCTTTGACCAAAAAATAAATACATTATAATATTGACATATATTGTATGTCTGGGTCTTTAGCATGAATGACTAAAAGTACACCTCTGGTGTCTTCCATACCATGTCCTCTCTGGTCCAGAGCCAGAACTCTGCACTTAATCCGACTGATAATGGCCGTCTGCAGGGAAAGAAAGGACAGATCAGTAAGGCACATGTGCAAGGATTACAGCAGGCATATAAAAACGCAAACCCAAAAATTGAAAAAATATATATCAGGAGGTATACAGGAGGTACAGTTCCACAAAAACAAAAAAAGCGCCACACACCACACTTAGTGTCGGTTCACACAGGAGCAATCCGACTTTGCAAGGCGATTTGGAGGCTACTTCAGCGCGGCTTTGAGCAACTTACAATTCAACTTAAAGTTGCCTCCAGGACAGGCGACTTTGGCCAATCACAGAATAATCAGCTCTGTGGGAGGGAGGGGTTTGCCTGAGTAAACAAGTCTGACAACTTGAGGAAATTTCCCTTCATTTCCTGTCCCGGGGACAGAACAGATGAAAGTTAGTGGAAATCTCTCAAAGTTAGGTGGAAGTCTCCTTTTAGACCACTGTGCCTGAAACATGCATCACCTCTTCTTTTGGGGACAACGCTTACATTTCTGATTTCCCTTTACAGTTTATGTAACAAATGGTCACCAGTACAAATAGAGTGGTCATTCTCCCCAATGGAGCCCAAGACAGCAATGAGAACTTGGACAGTCAAACCCTTAAAGCGGAGGTCCCTCTAAAAAAAAAAAAAAAAAAAAAAAAAAAAAGCCAGCCGCTACAAATACTACAGCTGCTGACTTTTAAAATATGGACACTTACCTGTCCAGCACGCCTGAGATGTTGGCAGCCGAGGCCGAGAAATCGCTCGCCCCTCGGCTGCACCCGCCACCATCCTCGGTGAGGGAATTGGGAAGTGAAGCGTTGTGGCTTCACTGCCCGGTTCCCTACTGCGCATTTGCGAGTAGCGCGCCGTCACTGGTCCCCGCACTCTTCTGGGAACAGTGCGTTTCCCAGAAGACAGCGGGGGGGCGGATAGGGGAGCGACTGCCGCAGGAGTGTTTTCTTAGACAGGTATCTGCACCCCCCTCCCCTTGAAAGGTGCCAAATGTGACACCAGAGGGGGGACGGTTCCAAAAAGCGCAATTTAAAATTTTCTGGTGAAACTCCGCTTTAACCACAACTTAAAAAAAAAAAAAAAAAAAGTTTTGCCCAGAGATAACACTTTAAAGCCCTACTCTGAGCAAAAAATGTTTTTTTTTCCCCGTTCCTCCCTCCCATCCCCTCTAATAGTCTTTGCACCCCTCCTACCTGGTGAAGGCAGATATAGCCACCCAAGTACCCAATCCTGGTCCCTCACTGCCGCTGGTTTCCAGGAGACTGATTCAGCCTTGTGATGGCGCCCCGAGATAACCAGTCCCCGGTGATGAAGTCATCCCCTTCTCTCTCCTGAAAAGGACTCCACTGGCGCCCATCCAAGTGGATTTACCAAAGAAAAAGAGCTTGCTCGACCCCCTCACCCAATTCAATAGATAAGGGACATCGATGCACTGACCAATATTCAACCTCTCAAAAAGTAGTCAGCACTATGGCAGAATCTTCCCTATGGCCCCTTTCACACTGAGGCGTTTTTCGAGCGTTATTCGAGTGCTTTCAGAGCCCTTCACACTGCCAGCGCCTGAAAAACGCTGGTAAAGCACCGCTAAGACCCTAACGTTTTAGGGTGTTTTTGCAGTGCCTCAGTGTGAAAGGGCAAGGCGTTTTTTACAGCGCTTTCAATTCATTTCAATGAGAGAGGGGTGTTTTTTTTCCAGTGCTCAAAAGCTGCTCCAAAGATGCTGCTTGCAGGACTCTGTGTGAAAGGGCCCATTGAGATGCATGGAGAGCGTTTTATGAGCGCTATAATAACGATTCAGTGTGAAAGGGGTCTATATGTAACATTTTATGGACACATAGGGCTAATCCAACAGAAAACCTTGTGAGTTTCAGCCACACTGGTCTTAAAGTTCCTGAGAGGACCCCACCGGCAGCCATCCAATTGGAAGTGCCCGCGTGTCATAAGCAGCGACAAGGACAATCGAATAAAAGGACCCTTCCAGGAATTAAACAGAAGAGAAGAAGAGTTGATGTCATGTGATCGTGGCTTCAAATGGAACTTTAGTCAGAAAAAAATGATCACTAGATCCCTTCAGGTCACATTTGATCAGTTGTGACACCGGCCATTGGATGTGGCGTCACCTGTCAAGCTCTGCAAGCCCAGTTAAAGATGCTATAATAAAATTTAGGCTGGCAGTTAGTGGGATAGTAAAACTGTGGCTCAACCCCCCTGCTGTCCCCAGGCCGCTCATGTGAGAAAAGCTTAATTTTTTTTTTTCCTCGTCTATAACCGACAAAACTACTAAAATAAATATTTGTAAATGTAAAGCAGAAGCGGTACATTGGTCACGTGAGATAAAAAAAAAAAAAAAGAAATCGTCCAAACTTCCCCATTTTTCATATATATGGTTCAAGCTGTGGCGGTCATGTGACCAAGGACTTACCGTAAACACCGCCCAGGACAGGGCAGAGTGTCCCCCACCATGCAGCAAAAACAGCACCGGCCCCTCCGAGCCACTTTTGTAAATGCGAAAGCTGTGTGAAGCGTTAAGAAACAATGGATCTCAAAAATGAAGTTTAAATGCCTTAAAATGTATTTCCACTTTTTTTCTTGGATGACATTGTAAGGTACACCAATGTTTGAGGTCCCGTCTTAAAGTGGTTGTAAACCTCAGACATGAAATATGAACAAAGCATATCCCTCTATTGTGTGTACTTGTCTCACTCCAGAGCACTAAGTGTGATTTCTGTCTGCCGCTTCCTTCCTCCACTATCTGCATGAATCACATCTTTGAAGTTTTCCTGACACTGAGAGAAAAATGGTGACAGGGGAGGGACCTCCAGCTCATTGACAGCCTCAGCTCTGCCTCCTGTGTAAATGGTGGATGTGACAGACTCACCCGGGACAGAGGCTTTTGAAGAGGACTGAATGCTAGCCTCTTGCCTTGCGATCATGGGCCCTGGCATTTTTGGGGAATGGTGCTCTTTGTGAGCGGCATGCCTGGGGACCCTGTATATGCCATATTAGAGTGAGCGATTCATACTGCTGGGACATACAGGGAGATGCTAATGCCGTCACCTCCAGCCATCTGTCTGTGCTAATTGACCCTGCTAGTGTGTGAAGATGTCCTGTGTTTACACTTATGATGTGTATTGTATAGCAGGTGAGCGAGGAGACGCGACATCTACCCTGAAAGGTCCTGATAACAATAGTCAACACCCCTTGACCTGTGACTATTGATGGGTTTGGTAGGCCCCAAGCAGCCTTCACCCTATACTCACTTGGTCCCACATTTCAATTAAAATATTCTGGATGATGGCACATTGATATTATACACATTAGCTTTAATTGAGGCCATACTCCAATTTTTTGTCTACCATGAAAGGTCATATCTATGAGTCGCCTAGTCTGGGTAAATGATTAGTTAATTAGTTCATGTTAATTTATGTTCTGGTTACCTCCTCTTTAAACTGTATATAAAGTTGTATTCTTGGTTCTATTAAACATTCCATGTTCAGCAGACAAACAATTCTCGTCTCGTTGTGTGCTGGTGAGCAGCTGGAATATCTGATATCTATATCCAGACTGATAGGAAGCAGTATATGACGGAAGCACTTATGCGGAGTGTAGGACGTTCCGTTACAGTGGAGTTGTCCCTTCCATTCAATTCATCTCTCAAAGCTCTTCTTACTGAGCTCTGCAAAGTGCAACTCTGCCCCCTTTTTCTGACCGCTCAGACAAGCTTTATGAATTCAGCACTTTGAAGGGATGTAGAGAGGAGAAGAGAAGTCTTCAGATAAACAGATACAACTTAAATAAGAGGATTTGTTTCATCTCTGTGCATCACAGGAGGCCAGTCACTTCACTGGGTATACAGAAGGGTTTACAACCACTTTAATATATTTGCTCTTGTTGAACATGAGCTTATCAGAGATGGTTCCAGAAAAGGATATATCTTTCCCAGTCTCACTTTCCACCACTACGTCTTCCATAGATTCAAAATACTGACTCCAGGGCACGGGGGAGAAGTCCCTTCTTCTTCCAGGTCTACAAAATACAGAAAAAAAGTTATTGGGAGAAAAGAGGAAATAAAAAAGGGGGGAGGGGGAATAACTAAACCCCTCCTCTTATCTAAGCAGGAAGTGTAAAAAATGTAATCACCCATAAATCACCCACCCTTCCCTGCCACAATCCATCAGCGGGGCTTTTCAGTGGGAATGCGGGTTTGCAGTTTTGGTTCTTCCAGCACTATATGTATGTAATGGCAAGGGGTGCGGGAGGATCTATTGTTGCGGGTGGGTCTACTGTTGCTAGGGAGAGCTATTGGGTCTACTCTTGCTGGGATCGGGAACACTACACTTGCTGTCTTGGCAGGAGCCGAGACAGCCGCCGAGGGACCCCAGAAGACCAGGTTCGGGGCCACTCTGTGCAACACGAGCTGCACAGTGGAGACAAGTATAACATGTTTGTTATTTAAAAAAAAAAAATAATAATAATAATTTAAAGGGGTTGTAAAGGTAAAATGTTTTTTTCACCTTTCACCGCCCCCACCCCCGTTTTACTTACCTGACCCCTCAAAAGTCCCACACTCGCCCCTGTCATCCTCCTAGTTTCTCAGCCTGGCCAATTGGCTACACTGAATCGATTGAAAGCAGCGCAGCCATTGGCTGGCGCTGCTGTCAATGACGTGGCGCGCCGGGTCGAGTGATACAGTTGGCGTCTATGGCCGCCGCTGTATCACGGAAGCGCGCCCGCAAGAGCTTTCCAAAAAAAAATTTTTTTTGATGTCACAATGTAGAGTATAAGATGTCCTATCATCTGTGCCCAGTCTTGCCACCCAGAGTTAATCCAGATCTGGAGTAATCCTCTTTTAAAGTTCAGTGCAAATTAACAGAATTCCAGATAAAAAATGTCCAAATTATAAAGTCCGTTTCTCAGTTTTTGCTTTCAGTGACAGGTTATTTACAAATCTAGCTTGGACATGTTTATCATATGTTATGTTTATCATAACATGAGGTGATCCAAAGTTCACCGTTATGTGGGGGAGGGGTGGATTTCTCACTTTTTATACCTCATGTTATGATAAACAAAACATAACATATGATAAACATGTCCAAGCTAGATATGTAAATAACCTGTCACTCAAAGCAAGAAGAGAGAAAACAGACTTTTTATTTAGGCAGGTTTATATCTGGAAGGCTGTTCATGTTCACTGAACATTAAAAGAGGATTTCTCATATCTGCATTAACTGTGTGGCAAGACTGGGCACAGCTGATAGGAAATCTTATACTCTACATTGTGACATCAAAAAAATATGTGGGGTTTACATCCACTTTAACCCCTGCAGCACCATCTAGTCACTGCCATTTTTACAGTAATCAGTGCCTTTCTATAGCACTGATTACTGTAAAAATGACAATGGTGTCAAAAGCGTCCGCCACTATATATATACACACACACACACACACTGCTGATCGCCGCCATAGCCATTAAAAAATAAATTAAAAATGCCATAAAACAATCCCCTATTTTGTAGACGCTATAACTCTTGCGCAAACCAAACGCTTATTGCAATTTTTTTTTTACCAAAAATATGTAGAAGAATACGTATATCAGCCTAAACTAAACTGTGGGAAAAAAAATATGTTTCATTTATATATTTTTGGGAATATTTATAGCAAAAAAGTAAAAAATATAGAATTTTTTTCAAAATTGTCTCTTTTGTTTATAGTGCAAAAAAAAAACTAAAAAAAATTAAAATAAAAATCACAGAGGTGATCAAATACCACCAAAAACAAAAAGCTCTTTTTGTGGGGGAAAAAGGACGTCAATTTTGTTTGGGAGCCACGACACACGACCGCGCAATTGTCAGTTAAATCGATGCAGTGCCGAATTGCAAAAAGTGGCCTGGTCTTTGGCCAGCAAAATGGTCTGGGGCTCAAGTGGTTAAAATTAAAACTTTCAGCACATCCTTTTAAATAAGAATGGATTGATAGGATTTTCTCCATTAACATTTGCAGAGGAGAGAAAACAATTGCATCTTCCTTGTTCCCCTCCCTCACAGAAGAGACAACATACCCCATTCTCATTTTGGATCCAGACTGCAGACCCGCTGGCATGGGTGGTCGAGGGGGCAATCGACCCAGGTGGAGCTGTTTTTCCATTATTCCTGGAAGAAGAAAAAGATCAAAGAATAAAAGTTACCCCAACACTTCATATTCCTGATCATGTGGCTGCTATACAGTGTACTATTGTTTCCTTTAGGGTTGTCCCGATATCACTTTTTTTAGACCGAGTACAAGTACCGTTACTTTTTTTTAATGTCACGTGACAGTATTTTATCATTATTTTTTTTTACAATTTATTTTTTACAGTGATTTTTTTTTGTGTTTTTTAGGGGGAGGGGGGGGGGTGGATTGTCAGTGTGTTTTTTATTTTATTTACATTTTATTTAAAATTATATATATATATATATATATATATATATATATATATATATATATATATATATATATATATATATATATATATATATATATAGCAATTTTTTTTTTTTAATCAGCCCTGTTGGGGGTCTTTGGAGAGATATCAGGGGTCTTAACAGACCCCTGACATCTCCCCTTTAAGACAGAGAATAGGAAATAAGGACACAGATTCCCCAGTCCCTTTCTCTGCAGCCTCAGCTAAAATGAATGAAGAGAGAAGCTTCGCAACTGAACCAAAGAAAAAAAGGGCACAGAAAAAAAAAAAAAAGACATTTGCAAACCAACTTCATTGCAAGCCAGTTCAGTTCATGTTATGTGAACCGGATGTGGTTCAAATCCCATCAAATTTAAAAAAATGTATTATTTTTCGTACCTTTCTGGCATGTTTTCTTTGGGACTTCCGTCCCATGTCGCCACGGTGAGGTATGCCACTTCCGCGGTTTTATTGCACCCTCCCCCCCGTTGCCTTATGGGACCTGTGTGACTCGCACATGCACAGTGGGAAATCAGCTGTGAAGCCTGAGGGCATCACTGCCAGTTTCCCTTAGTTGCAATACCGGCGCCTGCACCCAAAGTCGATGGACGGATCAGCTCGGGTGCCAACATTGCGGGCTCCCCTGGACAGGCAAGTGTCATTATAATAAAATAAAAAAGTCAGCAGCTACAGTAATTAAGCTCCTGATGTTTCCCCCAGGCTGGAACTCTGCTTTAAGCCCTTATGCCGCGTACACACGGTCATTTTTCGGCATGACAAAAACGTTGTTTTAAAAAATGGCATATAAAATGATCGTGTGTGGGCTTCACATAATTTTTCGGGTTCTAAAAAACGACAAAAAATAAATCAATTTCGAACATTTTTTTAACATCGTTTTAAACAATGTCGTTTTTCAGGTTGTAAAAAATGATCGTGTGTGGGCTGCGCATGCTCAGAAGCAAGTTATGAGACGGGAGCGCTCGTTCTGGTAGAACAACCGTTCGTAATGGAGTAAGCGCATTCATCACGCTGTAACAGACAGAAAAGCGCAAATCATCTTTTACTAACACGGAATAAGCTAAAGCAGCCCCATGGGTGGCGTCATCCACATGGAACTTCCCCTTTATAGTGCGGACGTACGTGTTGTACGTCACCATGCTTTGCTAGAGCATTTTTTTAAAACGATGGTGTGTGGGCAACGCCGTTTTAACGATAAAGTTGGAAAAAACGTTGTTTTTTTTAATGCCGAAAAATGATCGTGTGTACACGGCATTAGAGCCAGCGCCTGCCAGCCCTTTAAGACAAGGGAAGGCAAGCTCGGCCCTCCAGCGTGAAACTACAAGTCCCATGAGACATTGCAAGACCCCGACAATCACAGGCATGACTCCTGGAGGCAGAGGCATGATGGGATTTGTAGTTTCACCACAGCTGGACTTTGAGGTTGCCTAGCCCTGTTTTAAGAGGTTTAGAAAGCTGGGAGGCGGGGTTTATGGTCGTGTCACGATTGGCTGTCACATGATCAGAAAGCTCCCTAACACAGCCTTCTGTTAGCTGCTGGTAACTGCCGACAGCGTCCCCTCGGGACAGCCGTATCGCACGCAAATATAGGGCCTCTGTGCGTTAAGGCCCACGCGCCGAGAGGTCGCATATTTGCAGGCCCCACCCTGTACCAAGCGTCTCATGCACACCGGAATAAAAAAAAAAAAAAGCCAGTCGGGTTAGCTGTAGAATGATGCATTAAAAATGCGGTTTTTGCATTACTTCTTTTTTTTTAGCAAAACTATATTGACAAAAACTTGAGGCTCAAAAACACACAAAACACTGGAAAGATGCATTTTTCAGCTAAAAATAAATAATAAAAATTCTTCTGAGGCCTGGTCCACGCCTCTGTATTTTCTTTTCAGTGCTGTAGAAACACTACAGTCCATATAACACGGTTTCCTATGGATGTGGTTCACACCTTATGGAAAGGGCCGAGACTGCCTTCTGGTTTTTGGTTCCATAGACTGCAATGGTTATCAAGATGTGTATTGAAAAAACTGCAGAATCCACTGCAATATGGAAACTGCATGAATGTCAATCAGGCCTTAACCACTTGCTGCCCGCCTTATGCAAAAAGACGTTGGCAAAGTGGTTTCAATATCCTGAGTGGACATCATATGACACCCCGCAACACCGACCTAGGTAAAGAGTCACCGACGGAGACTCTTTACCACGTGATCAGCCGCGTCCAATCTCGGCGGATCACGATGTAAACAGGAAAAGCCAGTAATCAGCTTTTCCTCACTCGCGTCTGTCAGACGCGAGTAGAGGAGAGCCGATCAGCTGCTCCTCTGACAAGGGGGGGGGGTTGCGCTGAACGATTTTCAGCACAGTCCCCCCCCCGAGGATGCCCACACTGGACCACCAGGGATGCCCACCACAGGTATGCCACCCTAGACCACCAGGGATGAAAATTTACAAAAATGGATGCCAATCAGTGCCCACAATGGATGCCAATCAGTGCCCACAATGGGCATCACTGATTGGCAGGCATTGTTTGGCACTAATTGGTATACATTAGTACAACACATTAGTTTCACCCATCAGTACCCATCTATGCCGCCTACCCGTGCCCATCCATGCCGCCTATCCGTGCCGCATATTAGTGCCCATCAATGCCACCACATCAGTGCCCATCAGTGGCGCCCTATCAGTGCAGTACCAGCAGTGCCCATCCGTGAAGGAGAAAACATACTTATTTACAGCGTTTTATAACTGAAACAAAAAAAATTCAGTAATTTTTTTATTGTTTGGCCAGAAATTAAAAATCCCAGGAGGTGATCAAATCCCACCAAAAGAAAGCTCTATTTGTGGGAACAAAATGATACAAATTAAGTTTGGGTACAGTGTAGCACGACCGCGCAATTGTCATTCAAAGTGCGATAGCTCTGAAAGCTAAAAATGGGTCTGGGCGGAAGGTGTATAAGTGACCGGTATGGAAGTGGTTAAAACCCAACTGATTCTGGGGGGGGGGGGCAATTCCAGACAGAAAACGCCCCTGCCAAAGAACACTGATAACATACCGGGGAGTTTCCTGGCTGCAGGAAAGAAACAAAAACACGTCTTATGCCCAAACAACAGCTTTGAAAACGTCTGCGAGCCCTAAAAATCTATCATCGTCATCATCATCCTCCCAACACAGGAAATACATCAGAAGAGCTGGAGATCAAATGACATCATTGAGGATCTCTATAGAGGGAATCTCCTGTGAGTGAGACACAGAGAGCGGCCATTGCTGCCTGGGGAGTCACCAAGGACCTCCGCCGGAACCTGACACTAGCATGGGCACACAGGGTGTTCTGAGGCCGAGCGCCCCCCCCCCCCAATAAAATAGTCTTGTGACTCTGTGATCCTGCCAGCTGATCTATTATTTCACCACTTCCTGTAATGGGGGGGGGGGGGGGTAATGCTTTGAAAAAGGACATCAGCGTTGTCATCCTCCGGCCCAGGAAAACATGAAGATCTCAATGGACTCCACTCCCCTGTACACAGTATACATAATATATATTACACCCCTCCCCTGTATACAGTGTATATAATATATATTACACCCCTCCCCAGTATACAGTGTATATAATATATATTACACCCCTCCACTGTATACAGTGTATATAATATATATTACACCCCTCCCCTGTATACAGTGTATATAATATATATTACACCCCTCCCCTGTACACAGTGTATATAATATCACACCCTCCCCTGTACACAGTATACCCCTCCTCCTCTATATACACAGTATACACCTCCTCCTATACACACAGTATATATATATATATATATATATATATATATATATATATATATATATATACACACTATACACCCCCTCCTCCATATATACACACAGTATACACCTCCTCCTATACACACGATATGCAACCCTCAGTTCATGTCTCCCCCTCACCTCCAGTGTCGGTGGTCCCTCCAGGCCTCATACCCACCAGCCAGAGGGGTTTCCGTGGAGACAGCCGGCACCGCCCACTGAATCCAGCTCCACCGGAAGTCACGCTAGCAAGCAAGAGCAGATGGGAAATTAGTTCATGCAGCTGTCAGCTCCGCCTACTTTGTATAACTTTATTCCTAGCGAACACTGACAGAGTCTTCTCTTCTTTCCATCCAGTCTTTGATTCAGGGAACTTGGGAAGACCCTGGAGTGACAGGACTGAAGTGGCAGCAATTCAGCCTTTCTGTATGGTCCCTTCATTGTCTCCCCTCTATAGATCTGTATGGTCCCTCCATTGTCTCCCCTGTATAGATCTGTATGGTCCCTCCATTGTCTTCCCTCTATAAACCTGTATGGTCCCTCCATTGTCTCCCCTCTATAGATCTGTATGGTCCCTTCATTGTCTCCCCTCTATAGATCTGTATGGTCCCTCCATTGTCTCCCCTGTATAGATCTGTATGGTCCCTCCATTGTCTTCCCTCTATAAACCTGTATGGTCCCTCCATTGTCTCCCCTCTATAGATCTGTATGGTCCCTCCATTGTCTCCCCTGTATAGATCTGTATGGTCCCTCCATTGTCTTCCCTCTATAAACCTGTATGGTCCCTCCATTGTCTCCCCTCTATAGATCTGTATGGTCCCTCCATTGTCTCCCCTGTATAGATCTGTATGGTCCCTCCATTGTCTTCCCTCTATAAACCTGTATGGCTCCTTTATTGTCTCCCCTCTATAAATCTGTATGGTCCCTCCACTGTCTCCCCTCTAAAGATCTGTATGGTCCCTCCATTGTCTCCCCTGATTGAGGACACTGTCCCCGGACCAAGTCTGTCCCTGGTTTTGTCCCCAGATTGGTTTTAATAAGGGGCAGGGGCAATTTCAAAGACAATCAGTGCAGAATTAAAATAAAAAAATTAGAATTACACCCCCCCCCCCCCGCTCCGCCGTGCCTACTAGCATAGGGGGGTGTATTTCTTTCCATTATCTGTGCCCCTTTCTGATGATCATGAGCTGGTCGGAGCGGAGGGAATATTTCTTCAGTCCAGGGGGCATGCCCATTTAGCTCCGCTCGCATGTTTTTCTGTTTTGGGCTTGCCTTCCCTGGCGGAGTGATCTTCCTCCGCTCCTCACCAGTAGTAGCCGGGGCCCGAAGAGTAAGGGTCCTTTCACACTAGCGGACCGTTCGTCTAACGTCCGCTAGATCCGCATCCGTTTTTTGCGGGCGGAAGAATGTCCTATTTTTCTTCCGTCCGGCCAAACGGATCGGATGCAAACGGACAGATGGTCCGTTTCCATCCGACTCCCCATAGGGGAGAGCGGAGGAGAGACAGGGCGGTCCCTGCACAGTGTGCGGGGACCGCCCTGTCCGCCGACAGCTGAGCGGAGACCCCCCGCTGAGCTGACGGGCACACGTAGCGGACCGAAAAACGGTCTGCTCCGTGTGAAAGGACCCGAAGGCCTCGTACACACGAGGGGATATGTCCGCTGAAAACGGTCCGATGGACCGTTTCAGCAGACATCTCCGCTCGTGTGTATGGGCTAGCGGACAGATTTCTCCACCCGACAGATTTCAAAGCATGCTTTGAAATCCATCCGGTGGAATCTGTCCGCCCGACATGTCTGCTGGTTAGTACACTTACCAGCAGACATGTCGTCCCCCACCGCCGCCGCCGAATGGATTCGGCGCATGCGCGGAAGTGTTTAACTTCCTGGTGTGGTGACGTGGCGGCATCAACGTCACCGCCGCGTCACCGCGCCGTCCGGCGGCGGGGAATTTGATCCGATGGTGTGTACACGCCATCGGATCAAACTCCCGATCGGACATATCCGATGGAAATGGTCCGCGGACCGTTTTCATCGGATATGTCCGATCGTGTGTACGAGGCCTAAGACTTGAGAGGCTGTAAGGCGGGCGGCGGCGACAGGCAGAGAGTAGCTGATTGTTGCCATTACTGGTAAAGAACAAAAATGTCCCCAGATTTCATTTTAAAAATCTGGTCACCTTACTCTATAGATCTGTATGGTCCCTCCATTGTCTCCCCTCTATAGATCTGTATGGCTCCTTCATTGTCTCCCCTCTATAGATCTGTATGGCTCCTTCATTGTCTCCCTCTATAGATCTGTATGGCTCCTTCATTGTCTCCCCTCTATAGATCTGTATGGCTCCTTCATTGTCTCCTCTCTATAGATCTGTATGGTCCCTCCATTGTCTTCCCTCTATAGATCTGTATGGTCCCTCTATAGATCTGTATGGCTCCTCCATTGTCTCCCCTCTATAGATCTGTATGGCTCCTTCATTGTCTCCTCTCTATAGATCTGTATGGTCCCTCCATTGTCTCCCCTCTATAGATCTGTATGGTCCCTCCATTGTCTTCCCTCTATAGATCTGTATGGTCCCTCCATTGTCTTCCCTCTATAGATCTGTATGGTCCCTCTATAGATCTGTATGGCTCCTCCATTGTCTCCCCTCTATAGATCTGTATGGCTCCTTCATTGTCTCCCCTCTATAGATCTGTATGGCTCCTTCATTGTCTCCTCTCTATAGATCTGTATGGTCCCTCCATTGTCTTCCCTCTATAGATCTGTATGGTCCCTCTATAGATCTGTATGGCTCCTCCATTGTCTCCCCTCTATAGATCTGTATGTCTCCTTCATTGTCTTCCCTCTATAGATCTGTATGGTCCCTCCATTGTCTTCCCTCTATAGATCTGTATGGTCCCTCTATAGATCTGTATGGCTCCTCCATTGTCTCCCCTCTATAGATCTGTATGGCTCCTTCATTGTCTTCCCTCTATAGATCTGTATGGTCCCTCTATAGATCTGGATGGCTCCTCCATTGTCTCCCCTCTATAGATCTGTATGGCTCCTTCCAGGGCCGATCCTAGGCAGGGTGCACGGGGTGCGCAGCACCCAGGCGCCTCAGAGGTGGGGGCGCCGATGCTCCAAAGTGCTCCCCTCCCTCCTCCTTGTCTGTGTCCAGAGGCGGAGCGCATGTAGCGGGTGCTGCGGTTCCCCATCCCGCTTGCTCTCTTCGCTGGCAACTGACAAGAGCGCATACCTCCCGCTCCAGTCTACTGTCTGCCCCCGCCCCCTCTGCGTGTGTTGGCTCCTCTACCATAGGCGGTGTGATGAGGGGCTTATGGGTTGGCCGGAGCTGCTGCCAATCATCCCGTGCGCTCCCAGAAATGCTCTTCGAGTGCCTGCCACCCTCCAAGAAACCAAAGATGCCGCATATGCCCCCCCCCCGCCCCTTGTAATGTGCTTCTGCTCCCAGCGCGCCCGAGCTACAGGGATCTGTTGGACAAGTACTGATCTATGAGGACACCTGATGTGGGGGGCTCTGATGGGGGACACCTGCTGTGGGGGCTCTGATGGAGGCCATCTGCTGTGGGGGGCTCTGATGGGCGACACCTGCTGGGGGGACTCTGATGGGGGAGACTAATGAAGACTTCTTAGGGGAGCATCTCTGTGTTTGAGTCGTAGCAATAGAAACATTTGTAAAGGGGAGGAGTTAGAAAGATGACCACGCCCATGTGGGGGCGCCAGAAATATTTCTGCACCCAGGCATCTGTGACCCTAGGATCGGCCATGGCTCCTTCATTGTCTCCCCTCTATAAATCTGTATGGCTCCTCCATTATCTCCCCTCTATAAACCTGTATGGCTCCTTCATTGTCTCCCCTCTATAGATCTGTATGGTCCCTCCATTGTCTCCCCTCTATAGATCTGTATGGTCCCTCCATTGTCTCCCCTCTATAGATCTGTATGGTCCCTCCATTGTCTCCCCTCTATAGATCTGTATGGTCCCTCCATTGTCTTCCCTCTATAGATCTGTATGGTCCCTCCATTATCTCCCCTCTATAGATCTGTATGGTCCCTCCATTGTCTCCCCTCTATAGATCTGTATGGTCCCTCCATTGTCTCCCCTCTATAGATCTGTATGGTCCCTCCATTGTCTTCCCTCTATAGATCTGTATGGTCCCTCCATTATCTCCCCTCTATAGATCTGTATGGTCCCTCCATTGTCTTCCCTCTATAGATCTGTATGGCTCCTTTATTGTCTCCCCTCTATAAATCTGTATGGTCCCTCCACTGTCTTCCCCCTCTATAGATCTGTATGGTCCCTCCATTGTCTCCCCTCTATAGATCTGTATGGTCCCTCCATTGTCTCCCCTGTATAGATATGTATGGTCCCCCCATTGTCTCCCCTGTATAGATCTGTATGGTCCCTCCATTGTCTTCCCTCTATAGATCTGTATGGTCCCTCCATTATCTCCCCTCTATAGATCTGTATGGTCCCTCCATTGTCTCCCCTCTATAGATCTGTATGGTCCCTCCATTGTCTCCCCTCTATAGATCGGTATGGTCCCTCCATTGTCTTCCCTCTATAGATCTGTATGGTCCCTCCATTGTCTCCCCTCTATAGATCTGTATGTTCCCTCCATTGTCTCCCCTCTATAGATCTGTATGGTCCCTCCATTGTCTCCCCTCTATAAATCTGTATGGTCCCTCCCACTGTCTTCCCCTCTATAGATCTGTATGGTCCCTCCAGTGTCTCCCCTCTATAGATCTGTATGGCTCCTTCATTGTCTCCCCTCTATAGATCTGTATGGTCCCTCCATTGTCTCCCCTCTATAGATCTGTATGGTCCCTCCATTGTCTCCCCTCTATAGATCTGTATGGTCCCTCCATTGTCTCCCCTCTATAGATCTGTATGGTCCCTCCATTGTCTCCCCTCTATAGATCTGTATGGTCCCTCCATTGTCTCCCCTCTATAGATCTGTATGGTCCCTCCATTGTCTCCCCTCTATAGATCTGTATGGTGCCTCCATTGTCTCCCCTCTATAGATCTGTATGGTCCCTCCATTGTCTCCCCTCTATAGATCTGTATGGTCCCTCCATTGTCTCCCCTCTATAGATCTGTATGGTCCCTCCATTGTCTCCCCTCTATAAATCTGTATGGTCCCTCTATAGATCTGTATGGTCCCTCCATTGTTTCCCCTCTATAAATCTGTATGGTCCCTCCATTGTCTCCCCTCTATAGATCTGTATGGTCCCTCCATTGTCTCCCCTCTATAGATCTGTATGGTCCCTCCATTGTCTCCCCTCTATAGATCTGTATGGTCCCTCCATTGTCTCCCCTCTATAAATCTGTATGGTCCCTCCATTGTCTTCCCTCTATAGATCTGTATGGTCCCCCCACTGTCTCTCCTCTATAAATCTGCATGGTCCCCCCACTGTCTCCCCTCTATAGATCTGTATGGTCCCCCCACTGTCTCCCCTCTATAAATCTGTATGGTCCCCCCACTGTCTCCCCTCTATAGATCTGTATGGTCCCCCCATTGTCTCCCCTGTATAGATCTGTATGGTCCCTCCATTGTTTCCCCTCTATAAATCTGTATGGTCCCTCCATTGTCTTCCCTCTATAGATCTGTATGGTCCCCCCACTGTCTCTCCTCTATAAATCTGTATGGTCCCCCCACTGTCTCCCCTCTATAGATCTGTATGGTCCCCCCACTGTCTCCCCTCTATAAATCTGTATGGTCCCCCCACTGTCTCCCCTCTATAGATCTGTATGGTCCCCCCATTGTCTCCCCTCTATAAATCTGTATGGTCCCCCCACTGTCTCCCCTCTATAGATCTGTATGGTCCCTCCATTGTCTCCCCTCTATAGATCTGTATGGTCCCTCCATTGTCTCCCCTCTATAGATCTGTATGGTCCCTCCATTGTCTCCCCTCTATAGATCTGTATGGTCCCTCCATTGTCTCCCCTCTATAGATCTGTATGGTCCCTCCATTGTCTCCCCTCTATAGATCTGTATGGCTCCTTCATTGTCTCCCCTCTATAAATCTGTATGGTCCCTCCATTGTCTCCCCTCTATAGATCTGTATGGTCCCTCCATTGTCTCCCCTCTATAGATCTGTATGGTCCCTCCATTGTCTCCCCTCTATAGATCTGTATGGTCCCTCCATTGTCTTCCCTCTATAGATCTGTATGGTCCCTCCATTGTGTTCCCTCTATAGATCTGTATGGTCCCTCCATTGTGTTCCCTCTATAGATCTGTATGGTCCCTCTATAGATCTGTATGGTCCCTCCATTGTCTCCCCTCTATAGATCTGTATGGTCCCTCCATAGTATGAAAATGTGGGGGTCAGTGCTCAGTGTTGGTGACAACATACAGAAATTTCCTGATTTGTCTCTATTAAAGATTTTGGATGCCATGTATTTTGCTGTGTGTAAAATAATTGCAGTTTGTTGAAACATAAATAAAAAAATAAAATCATTTCTCTCCCCCTCTTTCAGTCTTGTGTTACATTGCAGTGCTGCTGATCTCCTGCAGCCTCTTTGTATTTGCTTCCGGTCTCCCTATCCTCCCGCCATCTCAGGGCGGGCATTGTGATGGCGATCAGAGTGGGCAATGTCACTTGTAGTCTGTTTGTATGTATGTTAGGGCAGTAGGTGGTGACACCGCATGAGCATTTACAGAAGACAGGCAGAGCATTGTCACCCCAAACAGGAAGTGCCTATACAAAGACCTTCATGGCAGGATCATCAAAAACGTATTGGATTGAAAACTGCAGAATGAGCAATACTGAAATGACATTAACATGTTAAAGCAGAACTAAAGAAATCCTGACTTTTCCTCCAACGGTCCCTGTCCGGCACCAGCATCTTATGTGTGTCAGTCTTCGTCTACCTTCATTGGCCTGTTCTGTAATCCTGTTCTGGTAACTTTTTTTTTATTTGTGTCCCCATTGGGGGAGATTTCCCTTCACTTCCTGTTCCACAGTTAGGACAGGAAGTGAGAGAGATTCCCTGGCTGTCATACATATAAATGGTGCAGTGCTTGTAGTCAGACTCTAGTGTGACTGTCCCTGATATCTCTTCATCCTCTGTGTCCTTAGAGACAACAGAAAGTGAGAGGGAATCCCAGAACAAATGTACCCATTGGATGATTTCCCCTCTAAATAACCAGAGGCGTCTCTTTAATTAGATAGTTGCCTAAGGCCTCGCACTTATGGGGGCCTCGCAGCCAGCCCAAATTCTCCAATGCATTACCTCAGTTTTGAGGGACAGGGAACTTAACGCTGCTGTGCTCAGGCAGCGTTAAGAGCCCGGACTACGGAGTGGAGCCACCAGCATCCCTAACAACCAGTGAATATCGGTGACCCCACCCCTTGTGACGTCAATGACCCAGCATGCCCTCAGTCAATGATGTAACGAGGGGGCAGGTTCACCAGGTGACATCACCGGATGGCCCCCTGCCCCTTAGTTATAAAAGAGCAGGATCTGGGGGCCACCTTGTTAAAGGGGGCTTTTAGATTCCAATAAGCCTCCTGCCCGCAGACCCCCAAAACCACTGGCCAGGGTTGCGAGGAAAAAGGCTCTTGTCCTTGAATTATTTTTCCCATCATGGGCGTGAGTGGGGCCCCATGTCAAGTTTTGCCTAAGGCCTCACAAAGCCTGGAGCCGCCTCTGTCTATAACTGTTTTGTTAAGATTATTTTTTGTCTTGTGTCCCCATTGGAGAGATTCCCCTTCACTTCCTGTCCTATAGAGAAAACAGGACGTCAGAGGAAATCCATTCAAAGAAAGAGAATCACCAAAACTACTGCCCCCATTGGGGAGATTTCCCTTCTATTCGTGTTCTGGTGACCTCTGTGTCCCATTGGGGAGATTTACCTTCACTTCCTGTCCCATAACCACAAAAGGAAGTGAGAGGAGAGTCTTCAGAACCAGTGTCCCCATTGGAGAGATTCCCCTTCACTTCCTGTCCCATAGAGAAAACAGGATGTGAGAGGAAATCCATTCAAAGTAAGAGAATCACCAGAACTACTGCTCCCATTGGGGAGATTTCTCTCTATTTGTGTTCTGGTGACCTCTGTGTCCTATTGGGGAGATTTCCCCTCTATTGGTGTTCTGGTGACCTCTGTGTCCCATTGGGGAGATTTCCCCTCTATTGGTGTTCTGGTGACCTCTGTGTCCCATTGGGGAGATTTACCTTCACTTCCTGTCCCATAACCACAACAGGAAGTGAGAGGAAAGTCTTCAGAACCAATGTCCCCATTGGAATATTTCCCCTCTGTTCCTGTTTTGGTGACAACCAAACATTTGGGACTTTCTGTCACTCTCGGTGATAACGGTAATCATTCGACATTGATAGACATTCCAACCTTCAAAAACTCATTTCAGGGAGGTGGCACTTTGCACCCGCAACAGCCCCCCCTATCTCCCCTGCCCCCCCCCCCCCGCAGCAAAATATTTACAATTTAATTTGTTTCTTCATTTTTTTTTCACAATGCTTTTTGGGGGAGGGGGTTGGGGCCGTGGGCAGTGTTTGTAGGGCAGGGGAGAGTGGTGTCAGTATTTTTTTTTCATTCAATTAAAAAAAAAAAAAAAAAAAATGTTTTTTGTTTTATATATATATATATATATTTTTCTGGAGGGGGGGGGGAGTCTGAATGGAGCCCTCATGATATTTCTGCTCTATGGTGATCACACCGTGTTTTTTTTGTTTTTTACTTTATTTTAAAGCAGATTATTTATATTATCCTATGTTGTAAGAACGTGGTTTTCTTATAGCGGCGCTTTACCAGCGTTTTTCGGGCGCTGGCAGTGTGAAAGGGCTCTGAAAGCACTCGGGGCTTTTACATTGCAGATGAGGCTCCTTTCAGGCACTTTACAGGCTTTTATTTAACACCAAAGTGCCTGAAAAACGTTAGAATAACTCCTGAAAAAAACGCCCCAGTGTGAAAGAAATAAGGAGATTATACAAACAGATTGTATGGCTAGCTATAGGAGATTGTACAGTGTGTGGTCAGATATAAGGAGATTGTACAGATTGTATTGTTGGCTATAGGAGATTGTATGGTCAGATATAAGGAGATTGTACAATCAGATTGTATAGTGTGTAAAGACTGTACAATCAGATCGTATGGTTGGCTATAGGCTGACCATACAATCTAATTGTACAATCACCTATAGCTGACCATACAATCTGATTGTGCAATCGTCTATGAAGGTCCAGGACCCCCCTGATTGGATGGATTAGGAGGGGTGATATGATTGGTCGATCATCTATAACAAAAGAAGAAAAGAGGGGGGACAGAGCGTGCCCCCCCCCTCTCCTGAACCGCACCAGGCCATTACCATTTCACACGGGGGGGGCGGGATCTTGGGGGCCCCTTTGTTAAAGGGGTCTTCCAGATTTCAATAAGCCTCCTGCCCGCAGACCCCCAAAACCACCGGGCAAGGGTTGTGGGGAAGAGACCCTTGTCCTCATCAACTTGGGGACAAGGTGCTTTGGGGGGCACCCCAAAGCACCCTCCCAATGTTGAGGGCGTGTGGCCTGGTGTGGTTCAGGAGAGGGGGGGGGCGCACTCTGTCCCCCCCACTTTTCTGTGGCCGACCAGGTCAACGTGCTCGGATAAGGGTGGCAACCCCCCATTTTTTCATTTATTTTTTTGAAAGATAGTTTTTTTTATTAAAGGGCCAATGTTTTTTTTTAGGGGTCTGGAGGTCCCCAGGGGCCCGGAGATCCCAAGGGCTCCAGATGACAACCCCCCTTTTTTTAAAAATTTTTTTAAAAAATTATATATTTTTATATGTAAAACAGGGGGGGTGCAATCAGCGCAAAAATATAAAGATCAGAAAAAAATAAAAATAATAAGTGTAAAAATGAAAAATACTCAAAGAGTGAATTTCATATGGATGCAAGCTGAACACCAAAAGAACAATCACAAAATTCCTGAAGTAGATATATCAAACAGAGCAGTGCAGCGCAAACCTAAATAGCATAATATTAATATTAAAACGAATATGCTCATACCAGTGAAGACATAGTTGAATTAATAACAGTGAAAAAATAAAATAAAATAAAAAGAAAGTCCACATTTGCAAAGTGCAAACAAATCCTGTGATCGAAACAGTCAGAGTATCTCCACCATGTGACTTGGAAAACCAATATTTCAAATATTTCAAACGTGATCCCTTCACCAGTAAAGATGGGTACTCTCACCTCACACCAAGACCCTTGTTTTACCAAAGGTCTAAAACGCTTAGAACAAATGGCAGGAAATCCAGATGGCTCAAAGATGTGCAATTGTCAGCTTAAGGACCCGGAGATATGCAAGTATCCTCAGTGGCACCAACGAATCAATATGCAAAGAAAAAAGGCCAGATCTAAGAGCTTCCATATAAACCAGGTCTCTTTAATGAGTAAAAAATGTGCAGGGTACTCACATTCAAGTAGAAAGTACAGGCATAAAACACCATATCAGGCAGCTCAAATGAAAATGTGGGACATCAAGGAGTGACATGGGATGGTTCCTGACCCCGGACGCGTATCGTAATACTACTTCCTCAGCAGGAGGAAGTAGTATTACGATACGCGTCCGGGGTCAGGAACCATCCCATGTCACTCCTTGATGTCCCACATTTTCATTTGAGCTGCCTGATATGGTGTTTTATGCCTGTACTTTCTACTTGAATGTGAGTACCCTGCACATTTTTTACTCATTAAAGAGACCTGGTTTATATGGAAGCTCTTAGATCTGGCCTTTTTTCTTTGCATATTGATTCGTTGGTGCCACTGAGGATACTTGCATATCTCCGGGTCCTTCAGCTGACAATTGCACATCTTTGAGCCATCTGGATTTCCTGCCATTTGTTCTAAGCGTTTTAGACCTTTGGTAAAACAAGGGTCTTGGTGTGAGGTGAGAGTACCCATCTTTACTGGTGAAGGGATCACGTTTGAAATATTTGAAATATTGGTTTTCCAAGTCACATGGTGGAGATACTCTGACTGTTTCGATCACAGGATTTGTTTGCACTTTGCAAATGTGGACTTTCTTTTTATTTTATTTTATTTTTTCACTGTTATTAATTCAACTATGTCTTCACTGGTATGAGCATATTCGTTTTAATATTAATATTATGCTATTTAGGTTTGCGCTGCACTGCTCTGTTTGATATATATTTTTATATATTATTTTTTTTACACACATATATATATATATATATATATATATATATATATATATATATATAATATTATTATTAAAGGGCCCTGAGGGCCCCAGGTGACAACCTTCTTGCTTATAAAAATGTTTTAAACGTTTTATATTTTCTTTATTTTTTTTTATATATAGATTTTTAGTTATAGGCTCCCCAGGCGATTCAGTTCGCATGTGTTCACTCACTCACTCACTCACCCCCTTGTTTTTTTTATATATATTTTTTATATATATATATATATATATATATATATTTTTTTTTTTATTTCTTTTTCATTAAAGGGCCCAGAGGTTTTATTTTATTAAAGGACCCAGAGGTCCCCAGGGCCCCCGGATGGCTACCGCCCTTTTTTTAATATATATTTTACTTTATTTATTTTTTTGCTTATCAAATCGCGGCAGACCATTGGTAGGGTTTTAACCTCACTTCCTGTTCAGCTGTGTGACAGGAAGTGAAGCCAATTTTAAGAAAAGGGACACAAAGCCCAACCTAAAAACACTAGCAGGGGTTCTAACACTCACTTGGCTTCCCTCAAACAACCCACAATTAGAATAGGATTGTCCTTTTGCTAGATTCAAGCACAGTGCTGAAAATCAGCATTTCAAGCCTGCCCACCAATTCACCAATGGTTTAGGCCCAAACTATTTCAGCTGCAGCTATTAAAATCCGTAGCATGAAAAAAATATCACAAAACAAACTTCAAAATTTGAAAGTAATTTTATTGGTCCACAAAACAAGGAAAGCAAAACAAACAATTAAAAATCAACACTAACAAAAAAACATAAAAAACAAAAATAGACCTAGATTTATTTCAGACAGTAATTAGAAAATGCTTTTGAAATAACAGGATAGACCCACAGGATTAAAACATTAGTCATTAAAGGGGTGTTCCAGCCCTAAATTGTGTTTATTAAAAGTCAGCAACTACAAAAAGTGTAGCTGCTGGCTTTTAATAAACACTCACTTACCTGCTCCTGCGTTCCAGGGACGCGCCGACCGGGGCTCCGCTCCTCTCCCCCCCTCCCCGGCCGGCGTCTCCATCCTGACTGTGGGCACCCAGCCGTGACAGCCTTCACCCACTGCGCATGCGCGAGCCGTACTGCGCATGCGCGCGCGGCGCGGCTCGCCGCTGATTGGAGAGGCGATCGCATGGGACCTGTCAGTGTCTCATGTGATCGCCTACAGGGAGGGGCTGGTGTAGGCGATTAAGGCTTAATCGCCTAACCAGCCCCTCGGCGGAAGCAGGAAGTGGGACAGGAAGTCCCACTCCTACTGAAGCCCCCACTCCCCCCCCAAAAAAATTACATGCCAAATGTGGCATGTATGGGGGTGAGGAGTGGATTAAGCAAGGGTAGTTTTTTTGGGTGGAACTCCTCTTTAACATCTTGAGAAACATTTTGCTAAATTATGCAGCAGACCAAAACATCAAAGTGAACATCATTAAATCAAACAATTGCCCCTCCCAAAAAAATAACGCCAGCCAGCCAGCCGACATGTGCTCTATCCACGCTTTTTATAACATGTGTGCTAATGAACCAATTGGAAACACATGAAGAAATGTCAGCCTCTAGTTTGTGTGCACTTGTAACTACTTACACCTGTTAAGGATGTCCTTAACCACTTTGCAACCGCCCTATGCCGAAAGTACGGCTCTAGGGCGGTTGCTGTATTCTAACTGGCCGTTAATTAACGGCCTGTCAGAATCGCGCTCCCGCGCGCCTCCTGAGGCGCGCACACGGGAACATCCGTGACCGCCGGGTCCAGAGGACCCGGCGCATCACGGATCACGGTAAATCGCCGCTGATAGCGGCGGTTTACCACGTGATCGCGCCGTCCAATGACGGCGCGATCAGATGTAAACAGACCGGCGTCATTTGATGACGCCGGTTCCTCCCTCCTCTCTCTGTACCGATCGGTACAGTGTGAGAGGAGAGGGGAGGGAGCGGATGGCAGCGCCAGTGCTGCGGGCTGGATCTGTGACAAATGTAGTCACAGATCCATCCATCCATCCCTCCCTGCTCAGCCATCCCTGCTGCATATACTCTGCAATACTCACCTGGGCATACTCTGCAATACTCTGGCAATACTCTGGGCATACTCTGCAATACTCTGGCAATACTCTGGCAATACTCTGGGCAATACTCTGGGCAATACTCTGGGCAATACTCTGGGCAATACTCTGGGCAATACTCTGGGCAATACTCTGGCAATACTCTGGCAATACTCTGGGCATACTCTGGGCATACTCTGGCAATACTCTGGCAATACTCTGGCAATACTCTGGCAATACTCTGGGCATACTCTGGGCATACTCTGGGCATACTCTGGCATACTCTGGGCATACTCTGGGCAATACTCTGGGCAATACTCTGGGCAATACTCTGGGCATACTCTGCAATACTCTGGGCATACTCTGCAATACTCTGGGCATACTCTGGCAATACTCTGGGCATACTCTGGCAATACTCTGGGCATACTCTGCAATACCCTGGGCATACTCTGCATACTCCGCAATACTCTGGCAATACTCTGGGCATACTCTGCAATACTCAGGCATACTCTGGGCATACTCTGGCAATACTCTGGCAATACTCTGGCAATACTCTGGGCATACTCTGGCAATACTCTGGGCAATACTCTGGCAATACTCTGGGCAATACTCTGGCAATACTCTGGGCATACTCTGGCAATACTCTGGCAATACTCTGGGCATACTCTGGCAATACTCTGGGAATACTCTGGGAATACTCTGGGCATACTCTGCAATACTCTGGGCATACTCTGCAATACCCTGGGCATACTCTGCATACTCCGCAATACTCTGGCAATACTCTGGGCATACTCTGGCAATACTCTGGGCATACTCTGGCAATACTCTGGGCATACTCTGCAATACTCTGGGCATACTCTGCAATACTCTGGGCATACTCTGCAATACTCTGGGCATACTCTGCAATACTCTGGGCATACTCCGCAATACTCTGGGCAATACTCCGCAATACTCTGGCAATACTCCGGGCATACTCTGGCAATACTCCGGGCATACTCTGGGCATACTCTGGCAATACTCTGGGCAATACTCTGGGCAATACTCTGGGCATACTCCGCAATACTCTGGGCATACTTAGCAATACTCTGGGCATACAGCAGCCCCTGTCCCCGCGAGCTCGCATGCAGAAGCGAACGCATACGCAAGTCCCGCCCACATATAAAAACGGTGTTCAAACCACATGTGAGGTATCTTTATATCATGTTTTGGGGTTTTATGTATTTTTCTAGCAAATAAATGATGATTTTTACATGTAGGAGAGAAATGTCAGAATTGGCCTGGGTGCTCCCTGCATGTTGGGCCTCTGTATGTGGCCGCACTGTGTAAAAGTCTCACACATGGGGTATCGCCATACTCGGGAGGAATAGCAGAATGTGTTTTGGGGTGTAAATTTGTGGTATGCATATGCTGTGTGTGAAAAATAACCTAATAATATGAAAATTTGATGAAAAAAAAATAAATCTTGATTTTGCAAAGAATTGTGGGAAAAAATTACAACTTTAAAAAACTCACCAGGCCTCTTTCTAAATACCTTGGAATGTCTTCTTTCCAAGAAGGGGTCATTTGGGGGGTATTTGTACTTTTCTGGCATGTTAGGGTCTCAAGAAATGAGAGAGGCTGTCAGTACTTCAGGTGTGATGAAATTGATCAATTTTCAGTAATTGGTACCATAGCTTGTAGACCCCATAACGTTCACCCAGACTAAATAATATCCAACATTTTTTATTTTTTTTACCAAAGATATGTAGCAGTATACATTTTAGGCCAAATTTATGAAGAAAAATTACTTTTTTGCAAAATTTTATAATAGAAATGAAGAAAAATTATTATTTTTTGCAAAATTTTGTTCTTTTTTCATTTATAGCAAAAAAAATAAAAACCGCAGAGGTGATGAAACACCACCAAAAGAAAGCTCTATTTGTGGGAAAAAAAGGACAAAAATTTCATTTGGTTATAGTGTTGTATGACTGAGTTATTGTCATTCAAAATGTGAGAGCACCGAAAGCTGAAAATTGGTCTGGTTATTAAGGGTGTTTAAGTGCCCAGTGGTCAAGTGGTTAAATTACTAAGCCAAAAAACAAGCTTTCTGAGCATGCTCAGAAACATGCAAGTAATTTTGTGGCACCAAAACCCAGCTAAATTTTCTAAGTGTCTGAGCATGCCCAGTTCACTCGAGATGCATTAAGAGAATCAAAGCTGCAATGGTGGATGAAAGCATGAGAGCTGTTTTTTTGTTGTTTTTTCCCCCTGAACTGATGCTTCCCAACCTGAAGGGGGGGTCTTATTGAATTTTTACGTAACAAACATAAACAATAATAATGAAAACGCCCCTGTCCCTAGTAGCTCGCAGTCAGAAGCGAACACGCACAATTTTTTTTTCAAGTTCCCAGTTTAGATTTACAGAGGACATCTAGTGCTAAAAGTATTGCTGTCACTCTTACGCATGCTATGATACCTCACATGTGTGGTTTGAACGGTGTTTACATATGTGGGCGGGCCTTAAATGTGTAAGTCCCGCCCACATATGTAAACACCGTTAAAACCCCACATGAGGTATCATAGCGTGCGTTAGAGCGAGAGCAATACTTTTAGCACTAGACATCCTCTGTAACTTGAAACTGGTAACCTGCTAAATAAAAAAAAGTGTTGCCTATGGAGATTTTCAAGTACTGAAGTTTGGCGCCATTCCATGAGTGTGTGCAATATTAAAGCGTCACATGTTGGGTATCTATTTACTCAGTGTAACATCATCTTTCACATTATGGCCATAAATTGGGCTAACTTCAGTGTTTCCTTAATTTTTAACCACTTGAGCCCCAGACCATATTACTGGTCACTGACCGGGCCAGTTTTTGCGTTTCGGCAGTGCGTCATTTTAACTGACAATTGCGCGGTTGTGCGACGTGGCTCCCAAACAAAATTGGCGTCCTCTTTTTTCCCCCACAAAATTTTATTTTTTGTTTTGGTGGTATTTGATCATCTCTTTTCTTATTTTTGCTCGAACCAAAAATATAGCGACAATTTTGTAACTAAAAAGACAACTTTTTTACTGTTTGCTATAATAAATCTCCCCAAAAATATATATAAATAAACTTTTTTGCCCTCAGTTTAGGCCGATACGTATTCTTCGACATATTTTTGCTTCCAAAAAATCGCAATAAGCGTTTGGTTGGTTTGGGCAAAAGTTATAAATAGGGGTTCGTTTTATGGGTTTTTTAGGAATATATTTTTGTTTTACTAGTAATGGTGGCGATCAGTGATTTTTATGGCTACTGCGACATTATGGCGGACACATTTTTGGGAGCTTTGGCATTTTTCTAGTGACCAATGGTATACAAATGCATTGCTTACTATAAAAATGTCACTGGCAGGGAAGGGGTTAACTCTAGGGGCGAGGAAGGGGTTGATTATGTTACCTGGGTGTGTTCTAACTGTAAAGGGGGTGGGACTGACTAGGGGAAATTACAGATCGCTGTTCATACATTGTATGAACAGACGAGCAGGCATTCCCCCCCCCTAACAGGACCGGAATAAAGGGGAACTCCACACCAAATAAAATAAAATAAAACAGCGTGGGGGTCCCCCTCCAGGTGCACAACAGGCTCTTAGATTTGGTCTGGAACATAAGGGGTTAAACTCACGCCAAAGAAACGGCGTGGGGTTCCCCCTCAGATCCAGACCAAACCCTTATCCCAGGCACGCAGTCTGGCCGGACAGGAATGGGGGGTGGGGACGAGCGAGCGCCCCCCCCCCTCCTGAGCCGTACCAGACCGCATGCCCTCGACATGGGGGAGTGTGTGCTTTGGGGGAGGGGGGCACTGCCCACCCACCCCAAAGCACTCTTGTCCCCATCTCGATAGGGACAAGAGCCTCTTCCCGACAACCCTGGCCGTTGGTTGTCGGGGTATGCGGGCGGGGGGCTTATCAGAATCTGAGAGCCCCCTCTAATAAGGGGGCCCCCAGATTCTGGCCCCCCACCCTATGTGAATCGGTATGGGGTACATCGTACCCCTACCCATTCACCGAATGGAAAAGTGTAAAAATAAGACACCACACAGAATATTTATTAGTCAGCTCCGGGGGTCTTCTGCCGGGGCCCCCCACCACCACCCCATTGGGCCCCGGGCTACGCCGTTTTCTGCCGGGGGGGGACACCCACCGATGCTCTCCGCCATGTTCGGCCGAGCCCCCACCCCAAATTAAGCTCTTTTACATCCGGTGGAGGCCGGCCGAAAACGGCGGAGAACAACAGGGGCGTCGCCCCTCCCCGGTCTTCTAGCCGTCTTCTGCGGGGGGGCTCCTGCCTCCCGCGGGCTGATGGCTGTCTTCCGCCGGGGGGGTGCACCTACCCCCCCCCGGTCTTCGCCGCCGCCTTCCGCCGGGGGGGGGGCGACACCCACCGATGCTCTCCGCCATGTTCGGCCGGGCCCCCACCCCAAATTAAGCTCTTTTACATCCGGGGGGCGAAAACAACGGGGGGCGTCGCCCCTCCTCGGTCACTGGGCTTCGTCGTTTTCTGACGGGGAGGGGCGACAACCCACTCCGGTCTTCGCCGCCGCCCGCCGGGGGGGCGACACCCACCGACTCTCTCCGCCATGTTCGGCCGGGCCCCGACCCCAAATTAAGCTTTGTGCATCCGGGGGGCGGCCGAAAACGGCGGAGAACAACGGGGGGCGTCGCCCCTCCTCGGCCTTCTAGTCGTCTTCTGCCGGGGAGGGGCGACAACCCAGACCGTTCTTCGCTGCCGCCTTCTGCCTGGCTCCTCCGCTGGGGCCAGGGCTTCTCTGCGCTGTCTTCCGCCGCGGGGTGACACTCACGGGCTTCTCCAGTGCCCTCCGCTTCTGCCTGGCTCCGCCGCTGGGGCCAGGGCTTCTCTCCGCTGTATTCTTCCATTCGATGTTGACACGATGAGGTCCGGCGCTGAAATGCCAACAGAGCGGTGGGCAACAACTTATATTGGCATAGGGCGTGGTGATGCACCATGTGACCTCAACCCATGTGACATCACTGGGCATGATGGAAATGTGATGTCACATGGGTTAAGGTCACATGGTGGCATCACCACGCCCTATGCCAATATAAGTCGTTGCCCGCTCTGTCGGCATTTCAGCGCTGGACCTCGTCGTGTCAACATCGAATGGAAGAAGCCCTGGCCCCAGCGGTGGAGCCAGGCAGAAGCGGAGGGCACCAGAGAAGCCCGCGAGTGTCACACCGCGGCGGAAGACAGCGGAGCTAAGCCCTGGCCCCAGCGGAGGCGCCAGGCAGAAGAGGCCATCGAGAGCCCCCCCGGCAGTAAACGATGAAGCCCGCGGCCCTCCCCCATAAGCAGGAAGCTTCGTGGTGAAGGGGGTCGGAACGGAATGTGGGATGTTCGACCCCCCCCGGCAGAAAACTACGAAGACAGTGGCGGCGAAGACCGGGGTGGGTTGGCGGAAGACCCCCGGAGCTGACTGACGATGTACCCCATACTCATTCACATAGGGTGGGGGGCCGGAATCTGGGGGCCGCCTTATTAAAGGGGGCTCCCAGATTCCTATTGGCTCCCGCCCGCATACCCCGACAACCAATGGCCAGGGTTGTCGGGAAGAGGCTCTTGTCCCCATCGACATGGGGACAAGAGTGCTTTGGGGTGGGGGGGCAGTGCCCCCCTCCCTCAAAGCACACACTCCCCCATGTCGAGGGCATGCGGTCTGGTACGGCTCAGGAGGGGGGGGGGCGCTCGCTCGTCCCTACCCCCATTCCTGTCCGGCCAGACTGCGTGCCTGGGATGAGGGCTTGGTCTGGATCTGGGGGGGGGAACCCCACGCCGTTTTTGGCGTGGGTTTAACCCCTCACGTTCCAGACCAAGCGGAAGAGCCTACTGTACCCCTGGAGGGGGACCCGCTCCGGTTTCAAGTTTGAAATTTGGCGCGCAGTTCCCCTTCAGTGTCAGCGCAGGCTGAAAACCGTTCGGAGATTCCCGTGCGCCACGTCACGCAGTGCAATTACTGCTACGCCGCTTGGGATTTACCAAGAATTTCTCTGCGTACTGACGCGGCGCACGGGATTCCCCGAAATTTCCCTCTGCGCATGCCCAGTATGCAAATGAACCTTCCGAGGTTCAGGCGCACTTTGTAAGCGCACGGGGATCGGTTTTTAAAAGTCACTTTCAATTCGGCCCGCCACACACATTCAAACACATGTCACTACACTTCCCCTACATCACCCCCCTCCCTCCCCTAATAAACTCCCGCCCGAATCCCCGATATATTAGGCATTTTAGTAAATGAGATACTGCACTGGCAGCGTGTCTCTTTTGTAAATGTCAAAAACAGTTTTACTCCTGCTTGTGCACCATGAGTCATGGCGCGCAGGCTTGGTAAATGACCCCCTGTGTCTCTATCTATCTCTCTCTAACTCACTGTCTGTCTAACTTGTCTGTAAGGCAAGCTGGAACACACTACACGAGGCCGCCCGGGAGGCGGCCTTTTATAGTGTGGGGCGTGTGCTAAAGCCCTGAGCCCTAATTGGCCAAAGCACTCAGGCTTAGTGCACCTTTACCTTCACTTACCTCATCCTTCCATTTTGCTTTTAAATGTTCTGATTTCTTCTGAGAAATCCTCACTTCCTGTTCTTGTTTGTAACTCCACACAGTAATGCGAGGCTTTCTCCCTGGTGTGGAGTGTCGTGCTTGCCCCCTCCCTTGGACTACATGAGAGTCATGACGCTCTCTACGTTGCAGATAGAGAAAGAAGCTGTGTGTTACTGAGTGTCCTGACTATCCTATAGTCCAAGGGAGGGGGCGAGCACGACACTCCACACCAGGGAGAAAGCCTTGCATTACTGTGTGGAGTTACAGACAGAAGAACAGGAAGTGAGGATTTCTCAGAAGAAATAAGGACATTTAAAAGCAAAAATGGAAGGATAAGGTAAGTGAAGGACTGCACCAAGGCAGGCCTCGACAAAATCCAGGCACCAGGTCGCAATTGCGGCTAGAAATTGTGACCTGGTGCCTGGGGAAGCTTAGGACTGCAGAAGGCCGCGGCCTCTCGTGGAATGGCGTCCACTCGTGGAGGCGACATTTAAAAAATTCGACAGGTTGCATGTTTTGAGTTACAGAGGAGGTCTAGGGCTATAATTATTGCTCTCGCTCCACCAATTGCGGCGATACCTCACATGTGTGGTTTAAATACTGTTTACATATGCGGGCGCTACTCACGTATGCGTTTGCTTCTGCGCGCGATTTTGGCGGGACAGGGTGTGTTTTTTTGGCTCCTTACTTTTTTAGCTGGCTCCTAGATTCCAAGCAAATTTGTCAAACCCTGCACTAAGGTATAGGAAGCTATTTAGGAAAAATGTTTTACCTTTACAGTCCCTTTAAGCAGTTAACCCTTGCAGTGCTGGCACAGCCTCACCACGAAGTATCATTTTTAAGTTTACCAGAATTGGGCTTTAAAATAAGGAGCTAGGGAATTCAATAAATATGGGTACTTAAAGGGGTTGTAAAGGAATTTTTTATTTTTTTTCATAATAAGCATCCTTTACCCACAGACATTCCTCTTTTCACTTCCTCATTGTTCGTTGCTCTATTTCTTCTCTGTTCTGTTCACTTCCTGCTTGTCTGATTGTTACTCACCACCGTGAAGGGAGGCTTTACTGCGGTGGTCAGTGACGTGCTCGCCCCCTCCTGGGAACTATATCTGTGCGGCAGGACGTTCTCTACGTGTTAGAGACCCAAGGAAGTGTGAATTACCAGGCGTGCCGCAATGCATACTGGGAAATGTAGTTCTTACATGAACGAGCGCCGCAAACCAGGAAGTGAATGAGAGAACAGAAACTAGAACGCTGGAGGTGATAGATGAAGGAATTTAATAGGTATTTACTCGTTTGTTACAGAATCATTACACTATTCTGTCTGTCTACCTTGCAGACATTAATTTTAGGCAAAAAAATAATTTCCTTTACAACTCCTTTAACCTCCCTGGCGGTATTCCCGAGCGTGACTCGGGGTTAACATTCAGTGCCAGAAGCGGTAACCCCGAGTCACGCTCGGGGTGCATTTTTTTTTCCCCCAAAAATTCCTGGCGATCCGGCGGGGGTTTCCCGCTGGATCGCCGGTCAGACTAGCCTCCCTGGCGGTCTTCACGTGTGTGGCACGGGGTGAGATTTTTAAGCTAATATCGGTAACCCCGTGCCACACACGCGCTTACCTCGCTGGATGCAGAAAAAGTTTACTTACCTTTTCTCTGCGATCCAGCGATGAATCCCCGCAGTACACGGCGGGCGGATGTCCGCCTGATGCTGTGTGTTCCGCCGATTCCCTTCCCTGCGAGCGTCGCGACGTAGGGGGGGGAACGGCGCCAAATTTAAAAAAGTAAACAAACACTATACATACAGTACACTGTAATCTTATAGATTACAGTACTGTATGTAAAAAATACACACCCCCCATGTCCCTAGTGGTCTGCCCTGTACACTACATGTCATTTTGTATAATAAAAACTTTTCTTTCTCCCTGCAAACTGTAGATTGCCCATAGCAACCAAAAGTGTCCCTTTATGGCAAAAATTGTTTTAGAGCAGCTAAAAAACAGCGATAATAAATCAGAATCACTTGCAGAATTTAGCGATAGCGATTTATGGGGAAATTCGTCATAAAAAAAAAAAAAAAAATGACAGCAAAAATTCTGCAACTGAGCAAATTTCAGTGATTTTGATTTGATTACATTATTGAATAATTTTTACTATAATTATATTATCATTTGTGATCATTTTTTATAATTATTTATTATATTATAATTTTTAATTAAAAAAAAAAAAAAAAAATCATACCCGGGAGGCCTATTAGACTCTTGTTTGAATAGATTTAAGTGAGTTATTCCTAAGAATTACAAGCCTACAGTATAAAACGCCAAATTCCCTTGCAAATAATGGTACCGCTTTTAGCACCTAAAATCTTAAAGAATCATACCGCCAGGGAGGTTAACATTTTAACCACTAGAGGGCCGCGCTATAGACGAAAGACGTCCACAGCGCGGCTCTCAAGTGCCAAGTGGACGTCTTTGGACGCTGGGGGGCGCGCAGCGGAGAAACACTGTGCCCGGCGCATCGCTAGGAAGCCGATGCGTGTGCCTGGTGGCCACGTCCTGTCAGGGAGAGGAGACAGATGCTGTGTCCTTTGTACATAGGGACACTGCATCGGTCACCTCCCCCAGTCAGTCCCCTCCCCCCACAGTAAGAACACACCCAGGGAATACATTTAACCCCTTCCATGCCCCCTAGTGTTTACCCCTTCACTGCCACCTGTCGGATCTTCACTGTATTTATGCGTAAGTGATTCTAGGAATCACACGCATAGATACACAGTAAAAAAAAAACAGAGATACGACGGTGTTTCCTGCAATGAATGAATGAATGAATGAATGACTTGTATAGCGCAGCGCATGCGAACTGAATCGCCTCTGGGCGCTTTTTCCAGCCAGTGTCTGCTTGGCTGGTGCGGTCATTTTTACCCCGTAGGATCTTGACACGCTAGTGTCGATACACCGGCGTATCTCTTTTGAGAATCTGGCCCTCTGTCTTTTTTTTGTTTATAGCGCAAAAAATAAAAAAAATAAAAAATCGCAGAGATGATCAAATACCACCAAAAGAAATCTCTATTTGTGGGAGAAAAATAATACACATACAAACATTGCAATCAGTCACAGATCAGACCCCTGGCCAGTCACCGACAGTACACAAGCATATCAGGAGCTTAGACTGGAGGTAAAAGGTGATGGCAAACTTTTGCACTCCAGATGTTTTGGTACTACATTTCCCATGATGCTCCTCCACTCTGCAGTGTGTTTAAGCATCATGAGAAGTGTAGTTCCAACACATCTGGGGTGCCAAGAATCATCTACCATCCAATTTGGCATTACTGTCCTTTGTCATAAAAAGTGAGGGAGAATTAGATTGCAGCAATACAAAGTTGGCAAAACCTTCATGACTTCCAACATTCTGAATTGGCTAGAAAGTGAAAATCGCAAATCACACCTTATGTACTATACTGTACAATACCAGCATAGGCGTGCGCACAGGGTGTGCCAGGTGTGCCCAGGCACACCCTAATCCCTGTGCGCAGGACAGATTCCCCCTAATGCCTGAGATTCCCTCTAATGCCCTGGTTCCCCCTTCCTTCCCCTTGCAGCGCTTCCAGCTTTCCTAGTCTCCTCTCCCTCCAGCTGTTGCTGCAGGGGTGTTTTAGGATGAGTGGGGAAGGGGCCGGTAATATTGTAATTTACCGGCCCCTTCCATTTCATCATGAGTGATTGGTGCTATGTGTTTAATCTTTGGGGTGCACACCCTAATGCAATAGGCTGCGCACACCTATGAATACCAGCATGTCATGTTTGAGGGCCTAAAATGCACAGAACAGCCAAAACGTTTTATTTATTTTTTTCAAATATGTTTATTGGGTTTTAAAAAAAGACAATTATAATCACATAGTCAACATTAACTGAACATATTCTAATTACTAAAGGAAAGGACATCTTCAGTGTAGACAGAAGCATATAACAATGTGTATGTCAGAGGATGTTAACCACTTCCCGCCCGGCCAATAGCCGATTTACGGCCGGGAAGTGGTTATGAAATCGTGACAGGCCGTTCTCAAACAGCCTGCACGATTTCATGCCGCACGCGCCCGTGCGGGCGCGCAGCGCGGCGATCGGTGATGCGGCGTGTCAGTCTGACACCCTGCACCTCCGATCTCGGTAACGAGTCTCCGGCGGAGCCTCGTTACCACGTGATCTGCCGTGTCCAATCACGGCTGATCACGATGTAAACAGGAAGAGCCGCCGACGGCTCTTCCTCACTCGCGTCTGACAGACGCATGTAGAGGAGAGCCGATCAGCGGCTCTCCTGACAGGGGGGGTTCGCGCTGATTGTTTATCAGCGCAGCCCCCCCCTCGGATCGCCACACTAGACCACCAGGGAAATAAAAAAAATACAAAAAAAAGACCAAAAAAAATGACAAAAAAAAAAAATGACCAAAAAAAAAAGGGGGGCAGTAAAAAAAAAAATGATGCCAATCAGTGCCCACACATGGGCACTGATTGGCAACATTGATCCATCAGTGCCACCCCTCAGTGATCATCAGTGCCACCCCAGTGTCTGTCAGTGCCACCCCACAGTGCCAATCCATGCCCAGTGCCCACCTACCAGTGCCCACCTGTGCCACCTATCAGTGCCCACCTGTGCCGCCTATCAGTGCCCACCTGTGCCGCCTATGAGTGCCCACCTGTGCCGCCTATGAGTGCCCACCTGTGCCGCCTATGAGTGCCCACCTGTGCCGCCTATGAGTGCCCAGTGCTGCCTATGAGTGCCCATCAGTGCCGCCCATGAGTGCCCATCAGTGCCGCCCATGAGTGCCCATCAGTGCCCAATACCAGCGCCGCCTATCAGTGCCCATCAGTGCTACCTAATCGGTGCCCATCAGAACTACCTCATCGGTGCCCATCAGTGCCACCTCATCGGTGCCCATCAGTGCCACCATATCAGTGCCCATAATTGAAAGAGAAAACATACTCATTTACAAAAAAATTAACAGAAAAAAAAAAAAACTTTATTTTTTTTTCAAAATCTTCGCTCTATTTTTAGTTGTTGCACAAAAAAAAAAAACCGCAGAGGTGATCAAATACCACCAAAAGAAAGCTCTATTTGTGGGGAAAAAAGGACGCCAATTTTGTTTGGGTGCAGTGTAGCATGACCGCGCAATTGTCATTCAAATTGCGACAGTGCTGAAAGCTGAAAATTGGCTTGGGCGGGAAGGTGCGTAAGTGCCTGGTATGGAAGTGGTTAAACTTATATCAAATCAATTAAAAAGGGGAGAAGGAAAAGATGAGGGAAGGTAGAGGTAATGAAATGGTATAGTTTAACTCAAAACGACATTGGAGATATCACAACTAATAGTCAATAAGGAAAGAGACGTAGGCAACATATTAAATCTGGGTTGTGTTATGTAAGTATCAATGCTTGGTATTCTGAAGATTTAGTAAAATGAATCCAACACGCCCATTTATCTTGGAACTCCTTCGAAAAGTCGTGAGATTGGGAAATCAGATCTTCCATATTGGCGATGTGATCCACCTTGCGTAACCAGTCCGAGATTTTAGGGGGGGAAGTCTGGGACCATTTAATGGGGATACATAATTTGGCCGCATTGATGAGATGTACAATAATAGAGTTTTTGTACACAGAGTTGGGTAGCGAAGATAGATGTAGCAGGTATTGTCCGGCTGAAAAGTCTGGGGTGTAGGTGGTGATGGATGTTATAAGATTGTGGATAGTTTTGCAGATGGGCGTGATGAGGTAGCATTCCCACCAGATATGAAGAAGCGTACCCGTTTCAGTATTACAGCGCCAACACAAGGGGGATGAATTTGGACTGTATTTGTGGATAATGTAAGGGGTCTTATACCATCTGGAGTAAACCTTATAGCTATTTTCCTGTGTAAGGACATTCAATGAACTAGCAAATGGACAGGGGAAAAATTGCGCAAATCTGAGTGAATAAACAGTTGTGAGCAGCGTCTCAAAGGTGTTATACAACACCAAGAAATATACAGAAAAAAATTGGAGTCGCGCTATAAATGGCATACAGTGTATCAAAACTAAAATGAATAAAATGGTGTCATTAGTGCCAAATTGTACAAAGATATTACATGAAAAAACATTTAGTGAACACAATGATAGTGAACAGTGAACATAAATAATTTAAAGTCCATATGGTGATCATACAGTCCATCAAGGAAAATTCTTAGGTAAACAAAACATTCCCAGTGTAGATGAATCCACGGACAGGTGTGAGTAATGACAAACAATGACCTCCACCGCACAGAAAACACTGACCCTTACCAGAGTCTCTGATCTCACTGAGATCAATAACAGCAAAAAGTAGTATCCATAATCGGCAAGGAGCAAAGGGAACATCCATTCATAACAGCCAGTGGTGTGTTCAGCTCAAAAACGATCATATATCAACCAGTGGTCCCATATAGAAATCAAAAGAAATCCACATAGTGTAAAACCATACATTTATTGGGTAAAAAGAAGATTGTGCGCACTTACATCAATCCAATGTAAAACAGCATACAAAACAAGTAAGCCGGCCGGCGTATGGAGCGTGTACCCGTCTTCCGGGTCCTCACACGTGATGCGGTGACGTCAGAGCGTCGCCTCCCGACATTTCGTCTCAATAGGGACTTGATCACGGGATGAGGCGGCGCTCCGAGTCACCGCATCTAAATAAGAAAAACAGGCGGAGCCATCCCCAAGATGGATCCCGGGTGATCGTACTTCCGCCATCTTTACTATTGGAAACACAGCAAGTATACCAATAGGTCTTAATATAACAACTAAGGGCAAACCAAAACGGCAGCCCAATTACAAAACAGCACACCATATTGTCATATAGTGGCAAACGGTGTGTTTACATAATAGAGTCCTAAAGATTATCATTATACTACAGGTGTGTAGTGAGGCCGGAGGCAACCAAAACCACACACATACATTCAACAAACTGTGTTAGCATATTACAATCTAATACATTCCAACTTCCATATTGAAACATATATATAAAAAATGCTAAAAAATAACATATAAAACAATATTGAACTATAATACTCTCAAAGATATGTATGTAGCAGGAATTGGACGGCCGTACATTCACCCTGCTGGTTAATAAATTAGTCAACAAAATATATCTTTTCCAATTAAGGGTAAAGAGGTGATAATAAAAATATTAACACCTTTATATGTCTAAACATAGCATCGCTCGTATTGAACGCGATATCACTTTCTCCATATGATTAGAGAAGAAAAAGAATTGGGCTGCGCTGGCACCAGCATGTTCAGTGTCAGTCACCCCCCAATCTATAGATGGGGGAGGGGGAAAGGAAGAAGGGGAGGAAAACACAGGAGACATAGCCAAATTAAATGTCAGACAAAAAAGGGGATACTGACATATAAGGACATCCTATCATGATGGTGATCATTGTATGACCGTCTAAAGACCACCTTGGTTAGCATAAAAGAAAAAAAAGAAAATTACTATATCCATCTAAATAAGTTGTACTAGAACCCCTTTCGGTTCAATTTGTGGCCAAGGGGCCCCTATTTCCCACACATATAGAGATATATGGAGACCACATCCGTTAAGTATCCGTATAGAAAGATGTCCTTATGGTAACCTTTATCGAGTGGAATCAAGAGTTATCGATAAAACAATTAATATCCACTTCGATGTTAAGGCCATAAGGAGTGTAACACTTTGTTTTATGTATCCACGCCATTTCGGATCGAGAAATGCTTCTCACTAAGTCGCTACCATGCCAGTGAGGGTTAAATTTATCTATACCCAAGAACACCGTATTATTGAGATTTTTATTATGCACCAACAAAAAGTGTTTCAACACGGAATGTTCGGTGAACCCATTCCGAATATTTGTAATATGCTCATTCAGGCGTATGTGTAGAGGGCGTTTAGTTCTGCCTATATATTGCAATCCGCATGGGCACATGAGCAAATATATAACCCCTACAGTTGTACACGTAATGAAGGGCTTAATTGTAAAAAAATTCTGGGTGCTAGTAGAGCGAAACGTGGTATTTTATTTAGACCTGATGCCATTTAAAGCACAGCTCTGACATCTCCCGCATTTGTAAAAGCCAGAGAGATCTGCCAAAAACATTGATGGTATTCTAGGGGGATTTAACACATTAGGTGCCAATTTGTCCCTAAGTGAGGGGAGACCCCTAAAAACCACCTGTGGCTTTTCAGGTAACAATCCCTTAAGGACATTGTCACTTCTCAACACATGCCAATGTTTCGAGACAACATGTCTAACATTGGTATGTTGGCACGAGTAGTCTGTAACAAACGGATTTTTAAATTGGTGGGCAGTGCCAAGACGGGGTTTGTCTTTCAACAAGTCTGCCCTGTCAATCTCAGACACTGATTTTAAAGTGTCATTCAAAAAATTCTGACAATAACCCTTCGTTACAAAACGTTCAGTGAGAACCTGTGCTTGTGTCCTAAACATGGCATCATGAGTATAATTTCTCTTTAGGCGTAAAAACTGGCTTTTAGGCACGGATTTCAGCCAAGAAGAATGATGACAACTGTCACTGGAAATATAGGAATTTCTATCCGTTGATTTGAAGTGCGTTGAAGTCACAAATTTATCATCTTCAATGGAGATGACTAAATCCAAAAAGTTTATTCTCTCCTTGCTGGCCTCATGTGTCAAAAAGATGCCCCGCTCATTGGTGTTAAGACAATCAATGAACTGGGAGAGTTCAATCTCAGTGCCATCCCACAGGAGGAGGATGTCGTCAATGTACCTGGCCCACAGAAGAATCTGGGGCCTAGGCCGGTCATAGACGACATCCTCCTCCCATTTGGCCATAAAGAGATTGGCCAAACTTGGAGCATATTTGGCTCCCATTGCGACACCACGATTCTGTTTGTAGAACTGGCCCTCATGCCAGAAAAAATTGTGGGTCGCAGCAAACACCAACAGCTCCATTATGAAAGAAATCTGTTCACCTAATAGGCCGCTATCCCTATTTAAAAAATAAGATACTGCTTCAATGCCTAGATCATGTGGAATAATGGTATACAGCGACGTTACGTCAGCTGTAACCATCCACAAAGTAGAAGTAGGTTTCAAGTTAGATAGCAGATTTATAACATGCTTAGTATCTTTAGTATATGACGGCATTCTTTTGACGAGGGGTTGCAAGAAAAAATCTATATATTTGCCCACCCGGGACGTGATTGAATCAATCCCACTAACAATGGGACGTCCCGGGGGGCAAACTGGATTTTTGTGGACCTTTGGAAGGTAATACATTATAGGAGTCCTTGGAGCATTAGGTACCAGGAATACAGATTCCTTCTCATTAAGTATGCCATTCCGTCGGCCTTTGTCAACAATATTTTGTAGAGTTTTCCTATATTTCCTTCCAGGGTCTAATACCAAAGGGACATAGGTGTCCTTATCTTCAAAGATGCGTTGCATCTCCTGCAGATAATCACTCTTATTAAGGACAACAATTCCACCCCCCTTATCCGCTGGACGTATAACTAAGTTTTTGTTCTTACATAAGGAATCAATGCCTTCCTCTAACTGTTTTTTACATCGTATTTGTTTAATCTCCATTAGTTCAAGGTCTTTTAGGGCCAGATCCCTAAAAACCCTGAGGGCAGCTGGTAACTGTCCAGGCGGATTGTACACAGAGGCATTAGCCAGACCAGAATGTGTATAATTTAACGATGAAGTTGTGGAAGGGTTAAACGAGTTTGAGCTCATATATCGTTGGATATTAAGTTTTCGTACATACTTGTGGATATCCATGTAGGTCCTAAATTTATCAAGTTTCTTGGGAGGGACATATTTAAGTCCCTTATCCAAAACTATAAGTTCTGCTTTATTTAAAGTATGTGAACTCAAATTAAAGATACCAGCTCCAATTAAGTCCTCAGTCTTTTTGGGCTTCCTAGCCCTCCCCCCTCTAGTCCCTCTTTTAGTTCTGCGATTCTCTTGACGCCTTGGCCTGCCCTGGGAAAACCCCACTGTGGCTGGCCAAGGTTCATGGGTTGCATAGGGGCATTACCCCCTCCATAACCAAACTCATATGGTTCTGTAATTACCCCAGTTTGAAAGTTAGGCCCAAGGGATGGGCCATAAAATTCTCCCTCTTGGTTAGAGCAGTCACCCAAAGGTAAAAAGCTGTTGTGTGTTGGAATATTGTATTCAGATTCAAAGTTGCCAGAATAATGTACCACCTCTGGACCTGCTAAAGCAGGCGGAGGGCCGTAACTGGGTACTCTAGTAGACTGGAAACCTCGTGGGTCGCTATACTGATTATATTGTCCCAAATTATGTGTATGATTGAAACAGGGAGGGGGACCCATTGAAGAACCTCTCCCTCGTGTTTTAGGGGGGCCCAATGGTTGATAATGATTCCAATTTGGGGGAAAAACAGTAAGGGGAGGGGCGAATTGGCCTCGTGAACTGGCACCTCCTCGCCCTCTATTGGATGGGTATGTCACCAAAGGTTTTCTGTGACTATTTTTATGTTGTCCTCTTGGTGTATTCCCTGTGGGTAGATGGCTCCGCACCCCAGGGAGTGGTGGAGGGGGAGCACTATTATTATTGGAAAGGGTAGTAGTTAGTGAAGGAGTAGCCTCCATAGCTGGGTTATTGGCATTACTGGTTGCATGGGCCTCCGCCAGCAGTTTTTTTTGCCAGTCAAAAACAATGTTGTTTTGATAATCTCCCATATCTCTATTAAATTTTTTCTTTTTTTTTATTTTTTGTTCCCTTTCCTCTTTCTCTAAAATCTTCAACAGGTTCTTAGACCTTTCTCCATATTCTGCACTGGTCATTAGGGGGATGAGTTTATCTTTGATCAGTATGATCTCATCATCTAATTTTTTTAGTTTGGTGGCTTTCCGTTCACCTAAAAACTTCAAAAGATCGAGCCCTGACTCGTTAAAGTATTTATACCACCCTTCTAAGTCAGTGTCGCCCTTTTGTGGGCATATCTCCCATCTAAGGCTTCTTGGTACCATCTGGTGTTTGATATATGTGTCCAAAAATACAATGTCCCATTGGGTGTGTAACTCAGAGACTGTCAGATTTTTGAGTCTCATGAATAGGCCACCCAAATCGCCATCACCATCTTTGAAGGTCTCAAACACACCCTCAGTGTTGACCACCCGTGTGGCCCTAAATTCAAAAATATCCATGTGGATAATGGGTTACAAAGCTGGAACCCTCTTCTATGAGGAAGTACTGTAGATTACAGCAATAATAAGTATAAGAATAACAAATGGACAGGAGAAAAATTGCGCAAATCTGAGTGAATAAACAGTTGTGAGCAGCGTCTCAAAGGTGTTATACAACACCAAGAAATATACAGAAAAAAATTGGAGTCGCGCTATAAATGGCATACAGTGTATCAAAACTAAAATGAATAAAATGGTGTCATTAGTGCCAAATTGTACAAAGATATTACATGAAAAAACATTTAGTGAACACAATGATAGTGAACAGTGAACATAAATAATTTAAAGTCCATATGGTGATCATACAGTCCATCAAGGAAAATTCTTAGGTAAACAAAAGATTCCCAGTGTAGATGAATCCACGGACAGGTGTGAGTAATGACAAACAAAGACCTCCACCGCACAGAAAACACTGACCCTTACCAGAGTCTCTGATCTCACTGAGATCAATAACAGCAAAAAGTAGTATCCATAATCGGCAAGGAGCAAAGGGAACATCCATTCATAACAGCCAGTGGTGTGTTCAGCTCAAAAACGATCATATATCAACCAGTGGTCCCATATAGAAATCAAAAGAAATCCACATAGTGTAAAACCATACATTTATTGGGTAAAAAGAGAAAGAAAGTGATATCGCGTTCAATACGAGCGATGCTATGTTTAGACATATAAAGGTGTTAATATTTTTATTATCACCTCTTTACCCTTAATTGGAAAAGATATATTTTGTTGACTAATTTATTAACCAGCAATTCCTGCTACATACATATCTTTGAGAGTATTATAGTTCAATATTGTTTTATATGTTATTTTTTAGCATTTTTTATATATATGTTTCAATATGGAAGTTGGAATGTATTAGATTGTAATATGCTAACACAGTTTGTTGAATGTATGTGTGTGGTTTTGGTTGCCTCCGGCCTCACTACACACCTGTAGTATAATGATAATCTTTAGGACTCTATTATGTAAACACACCGTTTGCCACTATATGACAATATGGTGTGCTGTTTTGTAATTGGGCTGCCGTTTTGGTTTGCCCGTAGTTGTTATATTAAGACCTATTGGTATACTTGCTGTGTTTCCAATAGTAAAGATGGCGGAAGTACGATCACCCGGGATCCATCTTGGGGATGGCTCCGCCTGTTTTTCTTATTTAGATGCGGTGACTCGGAGCGCCGCCTCATCCCGTGATCAAGTCCCTATTGAGACGAAATGTCGGGAGGCGACGCTCTGACGTCACCGCCTCACGTGTGAGGACCCGGAAGACGGGTACACGCTCCATACGCCGGCCGGCTTACTTGTTTTATATGCTGTTTTACATTGGATTGATGTAAGTGCGCACAATCTTCTTTTTACCCAATAAATGTATGGTTTTACACTATGTGGATTTCTTTTGATTTCTATATGGGACCACTGGTTGATATATGATCGTTTTTGAGCTGAACACACCACTGGCTGTTATGAATGGATGTTCCCTTTGCTCCTTGCCGATTATGGATACTACTTTTTGCTGTTATTGATCTCAGTGAGATCAGAGACTCTGGTAAGGGTCAGTGTTTTCTGTGCGGTGGAGGTCTTTGTTTGTCATTACTCACACCTGTCCGTGGATTCATCTACACTGGGAATGTTTTGTTTACCTAAGAATTTTCCTTGATGGACTGTATGATCACCATATGGACTTTAAATTATTTATGTTCACTGTTCACTATCATTGTGTTCACTAAATGTTTTTCCATTCAATGAACTAGGGTTGTCCCGATACCGATACCAGTAAAATACCCGCAAATACCCCCGATACCGAAATAGAATACTCCCCCCCCCCCCACCGCTCGCCGCCGCTTATCCCCGTGCAACACAGCGGGCATTTACAAGTTTTCGTTGGTAAACTTGTAATACCCGCGGCGCCATGTATAGACACGCGATTGGACGGATCCGTCCAATCGCGAGCAAGGAGGGAGTGTCTATACACGGATACGTGCATAGACACTCCCCCCTTGCTCGCAATTGGACGGATCCGTCCAATCGCGTGTCTATACATGGTGCCGCGGGTATTACAAGTTTGCCAACGAAAACTTGTAATGCTCGCTGTGTTGCACGGGGATTAACCCGGCAGCAGCGGCGGCATAATCAGAGGAGCTGGAGGTATGGGGGACATGACATGGCTGCAATATGGGGCACAGGACATGGCTGCATATGTGGGGGACATGACATGGCTGCAATATGGGGCACAGGACATGGCTGCATATGTGGGGGACATGACATGGCTGCAATATGTGGGGGACATGACATGGCTGCAATATGTGGGGGACATGACATGGCTGCAATATGTGGGGGACATGACATGGCTGCAATATGTGGGGGACATGACATGGCTGCAATATGTGGGGGACATGACATGGCTGCAATATGTGGGGGACATGACATGGCTGCAATATGTGGAACCCGTTTAAAAAAAGTATCGGTATTCGGTATCGGCGACTACTTGAAAAAAAGTATCGGCACTTGTACTCGGTCCTAAAAAAGTGGTATCGGGACAACCCTACAATGAACCCTTATGGAGGCGATGAAACACTGAAAACCATTGGTCATTTGAGATTGAAATTTTTAGATCTTGTTCCCATTTTCTATTAGTCTTGTCTAATTGTGGATCAACCGATGAATTAAAGATATTATATATCAGGGAAATTAAGTGGTCTTGAGGCTCTGGTTTTAAACATAGTATCTCAAAATAAGTCTTAGGCCTCGTACACATGAGGGGATATGTCCGCTGAAAACGGTCCGATGGACCATTTCAGCAGACATCTCCGCTCGTGTGTATGGGCTAGCGGACAGATTTGTCCACCCGACAGATTTCAAAGCAAGCTTTGAAATCTATCCGGTGGAATCTGTCCGCCCGACATGTCTGCTGGTTAGTACACTTACCAGCAGACATGTCGTCCCCCACCGCCGCCGCGCCGCCGCCGAATGGATTTGGGGCATGCGCGGAAGTGTTTAACTTCCTGGTGCGGTGACGTGGTGGTGACGTGGCGGCGTCAACGTCACCGCCGCGTCACCGCGCTGTCCGGCGGCGGGGAATTTGATCCGATGGTGTGTACACGCCATCGGATCAAACTCCCGATCGGACATATCCGATGGAAATGGTCCGCGGACCGTTTTCATCGGATATGTCCGATCGTGTGTACGAGGCCTTAGGCCTGTGCCAATTATTAGTGGAGCCAAATTTAGTCAAGAATTCTACGATCAAGTCAAAGTCACGTGAGGAGATTCCAAGGTCTGGGAGTTTAGAGGAGAAATTTTCAAAGGTTAAAAGTTTGCCATGCTCAAAAACTAGTTCAGCTCTGAGGATCTTTTTGGAATGTGTTGCAGAGGGCGTGTTGATATAAGGCTTACGAAATATTTCGGGATTGGAATCGATAGGGGTGATGGGTCCATAAATCTTCAAGGATTTGCATAAGGATCTGAAAATTTTAAGAGATGTTCCTGTAAGGGGATGTGAATTAACAGAGTGAGATACTTACTTAGGGCTAATCCATGGAAGATGTTCTATAGCAGTGATGGTGAACCTCGGCACCCCAGATGTTTTGGAACTACATTTCCCATGATGCTCAGCTACACTGCAGAGTGCATGAGCATCATGGGAAATGTAGTTCCAAAACATCTGGGGTGCCAAGGTTCGCCATCACTGTTCTATAGGGACTGGCATGGAGAATAAAGATTCCTCCAAGCTTATCCAATCCTTATAGCCCCTGTGGAGGTGCCAATTGATAATTCTAGCCATGTGGCAGGCCCAATAATCGTTTTTAATATCCGGTAGTCCAATACCGCCTGAAAGCTTGGAATTTGTTAGTTTATCCAATCTAATACGAGGTTGTTTATCGTTCCATACAAACTTCAAGCACATTTGTATGAATGTTTTAAAAAATGAGCTAGGTATTATAAAGCCAAAACGTTTTAACGCAGAAAGAATATTGCAAGTTTCTATTTTGCTGTGTGTTACCTCCTGGGGAGGGCGAGACTTCCTTTTTGTTTCCAACAGGAAGTGAAGGAATCAGCGAGGGTAAATGTACTTATTTAGCCCCATACACACAGGCCAAATGTCAGGAGACAGACCTGTTAAAAAATAAAAAGGGAAACCAGCAGCTGACCGGCTCCTAATCAGCACTCTCAGTCAATGTTCCATTGTCAGAACACAACAGCTCAGCAGAGGAGATTGCTGTGCTAATTAAGTTATCACAGCGATCTCCTCTGCATTTAGTTAGTACAGTGGCTCTGACCGTTGGTTTGAATGGAAATCATGGGGGCAGAGGCGGCTCTCTAATTATGCAAATTAGGCGGCTGCCTTAGGCCCCGCAAAGTCAGGGGCCCTGGGCGGCCGCCTAATTTGCCCAAGCCTCACCCGTCCCTTTCCCGGCTATTGTCGTTCCCGCACGCGGCCGCAAGCTCCACTTTGTATGGAAGAGAGAGAGCCGAGTCAGCCGACATCTCTCCCTGCAGTCCCCGGCTATCAGTCTGCCTGGTCCGGATGCACACAGTGCAGTGAGCTGACCACGCTGCCGAGACAAAGCTGCTCGTCTGACAAGATCAGATGACACATTATGTCCTAATGCAGAGTAAGTGAGCCTTCCATCCAGAGGTGGAGGGAGGGGGTCATGGCTACAGTTTACTGTTTGGGGGAGAGGATATGTTCTAGAGGGCACTTTATGACATATGCTGCAAGGGAGCTTGGATATGAAATATACCCCCCCCCCCCCCAAATTAAAGATGCTGTCTACCACAGAGGGAGTGGCCCTTGGCATCCCACAAGAGATGTGCCAAATTGCTCCAGGTGCCCATACTAATGCCCCTTTTCCAGGCAAGTTAGCAAAGTGTGGGTTCCAGGTCACAGGTCCAGGTTCACACTGAAAAACACAGGAACACACTGTGCCTTCTGTGCAATTTCAGCCCAATTATGTCCGGACACTCTCTGACCATCTCCTGTACCATGTCTGCAGTCTCTGACTAAGGATGAGTTCCAGCGTTTTCACACAGCCCATGTGCAGAGCCCACCAGGAAGTCAGCACTGCGCTAATCACAGGCAGTGGGACATTGTCCCGTTGCGCAGCTGCAGAGATCGGGAAATGTCTCACTGCCTGTGATTAGCACAGCGCAGTGCCGACTTCCTGGGGGGCTCTGCACGTGGGCTGTGCAAACACGCCGGAGCTCATCCTTCTATCTGACCATCTCCAGTAGTATATCTGCAGTCTCTGACCATCTCTTGTATTAAGTATGCAGTCTCTGACAATCTCCTGTAGTATGTATGCTGTCTCTGAGCATCTCTTGTATTAAGTATGCAGTCTCTGACAATCTCCTGTAGTATGTATGCAGTCTCTGCCCATCTCCTGTAGTATGTATGCAGTCTCTGACCATCTCTTGTACCATGTCTGCAGTCTCTGACCATCTCTTGTACCATGTCTGCAATCTCTAACCATCTCTTGTACCATGTATGCGGTCTATGACCATCTCCTCCTGTATCATGTATGCAGTCTCTGACCATCTCCTGTAGTATGTATGCAGTCTCTGACCATCTCTTGTACCATGTCTGCAGTCTCTGACCATCTCTTGTACCACATATGCAGTCTCTGACCATCTCCTGTATCATGTATGCAGTCTCTGACCATCTCTTGTATTGTGTATGCAGTCTATGACCATCTCTTGTACCATGTCTGCAGTCTCTGACCATCTCTTGTATTATATATGCAGTCTCTGACCATCTCTTGTATCAAGTATGCAGTCTATGACCATCTCCTGTACCATGTATGCAGTCTATGACCATCTCCTGTATCATGTATGCAGTCTATGACCATCTCCTGTAGTATATCTGCAGGTCTCTGACCATCTCCTGTAGTATATCTGCAGTCTCGGACCATCTCTTGTAGTATATCTGCAGTCTCGGACCATCTCCTGTAGTATATCTGCAGTCTCGGACCATCTCCTGTAGTATATCTGCAGTCTCGGACCATCTCCTGTAGTATATCTGCAGTCTCAGACCATCTCCTGTAGTATATCTGCAGTCTCAGACCATCTCCTGTAGTATATCTGCAGTCTCTGACCATCTCCTGTAGTATATCTGCAGTCTCTGACCTTCTCCTGTATCATGTATGCGGTCTCTGACCATCTCTTGTATCGTGTATGCAGTCTCTGACCATCTCTTGTATCGTGTATGCAGTCTCTGGCCATCTCTTGTATCGTGTATGCAGTCTCTGGCCATCTCTTGTATCGTGTATGCAGACTCTGACCATCTCTTGTACAATGTCTGCAGTCTCTGACCATCTCTTGTACCATGTCTGCAGTCTCTGACCATCTCTTGTACCATGTCTGCAGTCTCTGACCATCTCCTGTACCATGTATGCAGTCTCTGACCATCTCTTGTTTCAAGTATGCCATCTCTGACCATCTCCTGTACCATGTATGCAGTCTGACCATCTCTTGTATCAAGTATGCAGGCTCTGACCATCTCCTGTAGTATATCTGCAGTCTCTGACCATCTCTTGTAGTATATCTGCAGTCTCGGACCATCTCCTGTATCGTGTATTTAGTCTCTGACCATCTCTTGTATCGTGTATGCAGTCTCTGACCATCTCTTGTATCGTGTATGCAGTCTCTGACCATCTCTTGTATCGTGTATGCAGTCTCTGACCATCTCTTGTATCGTGTATGCAGTCTCTGGCCATCTCTTGTATCGTGTATGCAGTCTCTGGCCATCTCTTGTATCGTGTATGCAGTCTCTGGCCATCTGTTGTATGCAGACTCTGACCATCTCTTGTACCACGTCTGCAGTCTCTGACCATCTCTTGTATCAAGTATGCCATCTCTGATCATCTCCTGTACCATGTATGCAGTCTCTGACCATCTCCTGTAGTATATCTGCAGTCTCTGACCATCTCCTGTATCACGTATGCAGTCTGACCATCTCTTGTATCATGTATGCAGTCTCTGACCATCTCCTGTATCATGTATGCAGTCTCTGACCATCTCTTGTATCATGTATACAGTCTCTGACCATCTCCTGTATCATGTCCACACACTCTCTGACCATCTCTTGTACCATGTATGCAGTCTCTGACCATCTCCTGTATCGTGTATGCAGTCTCTGACCATCTCCTGTAGTATGTATGCAGTCTCTGACCATCTCTTGTACCATGTCTGCAGTCTCTGACCATTTTTTGTACCATGTCTGCAGTCTCTGACCATCTCTTGTACCATGTCTGCAGTCTCTGATCATCTCTTGTACCATGTCTGCTGTCTCTGACCATCTCTTATACCATGTCTGCAGTCTTTGACCATCTCCTGTAGTATATCTGCAGTCTCTGACCATCTCTTCTACCATGTATGCAGTCTATTACCATCTCTTTTATTATATATGCAGTCTCTGACCATCTCTTGTATCACGTATGCAGTCTCTAGCCATCTCATGTAGTATATCTGCAGTCTCTGACCATCTCCTGTATCATGTATGCAGTCTCTGATCATCCCTTGTATCAAGTATGCAGTCTCTGACCATCTCTTGTATCAAGTATGCAGTCTCTGGCCATCTCCTGTATCTTGTATGCAGTCTCTGACCATCTCTTGTATCAAGTATGCAGTCTCTGGCAATCTCCTGTAGTACGTATGCAGTCTTTGACCATCTCTTGTACCATGTATGCAGTCTCTGACAATCTTTTGTATCATGAATGAAGTCTGACTATCTCCTGTGGTATGTATGCAGTCTCTGACCATCTCCTGTGGTATGTATGCAGTCTCTGACCATCTCCTGTGGTATGTATGCAGTCTCTGACCATCTCTTGTACCATGTCTGCAGTCTTTGACCATCTCTTGTACAATGTCTGCAGTCTCTGACCATCTCTTGTACCATGTCTGCAGTTTCTGACCATCTCTTGTACCATGTCTGCAGTCTCTGACCATCTCTATTACCATGTATGTAGTCTCTGACCATCTCTTATACCATGTCTGCAGTCTCTGACCATCTCTTATACCATGTCTGCAGTCTCTGACCATCTCCTGTATCATGTCCGCACACTCTCCGACCATCTCTTTGATCATGTATGCAGTCTCTGACCATCTCCTGTAATATATCTGCAGTCTCTGACCATCTCTTCTACCATGTATGCAGTCTATGACCATCTCTTTTATCATATATGCAGTTTCTGACCATCTCCTGTATCATGTATGCAGTTTCTGACCATCTCCTGTATCATGTATGCAGTTTCTGACCATCTCCTGTATCATGTATGCAGTTTCTGACCATCTCCTGTATCATGTATGCAGTTTCTGACCATCTCCTGTATCATGTATGCAGTTTCTGACCATCTCCTGTATCATGTATGCAGTTTCTGACCATCTCTTGCATCATGTATGCAGTCTCTGACCATCTCTTGCATCATGTATGCAGTCTCTGACCATCTCTTATACCATGTCTGCAGTCTCTGACCATCTCCTGTACCATGTATGCAGTCTCTGACCATCTCCTGTATCATATATGCAGTCTCTGACCACCTCTTATACCATATCTGCAGTCTCTGACCATCTCCTGTATCATGTATGGAGTCTCTGACCATCTCTTGTATCATTTATGGTCGTGGCCCTCTGACTGACAGTGATGTGGATCACATAAACACGCGACAAGACTTACAACATAAATAGACCTGAAGTGTGCCTTGGTGGTCTGGTCAGTATGCCAAGAAAAGGGGGCATACCCAAAGTAATGGGTAGTTATTTGAAGAAGGATATGCTGAGAAGTGCCCTGAAAAAGGGAAGGGCGGGAGGGTGTCGAATGCGATTCAATGCGCAGACTCACGGACATGAGGTGAGCTGGGAAAAGTCGGCCCAGTGACGTGTAGTACTGCACACTGAATCGACAAAGAGCATGTGTGAGTGGGCTGCTTAAATACCCTCCGGGCCCCTCCCATAAACTCAGGCCACTATACTGGCCTTATTTATGGTTGTGGCCCTCTGACTGAGAGTGATGTGGATCACATAAACACGCGACAAGACTTACAACATAAATAGACCTGAAGTGTGCCTTGGTGGTCTGGTCAGTACAGTATGCCAAGAAAAGGGGGCAAAAGACTCAGATAGGGAAATAGCTTATATTGATTTCTTGCATTTATTGAGCCAGCTTGGTAAAGGCTTGTGCCATTCCTTCCTGAGGATTTGGGATGTATGTGGCAAAACAAGGAGACTTCCCATCAGCCTGGTATCTTGATTACGTGGTCTGGTACTCCCTGTTGGGAGGCAGTTGAGGCTGCTCTAATTCGGAAATAATGTGCAGAGAACCGACTGGGATTTGAAGCCCAAGTTGCTTAGGATTCTGACATGCTTGACAAACTGGCTGCCACTCAGGGAGCTGGTTTAGAAAGGGTAGCAATCAGCCACCATCAGATTGGCTGGGTAGATGGAGCAGTAGTCGGTCAAGCACCGTCACTGGGCGTCAGGCATTGTTAGTCTGAAACAGGTTGATGTCAACCCCCGGGGCTGGTTTGTTGCGTTTGCAGACAGAGTGTAGGGGTTAGAAAGCGAGTCGGGTGGCGTCGGAGCAGTGTGACTGCCAGAGCCACTGACTGTAAATTCGTAGAAGGCCTGGTAGATGGCTGCTTGGATGACTATGCTGGGCAAGGCCCTAAATGGGGAACGAGTAAGGATTTCAGACATGTCCCTAAAGAGGGCACTCTTGAAAGGTAGGCGCTCGCTACTGACTACAGGTTGGTGCTTCTGTATGCTCTGTAGAAGGGACTTGACTGCATGGGCTTGAGAATACTGACAGTTTACTGGGGTCCTGCAGGGACAGGAAATGCTGGACGCCATCTAGATATGGCGTGATAGTATTGTGAGAAAGGGTCAGCTGCGTGTGGCAATACGATATGAATGCTAGGAAGTGTCTAACATTGCCTATTGCTGCTCCGAGGCAAGTGGCCAAAAATTAGCAGTTAGTGTTCCAAGCAGTGTGATAGGCCTTCAGTGTGTTGCGTGCCAAGGAGTGGTTAATAAGCTGGGTTGAGTTGGTGAGATGCTACTTCAATCCATCGTCAGCACGGACCAGGGTGGGACAGGGATGGTTATTGGGTCAGCTCCAGGCTCTTGCTGGAAAAACAAAGTGAGGTTGTAATGGGACAGAGCATCAGCTGTGATTTTGCATTTGCCTGGAACATGTCTACAGAAGATATTAAACTGGTGACAAAGTGACAGCTGCGCGAGCCTGCGCAGGAAGGACTCGCAGACCAACGTGCACTCGCTGATCAACGTGCACTCGCAGACCAACGTGCACTCGCAGACCAACGTGCACTCGCAGACCAACGTGCACTCGCAGACCAACGTGCACTCGCTGACCAACGTGCACTCGCTGACCAACGTGCACTCGCTGACCAACGTGCACTCGCAGACCAACGTGCACTCGCAGACCAACGTGCACTCGCAGACCAACGTGCACTCGCAGACCAACGTGCACTCGCTGGTGCTGGATGGAAACCTGAACTAACTGCAGGGAAAAAGACAGAGAAAAGATGAGTGGCCCGCGTGCCACTAAAGATGAATGGCCAACTGGGTGCCACTGTGTGTTTGTTTGGCTGATTGTCACTGAGGTGTGTTTGCAAGTTCAGTTTGTATTCGGGTTTGCACGTAGGTGCATGCTGCAAAGTGTTTTATACTGCTGCAGACAATAGTGTGTGGTTGCAAGGGTCTCAGTCTGGTTTGCTGAGACGATATTGCGTGGTTGCAAAGGTCTCGATGATTATGAGATGGCCTTGTGTGGTTGCACGGGTCTCAACAAGTGAGGGGTTGCTGAGAAGATATTGCGTTTGCAATGGTGTCAAATGAGTGTCAGTTTGCTAAGACGACTTTGTATAGCTGCAAAGGTCTGAACGGGCGTTAGGTTGCTGAGACGAGATTGTGTGGTTGCAAAGGTGTAGACGAGTTTGAGGTAGCTAAGATGATATTTGCAAGGGTCTCAAATGAGTGTCAAGTTGCTGAGACAATATTCCCCCCCTTTTATTTATTTTCCTTTTTTTTTTTTTTTTTTATGAAAAACGACTGTGAATGAAACGCTGGTAAACATGAGTTACCACATCTGGCTGTGTTTACAAGCTGTTACAGGCATTGGCGTTTCGAATGCCTTTGAACATCCGTCTGAACCCATGTTTTTTTTCGAGAAGGTTTCTGAACTCAACTGCCTAGAAATGACTATAAATGATCCTGTGTACATGTCCTGATAAGATCACATAGAGGAGTGATTGGGGATCCTGTGTAGACGTACTGATAAGATAACATAGAGGAGAGATCAGGGGCGGCTGAAAAACACCAATTTTTCTGGCTGCAAGGGTCTCAATGAATGCTATGTTGCTAGGGTGAGACTGCGTGGTCACAAAGGTCTTTGATGAGTGGGAGGTTGCTCGAGACGGTATTGCGTGGTTGCAAGGCTCTCGATGAGTGTGGGGCTGCTGAGACGGTATTGCGTTTGCAAGGGTCTCAACAATGGTGTGAGGCTGCCGAGACGGTACTGCGTGGTTGCAAGGGCCTTGATGAATGTGGGGCTGCTGAGACGGTATTGCGTTTGCAAGGGTCTCAACAATGGTGTAAGGCTGCCGAGACGGTATTGCGTGGTTGCAAGGGCCTTGATTAATGTGGGGCTGCTGAGATGGTATTGCGTTTGCAAGGATCTCAACAAGGGTGTCAAGCTGCTGAGACGGTTTTGCGTGGTTGCAAGGGCCTTGATGAATGTAGGGCTACTGAGACGATTTTGCGTGGTTGCAATGGTCTCAACAGGTGTCAGGTTGCTGGGCCGAGATTGCGTGGTGGCAATGTTTTTTTTTTATATATATTTTTTCTTTGCGTCAAGGGTGTCAGGCTGCTGAGATGATTTTGTGTGGTTTCAAGGGTCTCGATGAGTGTGGGTCTGCTGAGACGGTATTGCGTTTGCAAGGGTCTCAACAAGGGTGTCAGGCTGCTGAGACAATTTTGCGTGGTTGCAATGGTCTAAACAGGTGTCAGGTTGCTGGGCCGAGATTGTGTGGTGGCAAAGTTTTTTATTTATTTTTTGCACTTTAATATTTAATTTTTCTTTTTTTTATTTCTTTTTTTTGCGTTTTTATATATCTTTTTCTTTTTTTTTTTGCCTTTTGTAAGGGTCATGTGTTGCAAGGGTCTTAGGGTGTCAGGCTGCTGAGACGATATACGAGTGGTTGCAAGGATGTCAATGAGTGTGAGGGCTGCTGAGACGATTTTGCATGGTTGCAACGGTCTCAACAGGTGTCAGGTTGCCGAGGGGCTGAGATTGCGTGGATGGCAAAGGTTTTTTTTTTTTTGCGTTTTTATATTTATTCATTTTTTTTATTATTTTTTTTGCGTTTTGTAAAGGTCATGTGTTGCAAGGGTCTAAACAAGGGTGTCAGGCTGCTGAGATGATTTTGCGTGGTTGCACGGATCTCAATCAGTGTGGGGCTGCTGAGACGATATTGCGTTTGCAAGGGTCTCAACAAGGGTGTCAGGCTGCTGAGACGATTTTGCGTGGTTGCAACGGTCTCAACAGGTGTCAGGTTGCCAAGGGGCTGAGATTGCGTTGTGGCAAAGATTTTATTTTTGCGTTTTTATATTTATTTATTTTTTATTTTGCATTTTGTAAAGGTCATGTGTTGCAAGGGTCTTAACAAGGGTGTCAGGCTGCTGAGATGATTTGCATGGTTGCAAGGTCTCAATCAATAAGAATTGGGTTACTGAGAAAGGATAGAAACACCTGGTTTGTTTGTACCTTAAGCAAGCAGTATAAGGTAGAGGTCAACGCCTGTTTGAATCGTAGGTTCCATAGGGGCCACTAATGAGCGATATGAGAGACAACGAATGGTAGCAAATTGATAGGACATAAAGAATGTAGTAACAAGTTTTTTGCGACAGTGGGCCATGCGAGTGAGTTTGCGGCGGACTGTGGCTGGAGTGAAACATGTAGGAAAGGTGTAGCGTGATGCCGTGCATGGGGCAAAACAACAAGGTTTGGTGTAGAAAATAGAACACGAGAAGTGCGTACGAATATTTTATAAGCTTCACTGTGGGAACCGAGCATATGATGCGGGTGACACCATGAGTGGCCAGGAATTTTGACATGACAAACAAGCTAACGAATCCTACCTGGGACAGTGAACATGCAACTGGGTTTGCTTGGACTGGAGTGGATGTGCAACACATCCGAAGAGTGTGGCATGGTTTGGTGTGGCGCCATGCATGACGCACAGGCAATAACTTTGGTAAATAAATGAGAGAGAAGAACCGTGTACAAACAATTCGTAAGTTCCGCTGCGGAAACTAAAACGCACGGCATGGGGGAAACATAGAAAGGCAATGGTGGAAAGTATGCAATGTAACTGATACAAAACGGTTATAAAGAGAAATGACTGATACAAAAACGGTTGTAAAATGCATTAAACAAATCCGATACGAATCGGAAGTAAGGAGTGTTGAACAAATCTGCTGTGAATTGGTTGTATAGTGTATGCTACTCCTTGCTGTGAAACCGAACACCTACCAGCCACCCATCCCCCCAGGCTAATCAAGTGCAGACAAGGCAGCAGGTGAGTTCAATTACCACCTCAATCTGCCAAAGAACCCATACAAAGAATATATGCTAATCTCCAAATGAATGAGACAGCAAGCACTGAATATACAAATACATAGGGCCAGATTCAGGTAGATGGGAGCATCTTTGCTCTGGAGTAACGCTTCTCATTTACGTTACTCTGAAGACCCTTTCAGCGCAAGTACTGTTATTCACATAGCAGTTGCGCGTAAACTTGCGCCAGAGTAATGTTAATGCGCTGGCGTAACCCGACGCAAGTGGAAGTGGGTGTGATCATATGTAAATGATGGGCGGAGCCCAGCGCAGAGGCTTACGTTCAGCGCATCATCCACGGAGCATGCGCAGTGAGTGCGGCTCCACTCGCCCCCCTTGTGCGCATGCTCACAACTTCCGTCGGCACCACTTCACGGGAAACGTCAGCGCAATGCGTTCCGCTGGGCGCTTAAAAGCGCTGGCGGAAACGCCATTCCGGCGCAAAAGTATTTCCGTTTCCCCCCACCCCAGGGAAGATACTTTTGCTCGGTGATGGCTGCTCCCGCTACCCCCAGAGAGAGGAGGAACCTCAATTTCAATGCCCAGGAGGTGTCGGTCATCATTTCTGCAATGGAGACTGAGAATGCTTTGCTCCATGGCCAAAAAAGCCGGAAGACCAGCCGGGAGAGGAAGCAGGGCATCCTGGAGTCCATTGCTGCCAGGGTGAATGTCTTGGGGTACTCCACCCGGAGTGCTTCTGACATTCAGAAGAAAATTTATGACCTGCGGCGCAAGGTGGCCACCATCAGGAGGCATGAGAGGGGCACAGGTGGTGGTCCCCCATGTCCTGTCACCCTGACCGCAGAGGAGGAGGTGGTCGCACGCTGCCTGGAGAGGGAGCAGGTGGAGGGGGTCCCAGGCTATGACTCCATGGAGGAAGGCTCCAGGACAGGTAAGTGTTTTTTATCCCCTATTTGGTGTGTTGCATGTGGGGGGGGGGGAGGGTACATGTGCCAAGTGTGTGGGACCACCAACATGTGTCTGCTTTGTGTCATCCACAGATGACGGAGCTGGGACATCATCGGTCGGCGGCCAGTCCACCCCATCCCCCCCACGCCATCGTGTGCCCGAGCCACTGGGTGGTGAAGAGGTTGTGGAGGAGAGTGCCCACACCACACCTGCCGAGGTGGTTGTGGAAGATCCTGCTGTGGCAGAGCAGGACTTTACTTTAGTTTTGGAGGTCTCCTCCCCTTCTCCTGGCCCGTCTGTTATCCCCTCCCCCATCCTTGGAAGCCCCTCAAGGGCGACTCCCTCCCCCCGGGGACAACCATCTTCTGGCCCCAGGAAGGCCACCCAGAAGACCAGGGGGGTGTCGGATGATGTCCAGGACCAGTTGGCGAGGGATCACGCCAGGCAGACTGAACAAATGGGGGCCATAGTAGGCCATTTGGAGAAAGTGGCTGACAGCCTGGGCTCCGTTGCCAACATCAGCAACGCAGTGCAGGATGTCAGCTGCAACTGCGCTGCAGTGGTCACCAGTTTGGGGGAGGTGCAGGGGGATATAAGGCACCTCACTGCAGCCGTCCAGGCCAACACTGCTGCCATCCATGGAAACAGTGCTGCCATCCGGGACCAGGGGAGGCTGAGTCGGCGGGCCCAGCATTACCAGGTCACCCGTCAGCTCCGGATGCAGGCCCAGACAAACTCTTACCTCGGCCGGATAGCCAGGGCCTTGGAGGGCATGCAGGCCACACCTGCCAGGAGTGGCCCACCTGGGGATCAGCCACCTCCAGATGCCCCCCCACCCCCACCCACTCCATCCAGACAGCTGAGGAGCCAGAGAGGTGCGGCAAGAAGAAGCCCCCGGCATCCCAGATGAGGCTTTTATTTTTTTGGGTTTATCTGATTTTTTTGGACATACTCAGGTCATGAGTTTTTGTTTATTTTGTATTATTATTTTTATACTCAGGTCATGAGTTTTTGTTTATTTATTTTCTCAGGTTATGAGATTTTGTATTTCTTTTTTTACTGCACACGGTCAGGAGTGCAGGGGACAGTGTGAATGTGAGGGGGTGGCACTCCTGACAGTAAGGGGTGTCACCCTCGGCCGTGGTGGTGAAGTTAACCCCACGGCTGAATGAATGACGTGTGAAAGGTGTATGAATGGACAGTGACATCATTGGGGCCTTGACGCTGGCGTTACTGCTCCCAACTCCTACATGCTGGACTTGGGCTAATCCAATGCGATGTGCATGTGGTGTGTGTGATCTAGGGACATCAGTGGTGTGCATGCGTGCATTGTCCGTGTGATAAATGTTTTGGTTTAGTGTCCAAAGATGCCTACGGCGAGGACCCTCCTGACTGCTCTTCCATCAGCAGACTGGGTGTCCTCTGGCAGGTGGGGACTGTGTGGGTCGGGGGTCAGGTCATCACGTATGTCAATCTGCAGGCCTTTTCTCATAGCAAAGTTGTGCAGAATGCAACATGCACCGATGATCTGACACACAAAGGTAGGGGAATACAATAGGGTCCCCCCGGACTTATCCAGGCATCGGAAACGGGACTTCAGGAGCCCAAATGTTTGCTCCACCACTCCACGTGTTTTGATGTGTGCTTCATTGTATTTTCTCTCTCCTCTGGTTTGGGGGTTCCGGAAAGGAGTCATTAGATGGGGTCCCAGTGCATATGCAGAGTCACCTGTAAGGTAAAATAAAAACAAATAAGGTGCGGCGCTACAAATAGTGATAGACTCAATAACTGAATGTCTATATTAATTAAGAAAAGTCAATCAACACAAGAAGAAAAAAGTCCATAAAAAAACTTCTGTCCACCCAGTGAAAGGAAAAAACATCAGTGATTGATAGAAGCTCCGTCACCAGAGATATGTAATTGAGCTTACCAGAAGGTGAGACCTAACTGAGTGTATACTCATCAGGTCATTCGGGCTTAAAAAGTCACAAATCAATGTAACATCCAATGGTCAGAAACTTGTATGTCCCGCAGAGCAGCTTGATGCAGTCTTCACATAGGACCCACAGATTTTCATACACCAGTATCAATTGTGCCAAAGAAAAATAAAATGCACATAGTGTGATACTGTATACAAATTAAGATAATTTATTAAAAGAATATATTTACACTCACATGACAGTAGAGTAAATGAAGCGCTTAATATAAAACAGGCAGTAAAGTCAGCGTGTTCTCCCGACGCGTTTCGTTCCAGTGAACATCGTCTGGGGACACTGACCATCTGCCTACATATCATATATATAGATTATAAGGTCCCCTACCTCAATTAATTACATTAGAGGGACCGAGCGGCTCACGGTCACCACTTCCGGGTTGCCGCAAACATGGAGTCGTCGGCGTGCGTTCCAGCCCTCGTATTGAAAACGAGGCTGGAACGCAAATCCACGACGTAAACATGGAGTCGTCGGCGTGCGTTCCAGCCCTCGCATTGAGAACGAGGCTGGAACGCAAAGCCGCGACGTAAACATTCTCGTCCGACGTGCGTTCCAAACATTACAATGGTAAGATGTTGGAACGCAACGCCGAGTACTCCCTCTGACAACAGACGTGCCATTGTGAGAGCACCGTCTTGCCGTATTGTTGATGGATACACAATACACGCTGGGGACCTCTAATGGATAAAACGAGAATGACATTCATCAACGTTAAAAATTACAACTAACATAATGGAAAGAAACATTAGTAGTTATACATACATTGCATATTAAATATATCTTAGAAATGAGTATAAATGCCTAGAACCACCTTAACTTGGAACAAAAACAAGCATAGTGATCCGGATCATTTAATACATAAAAATAAACCCAAATTCATAAATGGAAATATTAAAATTGATTACTGTAAATAACGATTTAAAACAATCAATTAAAACTTATAAAGTTGATAATCGCTTTTCTTTCTTAGTTTCTTTTCTAAATCATGCAGTCATCTCCTCTTTTTGAAAAAAGTAGACAAATAAAATTAAAAAGGAAAGAAAAGGAAAAAAAACAACATTACAATATTCCAACATACATTAAGCTTGACTAATAAAAGCATTAATGTCCCATTCAACATTAAGTCCTTGAGGTGTGTGCGTCTGTAACTCATATATCCAATACGTTTCGAGTCTAGACACCCCTCTAGTTCTTGCTCCCCCTCTCCAAGGTGCTACGTATTTATCTATAATGAGAAACTGGGTGCCCTTAGGATCTTGATTATGATATTGTCTAGAATGACGTGGCACAGTATGCTTGGTGTCACCACCAATGATCTTCGCAACATGTTCTCCTACCCGTACGGAAAAAGGCCTAATAGTACGGCCTACATACTGCTTCCCGCACGGGCAGGTAATTAAATAAACTATATGTGTAGTTGCACATGTGCAGAAAACTTTAATGGGATATATTTGGCCAGTACTACGCGACTGGAATTCTAGGGTCTTATTCCTCCCACAGGTGTTATACAGACACACACTACATTTTTTACAAGGAAAATACCCCTTCATATCATGAAAAAATGTTGGCTGGATAGGGGGATCTACAACATTTGGAGCAACTTTGTTCCTCAGTGTAGGGGCTCCTTTAAAAATCAGCTTTGCTTTTTCTGGCAATTTTGGACCCAAAACCTTATCTTGTTTGAGTATATCCCAATGTTTATCCAAGATCTTTTTAATATCTTTATGCTGGTTTGAATAGGAAGTAATCATTGAAAATTTAAAAGATAAATCAGGTTCACGTGGAACTGTATCATGAAACAAGGAACTACGATCAATCTCTGCCACCCGTTGAGCCTCCGTCTCCACGAGTGTTGGATCATAACCTTTATCCAAGAATCTCTGTTTTAGCATAGATGCTTGTAATAGATAGGTTTCCATGTTAGTACAATTCCTTCGTAGACGGAGGAACTGGCTTTTAGGTACCGAACTGAGCCAAGATTTATGGTGACAGCTATCCACTGGAATAAAGCTATTTCTATCTGTATTTTTGAAATGGGTCTGAAATATAAACTTACGTGATTCGATCCTTATCTCAAGGTCCAAAAAATTTACATTAGTGGGACTAAAGTCAAAAGTAAGGACGATACCACGATTGTTATCATTCAGAGAACAGAAAAACTTATTCAAGGTCTCAGGGGGGCCATCCCATAGGAGGAGGACATCATCTATATACCTGGCCCAAAAGATCAGGGACGGATGTTGTTCAAAATAGACAACGTCCTCCTCCCACTTGGCCATAAACAGATTCGCCAAACTCGGGGCGAACTTGGCCCCCATGGCCACACCACGTTTCTGTAAATAAAACCTTTGGTTAAACCAAAAGTAGTTATGGGTAGTGGCAAACTCCAACAACTCTATAATAAAAGCCTTTTGAACAGCTGTAATAGAGTGATCTCGGTCCAAAAAATGCGTGACAGCTTCTATCCCTAATTGCTGGGGGATACAGGTATAAAGTGACGCCACGTCTGCAGTGGCAATCAAATAATCACCTTTAAGTTCGATGTCATCCAATAATTTAATGGTGGAGGTGGTATCCCTGAGGTAGGACGGAGTGGATCTGACTAAAGGTTGTAAATAATGGTCAATGTAACGACCGATTCTTGAAGTAATCGAGTCGATCCCACTGACAATGGGTCTTCCTGGGGGCTTACAGGGGTCCTTATGGATTTTGGGTAAATGGTAAATTGTTGGAATCTTTGGAGCGGCTGGTACCAAATATGCCCTTTCTTTTTGATTAAGAATAAGGGAATTAAAACCTTTGATAACCACCTTTTCTAATTGTTTTTTATAGACATTAGTAGGGTTGTTTGGGAGTATTTGATATGTATCACCATCCCCAAGGATACGATTCATTTCAGCAATATAATCCACTTTATCCATAATAACAATCCCCCCACCCTTGTCAGCAGGGCGAACTATGATGTCTTTTCGGTCACACAAGGACTGAAGTCCTTCCTTGGGTATGGGAGGATTGTAAAATTTTTTTACTTGTAGAGATTTTAAATCTTTAAGTACCAACTCCTTGAAGACATTAACTGACGACGCTACAGGAACTGGAGGGTTAAATAAAGAAGGGTTGGAGAGACCTGAGTGAACTGTCCCTGAAGTAGCAGCTCTCTCAAATGGCAATGATGTGTTTGTAATAAAATGACCCCTGTAAGCCCCCAGGAAGACCCATTGTCAGTGGGATCGACTCGATTACTTCAAGAATCGGTCGTTACATTGACCATTATTTACAACCTTTAGTCAGATCCACTCCGTCCTACCTCAGGGATACCACCTCCACCATTAAATTATTGGATGACATCGAACTTAAAGGTGATTATTTGATTGCCACTGCAGACGTGGCGTCACTTTATACCTGTATCCCCCAGCAATTAGGGATAGAAGCTGTCACGCATTTTTTGGACCGAGATCACTCTATTACAGCTGTTCAAAAGGCTTTTATTATAGAGTTGTTGGAGTTTGCCACTACCCATAACTACTTTTGGTTTAACCAAAGGTTTTATTTACAGAAACGTGGTGTGGCCATGGGGGCCAAGTTCGCCCCGAGTTTGGCGAATCTGTTTATGGCCAAGTGGGAGGAGGACGTTGTCTATTTTGAACAACATCCGTCCCTGATCTTTTGGGCCAGGTATATAGATGATGTCCTCCTCCTATGGGATGGCCCCCCTGAGACCTTGAATACGTTTTTCTGTTCTCTGAATGATAACAATCGTGGTATCGTCCTTACTTTTGACTTTAGTCCCACTAATGTAAATTTTTTGGACCTTGAGATAAGGATCGAATCACGTAAGTTTATATTTCAGACCCATTTCAAAAATACAGATAGAAATAGCTTTATTCCAGTGGATAGCTGTCACCATAAATCTTGGCTCAGTTCGGTACCTAAAAGCCAGTTCCTCCGTCTACGAAGGAATTGTACTAACATGGAAACCTATCTATTACAAGCATCTATGCTAAAACAGAGATTCTTGGATAAAGGTTATGATCCAACACTCGTGGAGGCGGAGGCCCAACGGGTGGCAGAGATTGATCGTAGTTCCTTGTTTCATGATACAGTTCCACGTGAACCTGATTTATCTTTTAAATTTTCAATGATTACTTCCTATTCAAACCAGCATAAAGATATTAAAAAGATCTTGGATAAACATTGGGATATACTCAAACAAGATAAGGTTTTGGGTCCAAAATTGCCAGAAAAAGCAAAGCTGATTTTTAAAGGAGCCCCTACACTGAGGAACAAAGTTGCTCCAAATGTTGTAGATCCCCCTATCCAGCCAACATTTTTTCATGATATGAAGGGGTATTTTCCTTGTAAAAAATGTAGTGTGTGTCTGTATAACACCTGTGGGAGGAATAAGACCCTAGAATTCCAGTCGCGTAGTACTGGCCAAATATATCCCATTAAAGTTTTCTGCACATGTGCAACTACACATATAGTTTATTTAATTACCTGCCCGTGCGGGAAGCAGTATGTAGGCCGTACTATTAGGCCCTTTTCCGTACGGGTAGGAGAACATGTTGCGAAGATCATTGGTGGTGACACCAAGCATACTGTGCCACGTCATTCTAGACAATATCATAATCAAGATCCTAAGGGCACCCAGTTTCTCATTATAGATAAATACGTAGCACCTTGGAGAGGGGGAGCAAGAACTAGAGGGGTGTCTAGACTCGAAACGTATTGGATATATGAGTTACAGACGCACACACCTCAAGGACTTAATGTTGAATGGGACATTAATGCTTTTATTAGTCAAGCTTAATGTATGTTGGAATATTGTAATGTTGTTTTTTTTCCTTTTCTTTCCTTTTTTATTTTATTTGTCTACTTTTTTCAAAAAGAGGAGATGACTGCATGATTTAGAAAAGAAACTAAGAAAGAAAAGCGATTATCAACTTTATAAGTTTTAATTGATTGTTTTAAATCGTTATTTACAGTAATCAATTTTAATATTTCCATTTATGAATTTGGGTTTATTTTTATGTATTGAATGATCCGGATCACTATGCTTGTTTTTGTTCCAAGTTAAGGTGGTTCTAGGCATTTATACTCATTTCTAAGATATATTTAATATGCAATGTATGTATAACTACTAATGTTTCTTTCCATTATGTTAGTTGTAATTTTTAACGTTGATGAATGTCATTCTCGTTTTATCCATTAGAGGTCCCCAGCGTGTATTGTGTATCCATCAACAATACGGCAAGACGGTGCTCTCACAATGGCACGTCTGTTGTCAGAGGGAGTACTCGGCGTTGCGTTCCAACATCTTACCATTGTAATGTTTGGAACGCACGTCGGACGAGAATGTTTACGTCGCGGCTTTGCGTTCCAGCCTCGTTCTCAATGCGAGGGCTGGAACGCACGCCGACGACTCCATGTTTACGTCGTGGATTTGCGTTCCAGCCTCGTTTTCAATACGAGGGCTGGAACGCACGCCGACGACTCCATGTTTGCGGCAACCCGGAAGTGGTGACCGTGAGCCGCTCGGTCCCTCTAATGTAATTAATTGAGGTAGGGGACCTTATAATCTATATATATGATATGTAGGCAGATGGTCAGCGTCCCCAGACGATGTTCACTGGAACGAAACGCGTCGGGAGAACACGCTGACTTTACTGCCTGTTTTATATTAAGCGCTTCATTTACTCTACTGTCATGCGAGTGTAAATATATTCTTTTAATAAATTATCTTAATTTGTATACAGTATCACACTATGTGCATTTTATTTTTCTTTGGCACAATTGATACTGGTGTATGAAAATCTGTGGGTCCTATGTGAAGACTGCATCAAGCTGCTCTGCGGGACATACAAGTTTCTGACCATTGGATGTTACATTGATTTGTGACTTTTTAAGCCCGAATGACCTGATGAGTATACACTCAGTTAGGTCTCACCTTCTGGTAAGCTCAATTACATATCTCTGGTGACGGAGCTTCTATCAATCACTGATGTTTTTTCCTTTCACTGGGTGGACAGAAGTTTTTTTATGGACTTTTTTTCTTCTTGTGTTGATTGACTTTTCTTAATTAATATAGACATTCAGTTATTGAGTCTATCACTATTTGTAGCGCCGCACCTTATTTGTTTTTATTTTATTTTGCAAAATTGATCTAGTTTTGTGGTGCTGGCAGCTAATCTTTGTAATTTTCTAGCAGCGCGTTGTTTATGTACATTTGTGTGTATATAAGGTTTTACCTGTAAGGTAAAAGACAGGAGAATGTTAGTCATGCATGTGCGACTTCTGTTGTGCATCACGGGAGGGGATAGTCATGCCAGACTCCCATGTCACTCACCAACTAGCCAGCTGTCCCCATACATGTTCTGGTTAAATTCTGCTGGGATGGGGCTCTGATTGTATATGAAGCTGTCATGGCTGGACCCGGGGTGTTTGGCACGGACGTGCCATATGAGGCGTTGGGCATCAGCTATCACCTGTACGTTGATGGAATGCCAATGCTTCCGATTGCGGTATATGTGCTCTGTGGCACTGGGGGGCTGTAAGCCACATGTGTGCAATCAATGGCCCCCACGGTGCGTGGGAGTCTGGCAATGTTGTAGAAATCTGTCATTGCCTTCTGCCGTAGCTCCTCAGTGGTGGGTCTGATGAACTGGTTGGACATGCGTCTGAGGATTGCAGGGACAACCTGGTGCACACATCTGCTTATGGAGGATTGTGGCATCCCAGCCACCACTCCACTTGTACGCTGGAATGATCCAGTTGCAAGGAAATTAAGTGTTGCCAGGACCTTCACCAGTGGCTGCACTGCTTGTGAGTGGTGTGTCTTGCTGGTGATGTCATCCTGCAGGGTTGTGGTTAGTTCAAGTATTGCATCAGGGCTGAATCTGAAGAGGCGATACACCTCCTCATCCCCCATGCCAAAGAGGTTCATACGAGTGCGGTATATCCTCTCACGTGCCCGCCTCCTTCGTTCCGGGGGACCCATCAGTAGTTCTAGGACCACAATTGCCCCTGGCATGTTGGCACACAGAGGTGTTGTCCTTGCAAGTGTGGTTGTTCAGCAAGCTCCTATCGTCGGTAACGCTGCTGTAGCTGCTCTCCTGCTGACCTGTGGCCATCTGGAGTAAAGATAAAGCAGCCTTTTGTAGAAATAACTTTGCGCCGGACGGACGAGATACGCGCGGCGCATGTAGCCAGCGTATGGTGCTAATCCGTTCGTGAATTGGGAAAAATCCCTCATTTGCATATTTGCAGGGGAAATCAATAGGCGCGACTGATGCGCCCAGCGAAATTAAGCGCTGACGATACTCTGGCGTCGGAACGTTCCGCCGGTCGCAAATGACCCGTTATTGGGCGCATCTAGTTTGGTGGGTACGGGCACATAGAAACGACGGCGCATCATCACAGTTACGCGGCGCATATTGAAATACTCCAGCGCAAGTGTTCCTGAATCTGGCCCATAGTTTGTTTTGCAGGAGGAAGTTACAAATGTACCAAGCTTGTAACTAAGATGTTAGAACATGAGCAACAATAAGTCAGAGGCAGATTTTTACAAAAGAAATGCAGGATAGGAAGCATAACGAATTGCAAGATTGCACAAGATACAAAAGGTTTGAATACAACCTGCAACAGTAAGAAGAAGCCGCAATGCACTTGCGATGTCGAATGCGATTGAATGCGCAGACTCGCGGACATGAGGTGAGCTGGGAAGAGTCGGCCCAGTGACGTGTAGTACTGCACACTGAACCGACAAAGAGCATGTGTGAGTGGGCTGCTTAAATACCCTCCGGGCCCCTCCCATAAACTCAGGCCACCATACTGGCCTTCTTATATATGCAGTCTCTGACCATCTCCTGTATCATGTATGCAGTCTCTGACCATCTACTCTATCACGTATGCAGTCTCTGACCATCTCCTGTATCACGTATGCAGTCTCTGACCATCTCCTGTATCATGTATGCAGTTTCTGACCATCTCTTGCATCATGTATGCAGTCTCTGACCATCTCTTGCATCATGTCTGCAGTCTCTGACCATCTCTTGTATCATGTATGCAGTCTCTGACCATCTCTTGTATCATATATGCAGTTTCTGACCATCTCTTGTACCATGTATGCAGTTTCTGACCATCTCTTGTACCATGTATGCAGTCTCTGACCATCTCCTGTATCACGTATGCAGTCTCTGACCATCTCTTGTATCATGTATGCAGTCTGACAATCTCTATCCCCCCTTACCTTAGTGCGTTCACTCTGGGGTAGGTGCTCTATGGTGACCAGACCCCCCCACATTAGAGTATCCATGTTAAATGCAAGTTGGAAAGCTGATGTAAATGTCATCACCAGACCCCCCCCCTTACATTAGTGTTCCTCCTAAGAGCCCTTTCACACTGGGGTGTTTTTCACGCGGTACAGCGCTAAAAATAATCTCTTGTAGTACGTATGCAGTCTTTGACCGTCTCTTGTACCATGTATGCAGTCTCTGACCATCTCTTGTATCATGTATGCAGTCTCTGACCATCTCTTGTATAATGAATGCAGTCTCTGACCATCTCCTGTAGTATGTATGCAGTCTCTGACCATCTCTTGTACCATGTCTGCAGTCTCTGACCATCTCTTGTACCATGTCTGCAGTCTCTGATCATCTCTTGTATCATGTATACAGGAGATGGTCAGAGACTGCATGTACGCGTCCATGTACGCGTCACCGGCGTATCCAACCCCCTTCCCCCACTCACCCCCCTTTCCCTCGTGTCCTCTCCTATGCTGCCCTTACTAATATCACCTTTCTCTATCTGACAGAATGTTCTCAAGAGGCTGGAAAATTAGGAACACGAAGCAAAGGAGCTGGAAGTGCACACCGATCGAAACTTAAGTTATTGCGATCTTTTATTTATTCACTTTTTCATTTTACAACAATTCATATTTATAGAACGGTTTCATCTCTGCATGGAATGTGCTAATTAACCACTTACCTACTGTGCACCTACACCCCCTTCCTGCCCAGACAAAATTTAAGCTTCCGGCACTGCGTCGCTTTAACTGACAATTGCGCGGTCGTGCGACGTGGTTCCCAAACAAAATTGGCGTCCTTTTTTTCCCACAAATAGAGCTTTCTTTTGGTGGTATTTGATCACCTCTGCGGTTTTTATTTTTTGCGCTATAAACAAAAATAGAGCGTCAATTTTTAAAAAAATGCAATATTTTTTCCTTTTTTGCTATAATAAATAACCCCAAAAAATATATAAAAAAAATATTTTTTCCCTCAGTTTAGGCCGATACGTATTCTTCTACATATTTTTGGTAAAAAAAATGCAATAAGCGTTTATCGATTGGTTTGCGCAAAATTTATAGCGTTTACAAAATAGGGGATAGTTTATGGAATTTTTTTTTTTTTATGGCGGACATTTCGGACACTTTTCTGATATTTTTGGGACCATTTACATTTATACAGTGAAAAATGCTATAAATATGCATTGATTACTGTATAAATGTGACTGGCAGTGAAGGGGTTAACCACTAGGGGGCGGGGAAGGGGTTAAATGTATGTCCTAGCCAGTGTTCTAACTGTAGGGGGAGGGGGGGTGACTGGGGGAGGTGACCGATTGTGTCCCTATGTACAAGGGACACAACCGCTCTCCTCTCTCCCTGACAGGGACGTGCAGCTCTGTGTTTACACACAGAGCTGCACGTCCCAGCTCAGTTACTGAGCAATCGCGTGTGCCCGGCGGCGATCGTTGCCGCCGGGCACTCGCACGGGATCCCCGCGGAGCGGCGGGTGCGCGCGCGCGCGCGCCGGCGACGCGCGCCCGCCCGCGGCTTTAAAGGGACATCACGTCATATGACGTGATGTCAGAACAATGGAGTCGTCTGCCCGCCGTCATTTGACGGTGGGCAGATGACAAGTGGTTAAAGATAAACTCCAAAAGGCACACATTAATGCAGATCTTTAATTATTAATACATCTTTATATTTAAAAAAAAATGAATACAAGTAAATACCTAAATGTGACTTGGTATAAGCCGTTTTCAGTCCCTGTGCAGTAAAGTTTAACCTGTGAGATGCAGCACAAAGAACATTCTGATAGGAGGAGAAAGCAGAGTGACAGGAGGGATGAGCTGATCATTGTGCTACTACATTCATTCATGTTCATTTTGGCAGCAAATTTCTATTTAGTCTTAGTACTAAAATGGCATTTTAGTTTTAGTCCCTTTTTTAGTCTTCTGCAATTGTTTTAGTCGTATTTAGTCGACTTAATCTCCAGGACATTTTAATCGACAAAAATCATTTTATTTTCTTCATCTTGAACCCCAAATACCTGGACCATTCATATCCCTGACACAACCACCTATGTAGAGATTTAGAATAAGCAATATGTTACATTTAGCACAGTTTCAGTTTGTCTCCCCACCTTCATATCAGTCTTAACCCCATTTCCTTATTTTTTTCTATATAGACTAAAGAGAGACAAGACCTGGCAGGGAAATTGGATCGAAGAACCTTTGATGATTTCAGTGTGCAAATCGGCGAGATGATAAAGAAACAAGCCGAAAACTCAGGGAGCAACGACGAAAAATGGACCGCCATACTGGAAAAGAACAACGAAGAGTATAAAAAGAAAGTACGTTTCTGGTTTGCGTCTGTATGTGCTAGTATAGTTGGGTAGTACATATTTCTTCCCAATTTATAACACTGGGAAGCTACACCTAGGCAGGGCCGCCATCAGGGGGGTACAGGCATTACACCTGTAAGGGGCCCGGGGGTCCCCAGGGGCCCGGATGGGAACCACCCTAAAAAAATAAAAAAAAAATTTTTTTTTAGGGGTCCAAAGGTCCCCAGGGGCCCGGAGGCCACCAAGGGCCCCAGATGGCAAGCCCTTTTTTTTTATAAAAAAAATATATTTTTTATAAAAAAATATTTTTTTTTTATAAAAAATATATATTTTTTTAATATATATATATATATATATTTTTTTATTAAAGGGCCATTTTTTTTTTTTTTTTTTTTTTAGAGGTTCGGAGGTCCACAGGGGCCCGGAGGCCCCCAGGGCACCGGATGACAACCCACCTTTTTTTATTTATTTTCTATAAAAAAATATATATATTTTTAATATATTTTTATTTTATTTTTTTATTAAAGGGCCATTTTTTTAGGGGTCTAGGGGCCCGTAGGCCACCAGGGCCCCAGATGGCAACCCCCTCTTTTTATTTATTTTTTTATAAAAAAAAATATTTTTTTATAAAAAAATATATTTTTTTAATATATTTTATTTTCTTTTTTATTAAAGGGCCAATTTTTTTTCTTTTATTTTTTTAGAGGTCCGGAGGTCCACAGGGACCTGGAGATCCCCAGATGACAACCCCCCTTTTTTATAAAAAAAATATATAATTTTTTATATATATATATATATATATATATATATATAAATATTATTATTATTAAAGGTCCCCAGGGCCCCCGGATGACAATCCTCCTTTTTTTATATATTTTTTTTACATTATTTTATTTCTTTTTTTTAATATATAGATGTATTTTTATTAAAGGGCTCAGAGGTCCCCAGGGCCCCATGTGTCAAGCCCCCTTTTTTTATAATTGTATTTTTTATTTTTGTTTATTTTTTTTTTTATATTTTTTTTTTTTATTAAAGGGCCAGAGGTCCCCAGGGCCCTGGAAGGCAACCCCCTTGTTTTTTTGTTTTTTTATATATAAATGTTTATTTCTTTTTTATATATATATTTTTTTATTTCTTTATTTTTTTTAAAGGGCCCAGAGGTTTCTTTTTATTAAAGGGTCCATAGGTCCCGAATGGAAAGCCCCGTTTTTTTGTAATTTCCTTTTATAAAAAAAAAAAAATAAGGTCCCCGGGGCCCCAGTTGGCAACCACCCTTTTTTAAAAATATATATATATATATATATATATTTATATATATATTTTTTTATAAAAGGAAATTACAAAAAAAGGGGGCTTTTCCATTCGGGACCTCTGGGCCCTTTAATAAAAATAAAAAAAAAGAGAGAAATATATATATATATTTTTTTTTTTTTTTTCCTCTCTTTTTTTCTTTTTATTAAAGGGCACAGAGGTCCCCAGGGCCCGGATGGCTACCCCCCTTTTTTATATATATTTTTCTTTATTTTGTAAAGGGCCCCCCGCTTCTCAATCCGCGCCAGCAGCCCCCCCCCCCCCGCTTCTCAATTTTATGCGGCAGCCCCCCCCCCCCCGGTTCTCTGCTCCAGGGGGCCCATGCCTGAAGCTGTGTAAGGGGCCCCAAAATTCCTGATGGCGGCCCTGCACCTAGGTCTCTGGGGCTGCTACACCTACAGCCTCGGCTCACAGATATACAGGGCCGGTTTCCGTTCATGAATTTGGCACCTAAATTGCACCTGAACCGGACCTAAAAAAAAAACATAGGGCCAGATTCTCAAAAAATGGCATATCTGGCGGCGTAGCGTATCGTATCGCATTTACACTATGCCTACGCAAATTACTGGAGCAAGTGCCGTATTCTCAAAGCACTTGCTCCGTAATTTTCGGCGGCGTAGCGTAAATGCGGTGTCGTAAGGCCGCGTAATTCAAATAGTGAAGGAGGGGGCGTGCTGTATTTAAATTAAGCGTGCCCCCGTGTCGAACGAAGTGCGCATGCGCCGGCCGGGAAAAAAGCCCAGTGCGCATGCTTCAGCCCACGTCGGAAAGCGTCGTTGAAACCGACGTCAAAACGACGTGATCGTCACTTACGCAATTCCCTATTCGCGAACAATGTAACCGACAGAAAAAGATGACGCTGACCCGACGCCAAACTTAACATGGCAACGACGGAACTTCGGAAACATACCCCTCATATAGCAGGGGTAACCTTACACGTACGCAACCTACGTAAACTACATCGCCGCGTCGCAAAAACGTTTGGGAATCGGCGTATTAGGCACATTTGCATAGGCAAATGAGAAAACAACGTAAAGGCCACCTAGTGGCCGGCGTTGTCATTACATCTACGATCCGACGTTGTAATTGCTTTACACCTGTCAGATCTTTAGTGTATCTATGCGTAAGTGATTCTAAGAATCCCTCGCATAGATACCAATTGAAAAAAACTGCGATACGACGGGGTATCTGAGATAAACCGTCGTATCTCAGCTGAGAATCTGGCCCATAGGACCCTTTTTTAATTTGCACTGCAAACCGCATATATGTGAACTGCCTCCATTGAAAGTAGGTCTGGTTCACTTTATGCGAATTGGATGCTGTTTGAAACACATCCGACTCGCATATTTATGAAAAAAGCCTTAAGCCCTGTACACACGGCCGAGGTTTTCGGCAGAAACCAGCGAGAACCTCGCTGGGAGCCGCATTCTGCCGAGAACCTCGGCCGTGTGTACGCTCTCAGCGAGCCCCGCCCGTCGGGAAACCCGTCGAGCAAATAGAGAACAGGTTCTCTATTTGCTCGACGGCCCGTCGGGATGAATGGCTGGTTGCCTTTCCCGACGGCCGGCAGAGAACCTCGACGGGCGGAACGATGTGCTCCGCCCGTCGAGTTTCTCTGCCATGTGTACGCGGCATTAGGGGTCTATTTATAAAAAGGGCATTCACCCAGTATATTGGGTAATAGGTTTATATCCTATGATTGTCAGCTCCATCTAGTGGCCATATTATAGAATAATAATTTAGGTATTTCAGAAAAACCCTTAACTATGTCAACTAGATGGAGCTGACGATTATAGGAAATAAACCTATTAGGCAAATGAGTCTAAGAAATACAAACCTTGCGCATATGAAAAAAAAAATTAAAAAGCAAGGTTAACGTCAGGTAAATTGATTATCAAGAAACAATAAGTAGACCCTTAAATATAGGCAGTGGAAGGTTTATGCAAATCTTGACTTTTCCTGTAATGCCGCGTACACACGGTCGTTTTTTGCGATGAAAAAAACCGACGTTTTTTGTGAAGTAAAAAACGACGTTTTTGAAACGTCACTTTCAAAGACGATGTTGCATACACACCATCGTTTTTTCACAAAAAACGAGGTTACGTTCACCACACTTTTCCATTGAAGCTCGCTTCATAACTAGCTTCTGGGCATGCGCGGGTTGAAAAACGTTGTTTTAAAAGACGTTTTTGCTACACACGGTGGGCCAGATTCACGAACAGTTAGGCTGGCGGATCGAGTGATCCGCCAGCCTAACTGTGACTTTGAGCCGGCGTTTCTGTTTTCTGTAACCAGAAAACAAGAAACGCCGGGTTGAAGTTCCGATGCGAGCAGCGTAACTGAGTTTCGCCATCGCATCGTTACTTCAACTTAAAAATGGCGCCGGGGGCGTTCCCGCCGATTTACGCTCAAAAAATATGTTAATGAGCGGAAATCGGCAATTCACGATCGAATTCCGGCGCGACGCAATGACGATACGACGTTTCCGGACGGGATACGCGGCGCATAGATATACCTACATGGGGTTGGAGTATCCTATGTTAGGTATAGGCGTCGTCATCGTGTCGGGAAAAAAAAAAAAAAACGTCGCTTGCGTAAAACGGTCATGAATGGGAATGTGACGTCATTGACGTTCATTCACAGATTTTGGAGCATGCGCACGGGGATGTTTTGACACTCGACGCATGCGCAGTACGTTGGTGGTGGGATCGCGCGTAGTTAGCATACTACACGCCCCGTACCCGCTAAATTTGAATTCCGCCGGCTCATTTGTGATGCGCTGCCGCAACTTTAGGAGCAAGTGCTTCGTGAATGACAGCACTTGCTCCTAAAATTTCTGCAGCGCAACGCAAATGAGAAGCGTTACTCCAGAGCAAAGATGCTCTGGACTACCTGAATCTGGCCCGGTGACTTTTTGTGAAACAAAAAACGACATTTTGAAAAACGACACAAAAAATTCAAGCATGTTGGAATTTTTTTTTGGTCGTTTTTTTTAAGACAAAAAACGACGTTTTGCCCACACACGATCAATTTAAATGACGTTTTAAAAAACGTCGGTTTTTTTCATCGCAAAAAACGACCGTGTGTACGCGGCATAAGAGTCAAGCTTTGCCCTGCCCTTGTTATTAAGACCAATCATATATCTGTATTTCTGTTCTAACCTCTCACTTTCTTATTTACTCTACAGCTGGACAAAATGGCGGAATATATCATCCAAATGGAGAACGGGTGGAAGAAAACTGTCGAGGAACTGATGAAGCCCGCACCTCCAAAGGTTAAAGAGGTTGAGGAAGCTGCTGGTACCGCAACGTAAGTGACGCCTTTTACTTGATGACTTTTCTCCTCACTTCTGGTTTGGTATAAACAAAAAAGTAGTGGAAGTGTTTCTATAAATCTAATGTGTTGTCTGTGATAGAATGTGGTGTCTGTGATTGGCTCTCAAAGGGGTCACATGGTCAGAAGCCTCACCCATTGGCTCTCGATCATGAACGATCATGACAGCTCAGTCACTGTGCTGGGAGTGCTCATTACGTTCCTTGTACAGAAACCTTGACCACATAATCGGGAAGTATCTCCCGAAGGAAGGAGTCGGGAAAAGATTATGTTTCTTATTCGTATCATCATAGCAAAAGCATGTCTAACCTCAATCTTTTGTTTTCTCTTCTAGAAAATGCCTTTCGTGTCAGCGATAGGGTTGCCACCTTTTCTTCAAGTCAAACCCGAACACTTTAGCGGCGCACAGCAATTTTTTTTTATAGTATAAACTATACAAATATTTTGCTATTAAATAAAAATCACATGAATTTAATAACAAGAGGTCCCCTTTTACATCTGAACTCGCAGAGTTCCCTTTCACTGTAAGGGAGGACTCTGCAGACTCTGATGTAAGGGAGAACTCTGATATGAGGGATGCTCTGAGAACCCTGTTTTAAGGGGTAACACTGAGTGTCATGTACAGAGAGGACTCTGATGTAAGGCAAAAAAACTTGGCCTCTGGTGTAAAGGGGAACTCTGATGTCAGGGATGCTCTGAGAACCCTGATTTGCCTTAGTGTACTAATTCAGAGGCAGGAGAGAGAAGGGGGAGACTTCCGTCACAGACATTGATGGATGGTGAGTGTAACAGAACGTTCCACACTCCACTCGAGTGCTTCCGTCATATACAGCTTCCTATCAGTCTGGATATAGATATCAGATATTCCAGCTGCTCTCAACACACAACAAGACAAAACATGGAGTCTTTATTAGAACCAAGAATACAATCTTATATACAGTTAGAGGAGGTAACCAGAAGATAAATTAACATGAGCTAATTAACCAATCATTTACCCAGACTAGGTGAGAAGATGTCACGTCTCTTCATTCACCTGCTATACAATACACATTATCATAAGTGTAAACACAGGACATCTTCACACAATTGCAGGGTCAATTAGCACAGAGAACAGAGAGATGACTGGAGGTAACGGCATTAGCATATAGCAGTATGAATGAGTCACTCTTACAATTAACCCGTTGAGTTCAGAATCAACAACCAGTAAATAGTTCTTTACAGATATCCTGGAATATATTGTGAATAATAAGTGCATAATAATCCCATCTCAGGTAGTCCAAGATATCATTCCTCAGTCATCCTATTCCCCTAGTGGACATAGGATGATTTTAGACATAAGAGGGTCCGAGTTTGTCACAGTGAGTTCACTCACCCGTTAGCTGTCAGCATCTCTCATCCAGATGTATCTGAGGTTGCTGGGCTTCAAATTTCCAGCCCCCACTATCCTTTTCTGAGGCACAGAGCTGGGGATTGGAGTGTGGGCAAACAGGGAACAGTAGGGGACAAGAGAAAGAGGTGCAGATCTAGCCCTCTCTCCTCTCCCATCTGTGTGTGTGTGAGGGGGGGGGGGGTTGTTAGTGCTGGCTTTGAGAACTTAGATAACTACAGCCAGCAACCCTGCTGGGAAGCCATAGTCCAGTCTGAATAATGTGTCCGGGTTTCAGACAGTCTGAAACCCGGACACATGATTCCAAACCCGAACTGTCCGGGTGAATCCTGGACAGGTGGCAACCCTAGTCAGCGAGGAGTGGATTTAGGGTTGCCACCTTTTCTTCAAGTCAAACCCGAACACTTTCGCGGCGCACAGCAATTCTTTTCATAGTATAAACTATAGATATACTTTTTGATTAAATAACATTTCTAATCATACGAAGTTAATCACAAGAGTCCCCCTTTACATCAGAGTCCACAGAGTCCCCCTTTACATCAGAGTCTACAGAGTCCCCCTTTACATCAGAGTCCACAGCAGGGGAGGACTGGCAGCCGTAGGCCTGGGGGGCAAGTCCAGTCAAGTGGCCCATTGAACCACACAGAGAGCGAGAGAGAGAGGGAGACTGCTCCACATTGTCCCAGAGAGAGAGATCATTTGACACTGTCTGCACAGAGAGAGAGAGACCGCTTGACACTGCCTGCACAGAGAGAGAGAGAGAGAGAGAGAGAGAGAGAGAGAGAGAGAGAGAGAGAGAGAGGTCACTTGGCACTGCCTGCACAGAGAGAGAGAGACCACTTGACACTGCCTGCACAGAGAGAGAGAGAGAGAGAGAGAGAGAGAGAGAGAGAGGTCACTTGGCACTGCCTGCACAGAGAGAGAGAGACCGCTTGACACTGCCTGCACAGAGAGAGAGAGAGACCGCTTGACACTGCCTGCACAGAGAGAGAGAGAGACCGCTTGACACTGCCTGCACAGAGAGAGAGAGAGACCGCTTGAGACTGCCTGTACATAGAGAGAGAGAGGTCACATGGCACTGCCTGCACAGAGAGAGAGAGAGAGAGAGAGAGAGAGAGAGAGAGAGAGAGAGGTCACATGGCACTGCCTGTACAGAGAGAGAGAGACCGCTTGACACTGCCTGCACAGAGAGAGAGAGACCGCTTGAGACTACCTGTACATAGAGAGAGAGGTCACTTGACACTGCCTGTACAGAGAGAGAGGGGTCACTTGGCACTGTCTGCACAGAGAGAGAGAGGTCAATTGGCACTGCCTGTACAGAGAGAGAGAGACCGCTTGACACTGCCTGCACAGAGAGAGAGAGGTCACTTGACACTGCTTGTACAGAGAGAGAGAGAGAGAAGTCACTTGACACTGCTTGTACAGAGAGAGAGAGAGAGAGAGAGGTCACTTGACACTGCCTGTACAGAGAGAGAGAGAGAGAGAGAGAGAGTGGTCACTTGACACTGCCTGTACAGAGAGAGAGACCGCTTGACACTGCCTGTACAGAGAGAGAGAGACCGCTTGACACTGCCTGTATAGAGAGAGAGAGAGAGAGAGAGAGAGAGACCGCTTGACACTGCATGTACAGAGAGAGAGAGAGACCGCTTGACACTGCCTGTACAGAGAGAGAGAGACCGCTTGACACTGCCTGTACAGAGAGAGAGAGACCGCTTGACACTGCCTGTACAGAGAGAGAGAGACCGCTTGACACTGCCTGTACAGAGAGAGAGAGACCGCTTGACACTGCCTGTACAGAGAGAGAGAGACCGCTTGACACTGCCTGTACAGAGAGAGAGGTCACTTGACACTGCCTGTACAGAGAGAGAGAGACCGCTTGACACTGCCTGTACAGAGAGAAAGAGAGAGAGAGAGAGAGACCGCTTGACACTGCCTGCACAGAGAGAGGGGTCACTTGACACTGCCTGTACAGAGAGAGAGAGAGACCGCTTGACACTGCCTGCACCTAGAGAGACCGCTTGACACTGCCTGTACAGAGAGAGAGAGACTGCTCGACACTGCCTGTACAGAGAGGGAGAGGTCACTTGGCACTGCCTGTACAGAGAGAGAGAGAGACCGCTTGACACTGCCTGCACCTAGAGAGACCGCTTGACACTGCCTGTACAGAGAGAGAGAGAGACCGCTTGACACTGCCTGTACAGAGAGAGAGAGAGACCGCTTGACACTGCCTGTACAGAGAGAGAGAGAGACCGCTTGACGCTGCCTGTACAAAGAGAGAGAGAGAGACCGATTGACACTGCCTGTACAAAGAGAGAGAGAGACCGCTTGACACTGCCTGTACAGAGAGAGAGACCGCTTGACACTGCCTGGACAAAGAGAGAGAGAGACCGCTTGACACTGCCTGGACAAAGAGAGAGAGAGACCGCTTGACACTGCCTGGACAAAGAGAGAGAGAGACCGCTTGACACTGCCTGTACAGAGAGAGAGAGAGAGAGAGAGACCGCTTGACACTGCCTATACAAAGAGAGAGAGACCGCTTGACGCTGCCTGTACAAAGAGAGAGAGAGAGAGAGACCGATTGACACTGCCTGTACAGAGAGAGAGACCGCTTGACACTGCCTGTACAAAGAGAGAGAGAGACCGCTTGACACTGCCTGGACAAAGAGAGAGAGAGACCGCTTGACACTGCCTGTACAGAGAGAGAGAGACCGCTTGACACTGCCTGTACAGAGAGAGAGACCGCTTGGCACTGCCTGTACAGAGAGAGAGACCGCTTGGCACTGCCTGTACAGAGAGAGAGACCGCTTGGCACTGCCTGCACAGAGAGAGAGACCGCTTGACACTGCCTGCACAGAGAGAGAGACCGCTTGACACTGCATGCACAGAGAGAGAGACCGCTTGACACTGCCTGCACAGAGAGAGAGAGAGAGAGACCGCTTGACACTGCCTGCACAGAGAGAGAGAGACCGCTTGACACTGCCTGCACAGAGAGAGAGAGACCGCTTGACACTGCCTGCACAGAGAGAGAGAGACCGCTTGACACTGCCTGCACAGAGAGAGAGAGACCGCTTGACACTGCCTGCACAGAGAGAGAGAGAGACCGCTTGACACTGCCTGCACAGAGAGAGAGAGAGACCGCTTGACACTGCCTGCACAGAGAGAGAGAGAGACCGCTTGACACTGCCTGCACAGAGAGAGAGAGAGACCGCTTGACACTGCCTGCACAGAGAGAGAGAGAGACCGCTTGACACTGCCTGCACAGAGAGAGAGAGAGACCGCTTGACACTGCCTGCACAGAGAGAGAGAGAGACCGCTTGACACTGCCTGCACAGAGAGAGAGACCGCTTGACACTGCCTGCACAGAGAGAGAGAGAGACCGCTTGACACTGCCTGCACAGAGAGAGAGACCGCTTGACACTGCCTGCACAGAGAGAGAGACCGCTTGACACTGCCTGCACAGAGAGAGAGACCGCTTGACACTGCCTTGCACAGAGAGAGAGACCGCTTGACACTGCCTGCACAGAGAGAGAGAGACCGCTTGACACTGCCTGCACAGAGAGAGAGACCGCTTGACACTGCCTGCACAGAGAGAGAGACCGCTTGACACTGCCTGCACAGAGAGAGAGAGAGAGAGACCGCTTGACACTGCCTGCACAGAGAGAGAGACCGCTTGACACTGCCTGCACAGAGAGAGAGACCGCTTGACACTGCCTGCACAGAGAGAGAGAGACTGCCTGTACAGAGAGAGAGAGACCGCTTGACACTGCCTGCACAGAGAGAGAGACCGCTTGACACTGCCTGTACAGAGAGAGAGAGAGAGAGAGAGACCGCTTGACACTGCCTGCACAGAGAGAGAGAGACCGCTTGACACTGCCATGCACAGAGAGAGAGAGACCGCTTGACACTGCCTGTACAGAGAGAGAGAGAGAGAGAGACCGCTTGGCACTGCCTGCACAGAGAGAGAGAGACCGCTTGGCACTGCATGCACAGAGAGAGAGAGACCGCTTGACACTGCCTGTACAGAGAGAGAGAGAGAGAGAGACCGCTTGACACTGCCTGCACAGAGAGAGAGAGACCGCTTGACACTGCCTGCACAGAGAGAGAGAGACCGCTTGACACTGCCTGCACAGAGAGAGAGAGAGACTGCCTGCACAGAGAGAGAGAGACCGCTTGACACTGCCTGTACAGAGAGAGAGAGACCGCTTGACACTGCCTGCACAGAGAGAGAGACCGCTTGACACTGCCTGCACAGAGAGAGAGAGACCGCTTGACACTGCCTGCACAGAGAGAGAGACCGCTTGACACTGCCTGCACAGAGAGAGAGACCGCTTGACACTGCCTGCACAGAGAGAGAGACCGCTTGACACTGCCTGCACAGAGAGAGAGACCGCTTGACACTGCCTGCACAGAGAGAGAGACCGCTTGACACTGCCTGCACAGAGAGAGAGAGACCGCTTGACACTGCCTGCACAGAGAGAGAGAGACCGCTTGACACTGCCTGCACAGAGAGAGAGAGACCGCTTGACACTGCCTGCACAGAGAGAGAGAGACCGCTTGACACTGCCTGCACAGAGAGAGAGAGACCGCTTGACACTGCCTGCACAGAGAGAGAGACCGCTTGACACTGCCTGCACAGAGAAAGAGAGAGACCGCTTGACACTGCCTGTACAAAGAGAGAGAGAGACCGCTTGACACTGCCTATACAAAGAGAGAGAGAGACCGCTTGCACTGCTGTACAAGAGAGAGAGAGAGACCGCTTGACACTGCCTGTACAGAGAGAGAGACCGCTTGACACTGCCTGCACAGAGAGAGAGAGAGACCGCTTGACACTGCCTGGCACAAAGAGAGAGAGAGACCGCTTGACACTGCCTGGTACAAGAGAGAGAGAGAGACCGCTTGACACTGCCTGTACAGAGAGAGAGAGAGAGAGAGACCGCTTGACACTGCCTATACAAAGAGAGAGAGACCGCTTGACGCTGCCTGTACAAAGAGAGAGAGAGAGAGAGACCGATTGACACTGCCTGTACAGAGAGAGAGAGACAGTACGACCGCTTGACACTGCCTGTACAAAGAGAGAGAGAGACCGCTTGACACTGCCTGCTTGACACTGCCAGAGAGAGAGACCGAGAGAGAGAGACACTGCCTGTGACAACAGAGAGAGAGACCGCTTGACACTGCCTGCACAAAGAGAGAGAGACCGCTTGACACCGCTTGACAGAGAGAGACTGACCTGGACAAAGAGAGAGAGAGACCGCTTGACACTGCCTGCAGAGAGAGAGACAGAGAGAGAGAGACCGACACTGCCTGCACAGAGAGAGAGACCGCTTGACACTGCCTGCACAGAGAGAGAGACCGCTTGACACTGCCAACAGAGAGAGAGACCGCTTGACACTGCCTGTACAAAGAGAGAGAGAGAGAGAGACCGCTTGACACTGCCTGTACAGAGAGAGAGAGAGAGAGACCGCTTGACACTGCCTGCACAGAGAGAGAGACCGCTTGACACTGCCTGCACAGAGAGAGAGACCGCTTGACACTGCCTGCACAGAGAGACCGCTTGACTGCCTGAAGAGAGAGAGAGACCGCTTGACACTGCCTGTACAGAGAGAGAGAGACCGCTTGACACTGCCTGTACAGAGAGAGAGAGACCGCTTGACACTGCCTGTACAGAGAGAGAGACCGCTTGACACTGCCTGTACAGAGAGAGAGACCGCTTGGCACTGCCTGTACAGAGAGAGAGACCGCTTGGCACTGCCTGCACAGAGAGAGAGACCGCTTGGCACTGCCTGCACAGAGAGAGAGACCGCTTGACACTGCATGCACAGAGAGAGAGAGAGAGAGAGAGAGACCGCTTGACACTGCCTGCACAGAGAGAGAGAGAGAGAGACCGCTTGACACTGCCTGCACAGAGAGAGAGAGACCGCTTGACACTGCCTGCACAGAGAGAGAGAGAGAGAGAGACCGCTTGACACTGCCTGCACAGAGAGAGAGACCGCTTGACACTGCCTGCACAGAGAGAGAGAGACCGCTTGACACTGCCTGCACAGAGAGAGAGAGACCGCTTGACACTGCCTGCACAGAGAGAGAGAGAGACCGCTTGACACTGCCTGCACAGAGAGAGAGAGAGACCGCTTGACACTGCCTGCACAGAGAGAGAGAGAGACCGCACAGAGAGAGAGAGAGACCGCTTGACACTGCCTGCACAGAGAGAGAGAGAGAGACCGCTTGACACTGCCTGCACAGAGAGAGAGAGAGAGAGAGAGAGACCGCTTGACAGAGAGAGAGACTGCCTGCACAGAGAGAGAGACCGCTTGACACTGCCTGCACAGAGAGAGAGACCGCTTGACACTGCCTGCACAGAGAGAGAGACCGCTTGACACTGCCTGCACAGAGAGAGAGACCGCTTGACACTGCCTGCACAGAGAGAGAGACCGCTTGAGACTGCTTGAGAGAGAGAGAGACCGCTTGACACTGCCTGCACAGAGAGAGAGACCGCTTGACACTGCCTGCACAGAGAGAGAGACCGCTTGACACTGCCTGCACAGAGAGAGAGACCGCTTGACACTGCCTGCACAGAGAGAGAGACCGCTTGACAGAGAGAGAGACTGCCTGCACAGAGAGAGAGAGAGAGAGACCGCTTACAGAGAGAGAGACCGCTTGGCACTGCCTGCAGAGAGAGAGACCGCTTGGCACTGCCTGAGAGAGAGAGACCGCTTGACAGAGAGAGAGAGACTGCCTGCACAGAGAGAGAGAGAGAGAGAGAGAGAGAGACCGCTTGACACTGCCTGCACAGAGAGAGAGAGAGAGAGAGAGAGACCGCTTGACAGAGAGAGAGAGACTGCCTGCACAGAGAGAGAGACCGCTTGACAGAGAGAGAGAGAGAGAGAGACCGCTTGACACTGCCTGCACAGAGAGAGAGAGACCGCTTGACACTGCCTGCACAGAGAGAGAGACCGCTTGGCCGCTTACAGAGAGAGAGACCGCTTGGCACTGCCTGCACAGAGAGAGAGACCGCTTGCACAGAGAGAGAGAGACTGCATGCACAGAGAGAGAGAGAACCGCTGACACTGCACAGAGAGAGAGAGAGAGAGAGAGAGAGACCGCTTGACACTGCCTGCACAGAGAGAGAGAGACCGCTTGACACTGCCTGCACAGAGAGAGAGAGACCGCTTGACACTGCCTGCACAGAGAGAGAGACCGCACAGAGAGAGAGAGAGAGAGAGACCGCTTGACACTGCCTGCACAGAGAGAGAGACCGCACAGAGAGAGAGAGACCGCTTGACACTGCCTGCACAGAGAGAGAGACCGCACAGAGAGAGAGAGACCGCTTGACACTGCCTGCACAGAGAGAGAGAGACCGCTTGACACTGCCTGCACAGAGAGAGAGAGACCGCTTGACACTGCCTGCACAGAGAGAGAGAGACCGCTTGACACTGCCTGCACAGAGAGAGAGAGACCGCTTGACACTGCCTGCACAGAGAGAGAGAGACCGCTTGACACTGCCTGCACAGAGAGAGAGACCGCACAGAGAGAGAGAGACCGCTTGACAGAGAGAGAGACTGCCTGCACAGAGAGAGAGAGACCGCTGCACAGAGAGAGAGACCGCTGACACTGCCTGCACAGAGAGAGAGACCGCACACTGCCTGAGAGAGAGAGACCGCTTGACACTGCCTGCACAGAGAGAGAGAGACCGCTTGACACTGCCTGCACAGAGAGAGAGAGACCGCTTGACACTGCCTGCACAGAGAGAGAGAGACCGCTGCACAGAGAGAGAGAGACCGCTGACACTGCCTGCACAGAGAGAGAGAGACCGCTTGACACTGCCTGCACAGAGAGAGAGAGACCGCTTGACACTGCCTGCACAGAGAGAGAGAGACCGCACACTGCCTGCACAGAGAGAGAGAGACCGCTTGACACTGCCTGCACAGAGAGAGAGAGACCGCTTGACACTGCCTGCACAGAGAGAGAGAGACCGCTTGACACTGCCTGCACAGAGAGAGAGAGACCGCTTGACACTGCCTGCACAGAGAGAGAGAGACCGCTTGACACTGCCTGCACAGAGAGAGAGAGACCGCTTGACACTGCCTGCACAGAGAGAGAGAGACCGCTTGACACTGCCTGCACAGAGAGAGAGACCGCTTGACACTGCCTGCACAGAGAGAGAGACCGCTTGACACTGCCTGCACAGAGAGAGAGAGACCGCTTGACACTGCCTGAGAGAGAGACCGCTTGACACTGCCTGCACAGAGAGAGAGAGACCGCTTGACACTGCCTGCACAGAGAGAGAGAGACCGCTTGACTGCCTGAGAGAGAGAGACCGCTTGACACTGCCTGCACAGAGAGAGAGAGAGACCGCTTGACACTGCCTGCACAGAGAGAGAGACCGCTTGACACTGCCTGCACAGAGAGAGAGACCGCTTGACACTGCCTGCACAGAGAAAGAGAGAGACCGCTTGACACTGCCTGCACAGAGAGAGAGACCGCTTGACACTGCCTGCACAGAGAGAGAGAGAGACCGCTTGACACTGCCTGCACAGAGAAAGAGAGAGACCGCACACTGCCTGAGAGAGAGAGAGAGACCGCTTGACACTGCCTGCACAGAGAGAGAGAGAGACCGCTTGACACTGCCTGCACAGAGAGAGAGAGAGACCGCTTGACACTGCCTGCACAGAGAGAGAGAGAGACCGCTTGACACTGCCTGCACAGAGAGAGAGACCGCTTGACACTGCCTGCACAGAGAGAGAGAGAGAGAGAGAGAGACCGCTTGACACTGCCTGCACAGAGAGAGAGACCGCTTGACACTGCCTGCACAGAGAGAGAGAGAGACCGCAGAGAGAGAGACACTGCCTGCACAGAGAGAGAGAGAGACCGCTTGACACTGCCTGCACAGAGAGAGAGACCGCTTGACACTGCCTGCACAGAGAGAGAGACCGCTTGACACTGCCTGCACAGAGAGAGAGACCGCTTGACACTGCCTGCACAGAGAGAGAGACCGCTTGACACTGCCTGCACAGAGAGAGAGACCGCTTGACACTGCCTGCACAGAGAGAGAGACCGCACACTGCCTGAGAGAGAGAGAGACCGCTTGACACTGCCTGCACAGAGAGAGAGACCGCTTGACACTGCCTGCACAGAGAGAGAGACCGCTTGACACTGCCTGCACAGAGAAAGAGAGAGACCGCTTGACACTGCCTGCACAGAGAAAGAGAGAGACCGCTTGACACTGCCTGCACAGAGAGAGACCGCTTGACACTGCCTGCACAGAGAGAGACCGCTTGACACTGCCTGCACAGAGAGAGAGAGAGACCGCTTGACACTGCCTGCACAGAGAGAGAGACCGCTTGACACTGCCTGCACAGAGAGAGAGACCGCTTGACACTGCCTGCACAGAGAGAGAGACCGCTTGACACTGCCTGCACAGAGATAGAGACCGCTTGACACTGCCTGCACAGAGAGAGAGACCGCTTGACACTGCCTGCACAGAGAGAGAGACCGCTTGACACTGCCTGCACAGAGAGAGAGAGAGAGACCGCTTGACACTGCCTGCACAGAGAGAGAGACCGCTTGACACTGCCTGCACAGAGAGAGAGAGAGAGACCGCTTGACACTGCTTGCACAGAGAGAGAGACCGCTTGACACTGCCTGCACAGAGAGAGAGAGAGACCGCTTGACACTGCTTGCACAGAGAGAGAGACCGCTTGACACTGCCTGCACAGAGAGAGAGAGAGACCGCTTGACACTGCTTGCACAGAGAGAGAGACCGCTTGACACTGCCTGCACAGAGAGAGAGACCGCTTGACACTGCCTGCACAGAGAGAGAGAGAGACCGCTTGACACTGCCTGCACAGAGAGAGAGACTGCTCCACATTGCCCGCAGTGCAAAGGGGTCCCCCTCTGTGGGGGTGAACGTTTTCCAGCCTATAGCTGCCAGCAGTGATCGCCAAAAAAAAAAAAAAGAAAGACGCTGGTTGTACTGAAGTCAGTTGATATATTGAATTCTATAAAACCACATTCTGCACATAGAAAGATCGAAATTCTGCTGGTTCAGCAGAAAATTAAATCTGTCTATGGTGGCTTTGACCCCTTTCACACTGAGGGAGTATTGCAGGCGCTATATCGTTAAAAATAGCGCCTGCAATCTGCTCTAAAACAAGCTGCTCCATTGTCTCCAGTGTGAATGCCGAGGACTTTCACACTGCAGTGTTGCGCTAGCAGGACAGTAAAAAAAAGTCCTGCTAGCCAGATCTTGGGCGTGGTGAAGGAGCGGTGTGTTTACCGTTCCTCCACCGCTCCTGCCCATTGAAAGCCATGGGACAGCATGGCTATACCGCTGGCAATGCGCTGCTGCAGCGCTCCACTAAGGTGTGGAAATTCACTTTGAACTCCACCTTATTTCCAGAACTCTTTAGGTATAAGATGTGCAAAGAATAAATTACCTACTGAGAGTAATGGAAACAAGGTGGAGTTGAAAGTGAATTGTGCCATTATTTGGAGTGATTGGTATTTAGGGGGTTAAAACAGACAGGGATGAAATGTGATATCACCTCCTCTGCCTATATCCTCTGCCTGTAACTTTTTAGTGAAGTGGCAGTGCCTGCTGCAAGTGAATACAATTGTGTCTTTGGGCTCACAAGGGTTTACTGACAGTTTTCCATAATCATAGTCCCTCAGATTTCTTTTAGGTTGCACATTTTTGCTGCATTTTCTGGATTTGCACCAAAGATGCAGCATTCAGGAAGTTTTGTGCACTTTCAGAATATGCAGTAAAAATGTGCAACCTCTATGGGAATAGGGCTGGCCAACATGCAGGAATACTGCCAGTACATCCCCAGCACTGCAGACAAAGCACAGCATGCCAGACCAGTGTGAGCCCACATCATAACACCTAGGGCAAGCAAGGTACTGTCACAGGTTACTAGGGAAAAACAATCTTTAGCTGCAGAGAGGGGAGGGAGGAGGAGCTCACTTACTTGTATGGTCCCAGCCTCCAGGACACTCACTGTATTCCAGCCGACTGCTCAGGTTGAATTTTCCCGCCCACACATCCTCACACATCCTCGGGTTGATCAGAGTGTGGGCGGGGAAAGAGAGCAGGTCCAGCCTCTGCCAGCCAATTCGTGTGAAGGAGGGAGGGGCTGGGCGGGGCTGTGCTGTGCTCTGTACACAGACTGTCAGCCCTGAGACATCGCTCACAGTACTGGATGGAGATGCCGCACTCGGCCAGCTCACAAACTGCGCATGTGCGGTTCTGAGCTGGCGACACAGCTGCCTTTTTACAGCATATAAGAGCAGCCCAGGGGGAGAATGCATCTCTGCCCCACGGCCCAGTCCGCCCCTGGTCCACAGAGTCCCCCTTTACATCTGAACTTGCAGATTTCCCTTACACTGTATTTTTTGATGTAAGGGAGAACTCTGGGGAATCTGACATAAGGGGTGCTCTGGAAACCCTAATTTAAGGGGGAACACTGAAAACTCTGATGTATAGAGGGAACTCTGATGTAAGGGGGGGGAGGGGACATTGCTACCTATGGTGTAAAGAAGAACTCTGATGTAAGGGGGGGGGGGGGGACATTGCTACCTATGGTGTAAAGAAGAACTCTGATGTAAGGGGGGGGGGGGGGACATTGCTACCTATGGTGTAAAGAGGAACTCTGATGTAAGGGGGGGGACATTGCTGCCTCTGGTGTAAAGAGGAACTCTGATGTAAGGGGGGGGGGACATTGCTGCCTCTGGTGTAAAGAGGAACTCTGATGTAAGGGGGGGGGACGGACATTGCTGCCTATGGTGTAAAGAGGAACTCTGATGTAAGGGGGGGGGGACATTGCTGCCTCTGGTGTAAAGAGGAACTCTGATGTAAGGGGGGGGGGGGGACATTGCTGCCTATGGTGTAAAGAGGAACTCTGATGTAAGGGGGGGGGGGGACATTGCTGCCTATGGTGTAAAGAGGAACTCTGATGTAAGGGGTGCTCTGGGAACCCTGATGTACCTTAGTGTACTAATTTAGAGGCAGGCAGAGAGAGAGAAGGGGAGGGGGGGAGACTTCTGTCATAGACAGGAAAGGATGATGAGCTCACTCACCCCTTGGCAGTCAGCACCACTCATCTAGATGTATCCGAGGCTGCTGGGCTTCAAATTTCCAGCCCCAACTTTCCCTTTTCTGAGGCACAGCGCCAGGGATTGGAGTTTGGGCAGACACAGAGGGGTGCAGATATAGCCCTCTCTCCTCTCCCATCTGTATGTGGGGAGGGGGATTTAGTGCTGGGCAGTGTGAAAGAGTGTAACAGACACTTCTGGCTTAGACAACTGCAGCCAGCAACCCTGCTGTGAAGTCATAGTCCAGTGTGAATAATGTGTCCGGGTTTCAGACAGTCTGAAACCCGGACGCAAGATTTCAAACCCGAACTGTCCGGGTGAATCCCGGACAGGTGGCAACCCTATCGTGCAGTGGTCAGTGTTCAGTGTGTAGTAATGACACCAGTGCTGGTGGTAATAATGCGTCTGCTGACACCAGTACTGTTGTTTTTGAAGTTTGCATGCGGCCCCCCATGGGATATGAAAACTCGTCTTGTGGCCCTCATGTAATTTGAGTTTGAGACCCCTGATCTATACATAACAGCGCCCTATAGTATTTGAGATGGTCGCTTGGGGTGCTGATACACCCCAAGCCTATCAGTGGACACGCACAGTGACGTTTGCATAATAGCTCTTTGTAGTATGTAAGATGGCCGCTAGGGGTGCTGTTTACACCCAGATCAGCACTGCACATGCGCCTATTAAAACAAATACACTTGGCGCTCTGCAGTATGTGAGATGACCGCTGGTACATCCCGAGCCTTAGCACATTAATATTGCCCTATAATACATAACAGCGCCCTGTAATGTGTGAGATGGCCGCTAGGGGCGCTGGTGCAACCCTGAACTGGCAATAGACTTGCAGGTGCGTGTTGCTATAACAGCGCTCTGCAGTAGTTAAGATCGCCACTGGGGGCGTTGGTACATCTCTAGCCTGGCAATAGGCAATCAGGGTGTCTTTTACATAGCAGCGCCCTGCAGTATGTAAGATTTCCGCTAGGGGCGCTGGTACACCCCGAGCCCTGTTGACTGAACGTTCTTCTGTCACGGAAGCGGAAGTGGCGGCGATCCCGGTCTGGTGATTAGAAGGATCATAGAGGCGGAAGGTTTGTGTGGGGCAGCACTGGAGGGGGGTAATTCGTGTGTTCCGGTCATTAGGAGGGGGAGAAATGCTGGACATGAACAGTGTAATCATGGCGGTGGTCACAGGAAGTGTTCTGTATGAGACGCCTTGTATATAGTGCGTATGATGTCATATTACAGATCAGAGGGCACCATATGTTGTCTTATTACAATCAGAGAGTATGAATGGTGCTGTCACAGATCAGAGAGAGAGAGAGAGCACCATATGATTTCATTACGGGTCAGAGGGAGTGTATGATGTCATATTACAGGTCAGTGGGAGTGTATGATGTCATATTACAGGTCAGAGGGAGCGTATGATGTCGTATTACAGGTCAGAGGGAGTGTATGATGTCATATTACAGGTCAGTGGGAGCGTATGATGTCGTATTACAGGTCAGAGGGAGCGCATGATGTCGTATTACAGGTCAGAGGGAGCGCATGATGTCGTATTACAGGTCAGAGGGAGCGCATGATGTCGTATTACAGGTCAGAGGGAGCGTATGATGTCGTATTACAGGTCAGAGGGAGCGTATGATGTCGTATTACAGGTCAGAGGGAGCGTATGATGTCGTATTACAGGTCAGAGGGAGCGTATGATGTCGTATTACAGGTCAGGGGGAGTGTATGATGTCATATTACAGGTCAGAGGGAGCGCATGATGTCGTATTACAGGTCAGAGGGAGCGTATGATGTCGTATTACAGGTCAGAGGGAGCGTATGATGTCGTATTACAGGTCAGAGGGAGCGTATGATGTCGTATTACAGGTCAGAGGGAGCGTATATGTGATTACAGGTCAGAGGGAGCGTATTACAGGTCAGAGGGAGCGTATGATGTCGTATTACAGGTCAGAGGGAGCGTATGATGTCGTATTACAGGTCAGAGGGAGCGTATGATGTCGTATTACAGGTCAGAGGGAGCGTATGATGTCGTATTACAGGTCAGAGGGAGCGTATGATGTCGTATTACAGGTCAGAGGGAGCGTATGATGTCTTATTACAGGTCAGAGGGAGCGCATGATGTCATATTACAGGTCAGAGGGAGCGTATGATGTCGTATTACAGGTCAGAGGGAGCGTATGATGTCATATTACAGGTCAGAGGGAGCGTATGATGTCGTATTACAGGTCAGAGGGAGCGCATGATGTCGTATTACAGGTCAGAGGGAGCGCATGATGTCGTATTACAGGTCAGAGGGAGCGTATGATGTCGTATTACAGGTCAGAGGGAGCGCATGATGTCATAGGCGACACTGATGGACACTGAAAGGCTGCAATGATGGGTACTTATAGGTGGCACTGGTAGGCAGGCATTGTGGATGGGCATTGATTGGCAGTTGCCTGGGCATAGATTGGCATTCCCCTGGTGGTCTAGGTGGGCATACCTGGTCGCCCTGGCGGCATCCTGGTGGTCCTGGGCGAGCATTGGAGGGTGGAGGGGTATGTGCTGATAAACATTCGGCACAGATCCCCCCCCCCCCGTCAGGGGAGCAGCTGATCGGTTCTCCTCTACTCGCATCTTTCGGACGCGAGTGAGGAAAAGCTGATCAGCGGCTCTTCCTGTTTACATTGTGATCAGCCGTGATCGGACACGGCTGATCACGCGGTAAAGATCGGTGTAGCGGTGTGTCAGACTGACACACTGCACCACCCGATCCCCGCGATGTGTGCCCCCCCAAGGGCGTTATACAACGTCCAGTCAGGATAACTGAACCACAGCCCGGCTGTCATTCTTCTATAGGCTGGACGGTAAGTGGTTAAGAACTATCTTCAATGTAAAGAAGAACAAGGAGTCCTGGACTTGATGGTTTGGCCCCCACAGAGCCCTGATCTCACCCTCATGGAGTCTCTGTGATTACATGAAGAGACAGAAAGATTTGAGGCAGCCGACATCCACAGAAGACCTGTGCTTAGTTCTCCAATTGTTTGGAACAACCTACTAGCTGAGTTCCTTCAAAACGTGGTCCATCCACAGAAGATCTGTGCTTTGGTCTCCAAGATATTTGGAGTAGAGCTCAGACTGGCACAAGGGGAGGCAGCTATGCAGTTGTGATGCAATGCTAACAAGGAAGATGCAGTTAGGAGTAGAGGTCGACCGATATATCGGCAGGCCGATATTTGGCCGTTTTGGAGACATCGGCATCGGCCGATTTTTATCCAAATCGGGCCGATATTTTACAATTCCCGCTAGCGATGCCACGGCTCCGGAGTTAGGCCGGAGCCACGGCCCTTCCTGATGCTGTGACCGCGAATCCGCGGATTGCCGCTGCGCTCACAGCATCAGGAAAGACCGCAGCTTCGGCCTAGCTCCGGAGCCGTGGCCATCTTGGTACACCCAGTGCGGCGTCCCTACTCTGTTTATGCCCACCGAGGAGGAGGGGCCCACGCTCGTGGGACATGCACCGCTCTGGTGTCTGTACTACGGGGGGAGAGGGGGTCTGTACTGAGGGGGGTGACACCATTTTTTTACACCAGTGCCACCATCCAGTGCCAATTAGTGCCACCTTCCATCCAGTGCCATCCGCCAGTGCCAATACCAGTGCCACCATCCAGTGCCAATTAGTGCCACCTTCCATCCAGTGCCATCCGCCAATGCCACCTGCCAGTGCCAATACCAGTGCCACCATCCAGTGCCAATTAGTGCCACCTTCCATCCAGTGCCATCCGCCAATGCCACCTGCCAGTGCCAATAACAGTGGCACCATCCAGTGCCAATAAGTGCCACCTGCCAGTGCGATCCAGTGCCACCTAAAGCCATCAGTGCCACCTGCCAATGCCAACCAATGCCATCTGCCAATCAGTGCCACCTGCTAGTACCATCTTTCAGTGCCATCCAGTGCAACCTGCCAGTGCCAATAAGTGCCTTCTGCTAGTGCCATCTTCCTTCCAGTGCCACGAGCCAGTGCCACCAATAAAAAATAAAAATCGGCATAATAAATCGGCCGTCCAGATTTCTAAATATCGGCATCAGCCAGAGGAAAACCCATATCGCTCGAGTTAGGAGGAGAGGGCAGAGTGACAGGTCACAGGCTAGGATGAGACCTATACGTTTTACGCAGCAGATAAAAACCAGGGGGTAGATTCACATACAGTGCAGAAAATAAATATTTGAACACCCTGCTATTTTGCATGTTCTCCCACTTGGAAATCATGGAGGGGTCTGAAATTGTCATCGTAGGTGCATGTCCACTGTGAGAGACATAATCTAAAAAAAAAAATCCAGAAATCACAATTTTATGATTTTTTAACTATTTATTTGTATGATACAGCTGCAAAGAAGTATTTGAACACCTGTCTATCAGCTACAATTCTGACCCTCAAAGACCTGTTAGTCTGCCTTTAAAATGTCCACCTCCACTCCATTTATTATCCTAAATTAGATGCACCTGTTTGAGGTCATTAGCTGCATAAAGACACCTGTCCACCCCATACAATCAGTAAGAATCCAACTACTAACATGGCCAAGACCAAAGAGCTGTCCAAAGACACTAGAGACAAAATTGTACACCTCCACAAGGCTGGAAAAGGGCTACGGGGAAATTGCCAAGCAGCTTGGTGAAAAAAGGTCCACTGTTGGAGCAATCATTAGAAAATGGAAGAAGCTAAACATGACTGTCAATCTCCCTCGGACTGGGGCTCCATGCAAAATCTCACCTTGTGGGGTCTCAATGATCCTAAGAAAGGTGAGAAATCAGCCCAGGACTACACTGGAGGAGCTGGTCAATGACCTGAAAAGAGCTGGGACCACCGTTTCCAAGGTTACTGTTGGTAATACACTAAGACGTCATGGTTTGAAATCATGCATGGCACGGAAGGTTCCCCTGCTTAAACCAGCACATGTCAAGGCCCGTCTTAAGTTTGCCAATGACCATTTGGATGATCCAGAGGAGTCATGGGAGAAAGTCATGTGGTCAGATGAGACCAAAATAGAACTTTTTGGTCATAATTCCACTAACCGTGGTTGTTTCTGTGAAGCATGGGGGTGGTAGCATCATGCTTTGGGGGTGTTTTTCTGCACATGGGACATGGCGACTGCACTGTATTAAGGAGAGGATGACCGGGGCCATGTATTGCGAGATTTTGTGCAACAACCTCCTTCCCTCAGTTAGAGCTTTGAAGATGGGTCGAGGCTGGGTCTTCCAACATGACAATGACCCGAAGCACACAGCCAGGATAACCAAGGAGTGGCTCTGTAAGAAGCATATCAAGGTTCTGGCGTGGCCTAGCCAGTCTCCAGACCTAAACCCAATAGAGAATCTTTGGAGGGAGCTCAAACTCCGTATTTCTCAGCGACAGCCCAGAAACCTGACTGATCTAGAGAAGATCTGTGTGGAGGAGTGGGCCAAAATCCCTCCTCCAGTGTGTGCAAACCTGGTGAAAAACTACAAGAAACGTTTGACCTCTGTAATTGCAAACAAAGGCTACTGTACCAAATATTAACATTGATTTTCTCAGGTGTTCAAATACTTCTTTGCAGCTGTATCATACAAATAAATAGTTAAAAAAAATCATACATTGTGATCTCTGGAATTTTTTTTTTGATTATGTCTCTCACAGTGGACATGCACCTACGATGACAATTTCAGACCCCTCCATGATTTCCAAGTGGGAGAACTTGCAAAATAGCAGGGTGTTCAAATACTTATTTTCTGAACTGTAGATTAGCGGATCTTTTGATCCGCGTGATCTATCTTTTTTACGATCCGCCTGCGCCAGTTTTTGAGGCAAGTGCTGTATTCAGAAAGCACTTGCCTCGTAATTAGCCCTGGCGGATCGTAAATCCCCCGGCGGAATGCAAATTCCGCGGCTAGGGGGAGTTTACTATTTAAATCACGCGCGTCCCCGCGCCGATCGTACTGCACATGCGCCGCCGGCTAAATTTCCCAGCGTGCATTGCCTCAAATGACGTCGCAAGGACGTCATTGTTTTCGACATTAACGCTATTAACGTATGGCCGTATTCCCGAACGACTTACGTAAACGACGTAAAAAATTCTAAACTCGACGCGGGAACGACGGCCATACTTAACATAGGATACGCCGCACTTACCCCGCATATAGCAGGGGTAACTATCCGCCGGAAAAAGCCGAGCGCAAACGACGTAAAAAAAAAGCGATGGCCGGGCGTTCGTTTCTAAATCGGCGGTTCTCCTCATCTGCATATTCGTCGCGTATAATAACAGAAGCGCCACCTAGCGGACGGCGGGAGATTGCAGCCTAAGATCCGACAGTGTAACTCACTTACACCAGTCGGCTCTAAGGGAGTTGGATAGTTCATTCCCTAGCTAGCCAGTGAGGCAGACGGATTAGCTACAGGAGCTACAGCGGCGCACGTCTCCTAGGAGTAGGAGCGTGTGAGTCATAGCTCCAGGCAGGCGTAGGAGGCAGACAGGCAGAGTCCCTCCCAGCCCTGCTAGCCTGGTCTTCTCTCCAGCTCCAGCCTGGAAAATCCTGTACCCCAGTCCGAGCACTCCTCTAGCCCAGCTCCTTGGCTCTCCTGAAGGTAAGAGCCCTCCACTGAAGCTGCTGACGGCCGTCCTTTTCAGGATAAAGCCGCAGCAATCACGGATCCCCCTTGCTCCTTTTGGCTCCTTTCCTCGGTGCCCCGCACTCCCACACCTCCATCCTCACTAGGGGCCCCCTCCTGTAACCTCCCCGCGGCAATTCCGACGTTCGGGGGCATTTTTTTGAAAGCACCGCGCCAGGCCGACCTGAATCGCGGGGCCGCGGTTTAGGAAAGACCGCGGCTTCACTTGCGGCCTACCCACGCCCTGCAAACTTCACCCAGCCTCTGGGTAACCCCCCCCTCACCCCAGAAGGACAGCCATCTGTCCTTGTTTTCGCCCTCTCAGCCCCTAGATCATTCGGAATACACCCTATCTGTTCAGCCCTCATCCCACTGCCTGAGCAGGCAGCCATCCTACCAGACCAGCAACACGTTCCCCCTTTCATCCCCAGCCCCCCCTTTGTCTCGTGAACGAATAGAAGCTTGATCCAGGGGTTAACCGATCGCCTTTTATAGGGGTCAGGAAGGAATTTTTTTCCCTACCGGAGCATATTGGCCTAGCACCGCCAGGGTTTTTTTGCCTTCCTCTGGACCAAGCCAATTTCCCCTCTCCCCCCCCCCCCCCCACCCCCCCCCCCCCCCCCCCCCCCCCCCCCCCCCCCCCCGGTGTATTGGCGATTATGGCAGGTCGGCAATATTCGGCCGAAACCATTTGGAGTTTGAGGCAATTCGCCGCAATACTGCCAGCCATCACCAAAAATGCCCTAAGAACTGAGCGACTTTTGAGAATCGATCATCGATCGACTGTCAGACGTTTCAGCCATTTACCCCAGCTCAAGCACATATCATGTGCTCTGATTAACACAAGATCGGCAGTAAAACATCGACTAGAAATCCGTGACTTCATTCAACAAAATGATTTAGACTGTCTCTTTATTACAGAAAGCTGGCTCACAGCCGACTGTAACACCATTCTAGGAGAACTGGTGCCAGAAAATTACCGTATTATAACGGAAAACAGAATAGGGCAAAGAGGAGGCGGCCTGGCGGTGATCCACAAGACTCACCTTACGATCACCAAACCAGTCCGCCAAAACCCTCTTCCATTCATGGAAACCCTTACTCTGCAACTGCAAGCAAATTCAAAGGAGACCGTCCACATTCTGCTCTGCTATAGGCCTCCCGGCCCAAAATCGCAGCTGCTATCATCATGGACTGATTTCTTCTCCACTTATACCCTCAACAGCAAACAACTTTTGCTGCTAGGGGATTTCAATCTCTGGGCTAACTCCTCACAAGACCCCATTGCTGACGCCTGTATTGACCACCTGGAAGGATTAGGATTGCAGCAACTAGTATGTGGGCCCACACATGCTTCAGGTCACACACTCGATCTTATTTTCAGACAAGCGCTGGAAATAAAAATTTGGGAAAATGAAAAATTGCCATGGACAGACCACCATGCAATTATATTCAGTATTTTCCACCATCCCCCCTGCAACAAAAACATCAAATCCAGTGACAACACACTGGACTAGATGTCAGAAGAAGCTCCACTCGGAACTCTTCAAAACGACTTTAAGGGAAAAAATAGAAACAACTCAGCCGCATCAAACGGCCGTTGAAACATTGGAAGCCATAAATTCGGCCATGCTACAGTCAGCCGACTTGGTAGCGCCGAAACGAATAACCCGCATTCGGAAAAACAACAGCAGCTGGTTTAACAACCAGCTGTCATTACTGAAGCAAGAACGCAGAAGGGCAGAATCTGCCTGGAAAAAATGTTCTTCAGAGCTAAACCTATCCATCTACAAGGCGGCGACAAGAAAATACCACAAAGGAATTTTCCAAGCCAAGAAAAATTATTTTTCGGAGGCTATCAACGGTGCCCTAAACCGCCCCCGCGAACTCTTCAAGATGGTCACCCAGACCATGAAGCCAGGATGCATTGAAGCCCCCAGTTCGGACACACAAGAATTTTGCAATGAGCTATCGGATTGCTTCATTAATAAAATTGAGGCAATCCGTGAAAGCATTCAGCAAAACAATTCTCCCCCCCAGCCCCCCCGCAGCCTCTCACACAGCACCCATAATAATTCTCCGATATCAGGTAAGTTCACCCTGGAACCCATCTCCATCGAGACCACTAAGAATGTCATTTGTACTCTGCGCAATGGCGCAGCGCCAAATGACATTATCCCCACAAAACTGCTGAAGGAATGCGCCTACATCCTGGCTCCTCCCATCACGCAGCTTATCAACCAGTCTTTCTTGGAGGGCATAGTGCCCTCACAGTTGAAAGAGGGTATAATCCAACCCATCCTGAAGAAACCCTCCCTGGACCCTAAGGACCCACTCCATCGCCGTCCCATAACAAGCCTCAACGTACTCTCTAAGATAATGGAAAAAGTAGTGGTACAACAGCTGCAACTGCATCTAGATACCTATAAGCTACTTGACCCATTGCAATCAGGCTTCCGTCCCGGACATGGGACGGAAACAGCATTGCTGAAAGTATGGGACGATGTTCTCAAGGCCGCAGACGAAGGAGAATCTTGTCTCCTGGTTCTGTTGGACCTAAGTGCAGCTTTCGACACTGTAGACCACAATCTGTTACTGACTCGGCTTGCTGAAGTAGCCAGAGTCGCAGAAAGCGATTTATCTTGGTTCTCCTCTTTTTTGAAAACCGATCGCAAACAGTGAAGTTAGGACCTTTTACGTCTGAAAAACGCACAGTAACATGCGGAGTCCCTCAAGGATCGCCTCTGTCACCAGTGCTGTTTAACATATATCTCCGTCCTCTTTTTGAGATTATCAGCAGCCAAAAACTGCTCTATCACTCATACGCAGACGACACACAACTCTATTTCCGCATCTGCAACAGGCAGGATCACCACCTCAATCTAGAGACATGTCTCTCTTTGATAGAGGACTGGATGACAAAGAGTTATCTTAAACTCAACGGAGCGAAAACAGAACTTCTTCTGTTTCACGCCAAGCGCAGGAATCAACTTTCAACAGCGTGGACCCCCCCGCCTATTTTGGGCAAATTCATCACCCCTAGCGCCAAAGTCAAAAGCCTAGGGGTCATTTTTGACTCCTTTATGACAATGGACGCACAAATAGGGTCAGTAGTCAGCGGATCTCACCATCTACTGCGCCTACTACGTAGACTTGCTCCGTTCATCCCCAAAGAAGACTTAGCGGTCGTGGTGGGAGCTATTGTAAACTCCAGGCTGGATTATGCAAATGCCCTTTACCTCGGCCTCCCCAAGTACCAAATCGCCCGTCTGCAAGTCGTTCAGAATACGGCCGCCAGACTGGTGACTGGGAAAAAAAAGGATTTTTAATAACAGTTTACCTGTAAAATCCTTTTCTTGAAGTACATCACGGGACACAGAGCGCATAGTCATTACATATGGGTTATATGGGTACCTTCAGGTGTGGACACTGGTGTAATCAACTTCACAGGAAGTTCCTCCCTATATAACCCCCTCCCACTGAGAGTGCTTCAGTTTTGTAGCAAGCAATTTCTCCGAGGTTACACAATGTTCCCCAAAAGAGGGGTGGGAGCTCTGTGTCCCGTGATGTACTTCAAGAAAAGGATTTTACAGGTAAGCTGTTATTAAAAATCCTTTTTTCTTTATCGTACATCACGGGACACAGAGCGCATAGTCATTACATATGGGATGTCCCAAAGCAATGCTCCATGAAGGGAGGGAGACCGTAAGGCCAAAATTAGCCAAACAGAAAATATATCAGGAGGTAAAAAATAGCTCCACCAACAGAAAAAAAGGGGGCGTGAACCGGGCCAGAGGATTCTATACTGCTGCCCGTAGGACCGCCTGCCCAAATGCTGCGTCCGTAGCTTTTGTGACGTCCAACTTATAAAATTTAGTAAACGTATGTACGGAAGACCAGGTTGCCGCTTTGCAAACCTGTGCCATAGAGATCTGATGGTGTGCCGCCCAAGAGGCACTCATGGCCCTCGTAGAATGGGCCTTAACTGATAAGGGAGGTGGAACGCGCTTCAGACCATAGGCCTGAAAAATCAGCTGCTTAATCCACCTAGCCAAGGAAGACTTGGCAGCCGGCTGACCCTTCTTGGGGCCATCCGGGAGAACGAAAAGCACATCTGTTTTCCGAATCTTTTCTGTAGCCTTGAGATAAACCCTCATGGCTTGGACCACGTCCAAAGTATGAAGCAATCTTTCCTCTCTGGACTGGGGAGTAGGAAAGAAGGATGGTAGGACTAGGTCCTGATTCCAGTGAAAACTGGATATGAACCTTAGGAAGGAAAGAAGGCTGAGGCCGCAGAACCACTCTGTCCTTATGCAGAATCAGGTACGGTTCCCTGCAAGACAAGGCTGCCAGCTCGGAGACCCTTCTGGCCGAAGCCATAGCCACCAAGAAAACCAACTTTCGGGTTAGCAGCACAAGAGGGATTTCTGTCAGAGGTTCAAACGGCTGCCTTTGTAAAGCTGACAAGACCAGATTTAAATTCCAGGGGCAGAGGGGAGCTCTAATAGGGGGATTCACATGCAAGACCCCCTGCAAGAAGGTTTTCCCAAGCGAATGCGTGGCCAAAGGCCTTTGAAACCATATCGATAAGGCAGACACCTGCCCCTTTAGAGTACTAAGAGCCAACCCCTTGTCAACGCCAACCTGGAGGAATCGCAAGATCCTGTCAATAAAAAAACTTGCGAGGATGCCCTCCTTGAGACTCGCACCACTCCACATAGGTCCTCCAGACTCTGTAATAGATATTTCTAGAGACTGGCTTTCTAGCCTGAATTAACGTAGATATGACCTGGGCTGAGAGGCCTCTGCCCTTAAGAATTAGGGATTCAGCCGCCAAGCCATCAAATTTAGCTGCTGTGAAGCAGGGTGGTAGATCGGGCCCTGAGACAGCAGATCTGGGCGCAGGGGGAGTGGCCACGGTGCCCCTACTGACATCCTCACGATGAGTGCGTACCAAGCCCTTCTGGGCCAGGCTGGGGCCACCAGGATCACCGGCCTGCGCTCCACCCTGATCCTTCGTAGAAGGCGGGGAATCATCTGTAGTGGAGGGAACGCATACAGGAGAGAAAGCTGGTGCCAGGGGCAAACCAACGCATCAGTCCCGTAGGCCGAGGGGTCCCTGGCTCGGGATACGAATTTGTCCAATTTCTTGTTGAATCTTGTTGCCATGATGTCCACATCGGGAACTCCGAATCTTTGGCAAATCTCTTGGAATACCTGGGGGTGAAGAGACCACTCTCCCGGGAGTAACTGTTGACGACTCAAAAAATCTGCTTGAGAATTGTCTATCCCTGGGATGAACACTGCTGAGATGCAGGGTACATGGGCTTCGGCCCATGAAAAAATCAGGTTTACTTCCCTTTGAGCCGCTAGGCTCCTTGTGCCCCCCTGGTGGTTTATGTATGCCACCGCCGTGGCATTGTCGGACTGTATCCTTACTGGCAGACCCTGCAGGGGGAGAGTCCAGGCGACCAGGGCCAACCGAGCAGCTCTGATCTCTAGGACATTGATGGGAAGCAGACTTTCTGCCTCTGACCACTGTCCCTGCTGGGTCCGTTTTCCTAAGATTGCCCCCCAACCTGTTAGGCTGGCATCTGTGGTTACTATTTTCCACGTGATGGGGCAAAAGGTTTTCCCTTTTGACAATTTTTGAGGGATCAGCCACCAGTACAGGCTGCGCTTGACCCCTGGGGAAAGAACTAATGGACGGTCTAATGCCTGTATGGACTTGTTCCAAGCAGAGAGAATAGCTGCCTGAAGAACTCTGGTATGGATCTGGGCATAGGGCGCTGCTTCGAAGGCGGCCACCATCTTTCCCAGCAGTCGCATGCATAGGCGAATAGTCGGCTTCTTTTTGCCTAAGACTATTTGAATCGTTTGAATCAACGACCTGATCTTCCCTTGAGGTAAAAATACCCTCTGGCATTCTGTATCTAACCGAAAGCCTAGATATTCCAACTGTCTTGTGGGTTGTAACCTTGATTTTTCTTGGTTCACAATCCACCCGAATTCTTCTAGATGCCGCACTGTGCGGACTACTGCATGATTGAGGTTGGAAGCTGATCTGTCGATAACCAGGAGATCGTCCAGGTATGCCAGGACCAAGATGCCTTCTGTCCTTAGGACGGCTAGCACCGGGGCTAACACCTTTGTGAATACCCGCGGAGCTGTTGCCAACCCGAAAGGGAGGGCTACGAACTGGAAATGACTTTGATCTATCATAAAACGAAGAAACTTGTGATGTGCTGGGTAGATCGGCACATGCAGATATGCATCCTTTATGTCTATAGATGCTAGAAAGTCGCCTTGATGCAGGCTGGCTGTCACTGAACGTATGGAATCCATACGAAAGGTCTGAATCTTTAGAAAGCGATTTAGGCGTTTGAGGTCTAGGATAGGCCTGACGTCGCCACTGGGTTTTGGTATAATAAAAAGGTTGGAGTAGAATCCCAGACCCCTTTCTTGGGTTGGTACTACAATTACTCCTTGGAGCAAGAGGCGGTCCAACGCCTTTACGAGAGAGGCCCTCTTTAACGGGTCGCTTGGAAGACTTGACCTCTGAAAATGAGGAGGGGGGATTTCTCGAAAATTTTGGTTTGTAGCCTGTGGCTACCACGGACCGAACCCAAGAGTCGGGATTCTGGCCTTCCAGACTTCGGAGAAAAACTGAAGTCTTCCCCCCACCCAAGAGAGTGGGGGTGCCCCTTCATGAATCTGACTTGATGACTGGTTTAGCCGGCTTGCGAGACCAGGGCCTCTTGTTTGCCGCGGCTTGTCCCTGTGGGCGGCTATTAACTGCTGAACGCCCGGGAGGCCGTCGATACTGACGGGAAGTCGAAGGGGCCGAGCCTGCAAGGGCCTGTCGTTTAAACGCGGGCCCACGCGGTCTTTTCTTGACCGGTAAGGAAGAACTTTTACCATTTGATATGGTTTGGATATATTTATCTAGGTCTTCACCGAATAGTCTTCCCCCATGAAAGGGAAACCCTGCTAAAAGCTTTTTGCAGGGTGCCTCTGCTGACCAGTTCTTTAGCCACGAAAGACGACGCATGTGAACCACCAGCAGAGATAACCGGGATGCCTGTTGGATAGAGTCCTTAATAGCATCTACTGCAAAGCAGAGAGCCCTAGGGAAATCTGCTAATTCACGAGTTTGCTGAGCCGGCATGTCCTTTAATATCTGTTTTGCCTGATCCTTTAAGGCCTGACAAACGCCAATGGCTGCCACCCCTGGCTGAACCATGGCACCTACTGTGGTGAAAGAAGCCTTCAGTAGGGTCTCTAATTTTTTGTCGACCGGATCCTTGAACATCTGGACATTTTCAACCGGACAGGTCAGGGATTTATTCACGCAGGAAATGGCCGCGTCCACTGTGGGGAGCCCATTTCTTTAAAAATTCCTCTTCCATAGGATAGAGAATAGAGAACCTCTTAGGAGGGATAAAGATCCTATCAGGTCGAGCCCAATCCTGGTAAATCACGCCCCGCAGAAGGGGGTGAATCGGAAAAGACACACAAGTTAATGGAGCCTTTAAAGAACCCAATGAGGATACCACAGGGGCTACTAGTTCTGGCACTGGAAGTTTAACAGCAGTGCGAACTATATCGGTCAAAGACTGGATCCACAGGCTCTCCGCTTGAGAGGCCGAAAAATATTCATCTACAGTGGAACCCTCCATGTCTGAACCTTCGGGACTTGGGTCTGCTTGATCCCCTTGTGGGTCCCGTTCCTCCGAAGAGGAGACCTCCGCATCTGAAAACACCAACTAGGTGAGGGGGATCTAGCCCGTTTGCTGCTTGGCAAAGGGCGGGCAAACAAAGCAGTTAACCTTTTCTCTAGCCCACCCAGGGTGGTCGCTAGCATTTCTTCCGTTACGTAAACGGGAATGGGTGGATCGGGGGCCGCCTCTACCCCCAGCATCCCCAATGGCTCTTGTACTATGCTACTCGGTGGTCTAACTGGTGAGGGTGGGGCCGTTGAAGCCTGGCCCAAATCCTCTGACCCCGATGGAGACCCCTTTTGTTTCTTGGCACCTTTTGCAGCCTTGGCTGGTCCTGATGCCTTTGGAGCCATTGCACAACCTTGAGTCACCCCTCTAGCCAACACCTGACTGTTGTAGCTAGGAGTAATTAATATGAGAACAGGCTGAGGAAAAATGAAAACATTTTTTTTTTTTTTTTACCCGCCTGGGAGGTGGCAATACTGAGGAAAACCTGTGAGTATTGCAACACCAATGCCCGTTAGCCGGAGTCCAAGGTTGACTCAGATACTGCTGGATCTAAGGCTGAGTCCCTTTAAGGAAAAAAACTTTTTTTTTTTTTTTTTTTTTTTTTTTTTTTCTGGTCAATAGTGGAACTAAGTCCTAGACCTGAAGATCCACAAACCGCCACTGGGTGTCACTGTGGCCAAAAGACCCAGCTGCGCGCTCTGTGTCCTTCTTCCTCTGCCTCCAGGAGGGAAAGACCAGCCAGAGAAAAAGTTTTACTTTTAAAACAGACCCTGACGCTGCTGGCCCGCCCCCCCAACGCACGCCGACGCTATAAAAGGCGGCGTGCACGCGCGCGTGCGCACCCCCCCACGCTGAAAACAACATGGAGGAAGCGGAGCAGAGGAAAAACATGGACCAGCGCCAGGCAGCACCAACAGACACCAGGTAAGCACTAATCTTATTGTAGTGCACAGAGAGAGGAAGCTGTCCCCATGGGCTTCCTAAGAAACAGGAGTTTTCACCAGCAATTTTCCTCTTTAAAACATGTGGGGTTGCAGTATCAATGCTAACAGGCAGACCTGGGGTGAGTAGCAAATGTATATCTTACACAAGTATACATATATCTACATGTTATCTGGGTAAACATTAGTATCCCATCCTGCCCACACAGACATAGTGGAGATAGTGGCTGATGCACAAGCATACCATTAGCCAACCCAGAACCCCCAGGGGGATACCTACTGTCGAACCAAGTCCCGCAGGTTCCCTCTTACCTGCTCCACGCCGCAGGGTATTGCAAACTGCAAGAGGCCCAATCTTCCCCCATCTCCGTGGGTATTGTCTCGGACCTTCAGGGACCGGGGTCCTGTGTTAAGGAACCCACACCCCTGGACCTATATAGCATCCTGGCATCAGTAGCGTTTAGTCCTGGGAGAGACCAAGGCACTGGAGCCCAGAATCCAGCCCTCCAAGGAGAGGCATTATAGGCAACACCCCACGCAGGCAGGGCCCGGGTACCGTACACCTTGGCTTTGAAGCACTTCGGACGGATCCGGCTAGCTATCCTGGGTCCCGAGACCTCCGAGGGACAGCTAGACGTGACCAACACCTAAGACACTGGCGAAAAAACTGAAGCACTCTCAGTGGGAGGGGGTTATATAGGGAGGAACTTCCTGTGAAGTTGATTACACCAGTGTCCACACCTGAAGGTACCCATATAACCCATATGTAATGGCTATGCGCTCTGTGTCCCGTGATGTACGATAAAGAAAACCCTGGGAATCCATCTCACCTTCACTGAGAGCCCTTCATTGGCTGCCAGTTAAAGACAGAATTGCTTTTAAAGCTCTCTGTCTTACGCATAGATGTGTCCATGGGAATGCCCCCCTTTATTTATGCGAAATAATAAAAGCGCATAATCCCAATCGCGTTTTGCGATCCACGAATCAGAACCTGCTCCAGGTTCCGAAAGCCAACTTCAAATCCAAAGGAGAAAGAAGATTCGCGATCCAAGATCCCAGACTATGGAACGCTTTACCAACCAGCATTCGGTTGGAGGAGAACCACCTAGCATTCAGGAGAAAGGTCAAGACTTTTCTCTTTTGATATCAAAGGAGACAGGAACAACAAGCGCCCAGAGGCGATTCAGTTCGCATGTGCTGCGCTATACAAGTTTTCATTCATTCATTCATATGCGGAACCTGATTCAAGGAATCAGCCGCATAGATCCGAGCGTCGTATCTCTATGTGAATCTACCCCCAGGTCACCTGCTCTGCCAAAGAGGACAATTCTGTGTGACAGAGCTGTGTAAATCTCAGAACTGGATGAATAGTGATGTTTGCATAATAGCTCTTTGTAGTATGTGAGATGGCCGCTAGGGGTGCTGTTTACACCCCAATCAGCACTGGACATGCGCCCATTAAATAAAAATGCATTTGGCGCTCTGCAGTATGTGAGATGGCCGCTCGGAGCGCTGGTACACCCCAGAACTGGCAATAGACTTGAGCTGTATAAATTTCAGAACTGGATGAACAGGAATACCAACCCTTTGGGAGGTAAATCTGTCCCTGTAGCTCTATTACATCTGTGCATCCTGCTGTTCCTCTTTAACCACTTAAGGACCGCCGCACGCCGATGTATGTCGGCAGAATGGCGCAGCTTGGCACAACAGGGGCGTACAGGTACGTCTCCTTTAAGATCCCAGTCGTTGGTCACACGCACGCCACCGGTGGCACACTCGCGACCCGGTCCTGAGCTTCGTGACCACGGGACCTGTGGGCCCGATCGCCACCAGTGTCCCGTGATTGGGTCACAGAGCTGAAGAACGGGGAGAGGTGTGTGTGTGTAAACAAACCTTTCCCTGTGCTTCCTAGTGAGCCTGTCATAGGGAGCGACGATCGGTGACGTCACATGCCAAGCCACGCCCCCTAATAGTTAGAATCACTCACTAGGAAAGGCTTAACACCTTCAGCGCCCCTACAGGTTAACCCCTTGGCTGCCAGTACCATTTTCACAGTAATCGGTACTTTTTTTATAGCACTGATCGCTGTAAAAAGGACAATGGTCCCAAAATAGTGTCCGATGTGTCCGCAGTCACGATAAAACACGCTGGTCGCCACCATTAGTAGTAAAAAAAAAAAATTATTGCTAAAAATGCCATAGAACTATCCCCTATGTTGTAGACGCTATAACATTTGCGCAAACCAATCAATCGCTTATTGCAATTTTTTTTTTTTTTTTACCAAAAATATGTAGAAGTTTTTTTTTTATATATTTTTGGGGGAATATTTATTATAGCAAAAAGTAAAAAGTATAGCATAAAAAAATGCAGAGGTGATCAAATACCACCAAAAGAAAGCTCTATTTGTGGGAAAAAAAGGACGCCAATTTTGTTTGGGAGCCACGGCGCACAACCGCGCAATTGTCAGTTAAAGCAACGCAGTGCGTAATCGCAAAAAGAGGCCTGGTCCTTTAGCTACAAAATGGCCCGGGGCTTAAGTGGTTAAATCAGCAAAGTGTTTTTACTGAAGTTATTCCCCATGTACTTTCTATAGCTGTCTGTGAAGATGACTGTTTTTCCTTTCCAGATTGTCAGCCATGGTGTGCATCCCCTGCATCGTCATTCCAGTGCTCTTGTGGGTCTACAAGAAGTTCTTGGAACCCATCATCTACCCTTTCATAGCGCCCTTCATCAACCGCATTTGGCCAAAGAAAGCCGTTCAAAGCATCCCGCCCTCGGAGAACACGGGCAAAGTAGAATGCAATGGCAGCAGTAAGGTATGTTGAAGTATATCCACTTAACCACTTAAGACCCGGACCATTAGGTAGGTAAAGGACCTTGCCCCTTTTTGCGATACGGCACTGCGTCATTTTAACAGACAATTGCGCGGTCGTGCGGCGTGGCTCCCAAACAAAATTGACATCCTTTCCCCCCCCCCCCACAAATAGAGCTTTCTTTTGGTGGTATTTGATCACCTCTGCAGTTTTCATTTTTTGCGCTATAAACAAAAATAGAACGACAATTTTGAAAAAAAAGCAATATTTTTAACTTTTTGCTGTAATAAATATCCCCCAAAAATATATAAAAAATATTATTTTCCCTCAGTTTAGGCCGATATGTATTCTTCTACATATTTTTGGTAAAAGAAAATCACAATAAGCTTTTATCGATTGGTTTGCACAAAATTTATAGCCTTTACAAAATAGGGGATAGTTCTATTGCATTTTTTTTTTTTTTTTTTTTTTACTACTAATGGTGGCGATCAGCGTTTTTTTTTTTTTTTTTTTTTTGTGACTGCGACATTATGGCGGACACTTCGGACAAATTTGATACATTTTTAGGACCATTGTCATTTTCACAGCAAAAAATGCACTGTTTACTGTGAAAATGACAATTGCAGTTTGGGAGTTAAAGCGGATGTCCCATTAAAAAAGGATATTAAAAGCCAGCAGCTACAGATACTGCAGCTGCTGACTTTTAATATTAGGACACTTACCCGTCCTGGAGTCCAGCGGCGTCCGCAGCAGAGGACGAGCGTTCGCTCGTCTCTCTGCTGTTCCCCCCTCCATCCACGGTGAGGGAACCAGGAAGTGAAGCGCTCCGGCTTCACTGCCCGGTTCCCTACGGCGCATGCGCGAGTCGCGCTGCGCCCGCCGATTGGCTCCCGCTGTGTGCTGGGAGCCGAGAGTTCCCAGCACACAACGGGGGGGCGACGGGATGTCGCACAAAAACCAGACTTTTGCCCGAGACTGCGGGCCGGAAGTGGGTGCAGATACATGTCTTTAGACAGGTATCTGCACCCCCCTCCCCCTTAAAGGTGTCAATTGTGACACCGGAGGGGGGGAGGGTTCCGATCAGCGGATCTTCACTTTAGGGTGGAGATCCACTTTAACCACAAGGGGGCGCTGAAGGGGTTAAGTGTGACCTCATATGTGTTTACAACTGTAGGGGGATGTGGCTGTAGGTGTGACGTCATTGATTGTGTTTCCCTATAAAAGGGATCACACGATTGATGACGCCGCCACTGTGAAGAACGGGGAAGCTGTGTTTACACACAGCTCTCCTCGTTCTTCTGCTCCGGGGACCGATCGCAGGACACCAGCGGCGATCGGGGGCGCGTGCCTGCGACCCACGGCTGGGCACTTAAAGAGGATGTACCTGTACGTGCATGTGCCCAGCGGTGCCATTCTGCCGATGTATATGTGCAGGAGGCGGTCCTTAAGTGGTTAAAGTGGACCCCCCACCAAAAAATTCAGTCAGCAGCTACAAATACTGCAGCCAGGGCCTTCATTAGGGGGGTACAAGCAGTACACCTGTAAGGGGCCCAGATGGCAACCCCTCCTTTTTTTTTTTTTTGTAAGGGGCGTGGATGGCAGCCCCCCTTTTTTAAATTTTTATATATAGATAGATATATATAATTTTATTTTTGTAAGGGGCCCAGAGGTCTCCAGGGCACCCTCCCCAATTCGTGGCACCCCCCCGCTTCTCAATTCATGTCCCCCCTGCTTCTCAATTTAAGGCGGCAGCATCCCCCCGGTTCTCTGCTTCAGGGGGCCCATGCCTGAAGCTGTGTAAGGGGCCCCATAATTCCTGATGGCGGCCCTGCCTGCAGCTGCTGACTCTTGATATTAGGACTCTCACCTGTTTAGCCAGCTGGTTTTCCGAGTGGCTTTCGAGCGCATGTGCGAAGCGCGCTGTGTTTTCTAACTGGACCTGCGGCGGAGGAGGGGGGGGTGAACGTCTGAGGAATCTCCCCGCAGCGAGGTCTCCAGGAAGTGGGGACAGGTACCTGTCAAAAACAGGTACCAGCTCCCCCCTCCCCCCTCGAAAAGTGTCTAATGTGGCATCGGAGGGGGGGGAGCAAACCAGCAGAGCTTCCTTTTTTGGGTGGAGCTCCGCTTCAAAGTAGTTGTAAAGTCAGAAGGTTTTTTATCTCAATGCATTCTGTGTATTAAGATAAAAAGCCTTCTGTGTGCAGCAGCCGCCCCAGCACCCCCTAATACTTACCTGAGCTCCATTTTGTGTCCAGCGATATCCACAAGTGTCTCAGCCGTCCGGGACTTTCCCTCCTAATTTGCTGAGACACAGCAGCGGTTGCCCTTGGCTCCCACTGCTGTCAGCCAATCAGGAGAGAGTGGGGTGGGGCCGAACCGCAGCTCTGTGTCTGAATGGACACTGGGAGCTGCATGCTCGACTTGGGTGCAAGCTGCTTGCTGTGGGGGCGCTCAACAGTAGGGAGGGGCCAGGAGCACAGAAGAGGGACCTGAGAAAAGGAGGATTCAGGTTGCTCTGTTCAAAACTACTTCAGCATAACATGTTTGTTGTTTTTTGTACAGAAAAAAAAAAGAGACTTTTCAATACGTTTTAAAGTTTTAAATAACAAATATATACTTACCTCCACTGTGCAGTTTGTTTTGCACATAGTGGCCTAGATCCTCCTCTTCTGGGGTCCCTCAAAGGCGCTAGTAGCTCATCCCTACAACTACTCTTTAATCACTTCCCTACCCACCCATAGTCAATTGACGTCCACAGATGGGATCTCCCATCCTGGGCGGGCGTCATGACGTCCTGGGCTTCCCAGCCTTCTAGGGGGCGCGCGCCCACGGCATCGCTCGTGACCCGGTGCGTGTGCCCGTGATGTCCGCCGGGAACCCGATATTGTCCGTGATTACAGCAGGACCGTGGCTATGTGTGTGTAAACACAGATCCACGTCCTGTCAGATGTGAGGAGACCGATGTGTGTTGCCAGTACAGAGGAACACACATCAGTCCCCTACAGTTAGAATCACTCACTAGGGAACCTATTTAACCCCTTCAGCGACCCCTAGTGTTAACCCCTTTCCTGCCAGTCACATTTACATAGTAATGACTGCAGTTTTATAGCACTATATATACTCGCTGTATAAATGTAAATGGTCCCAAAAACGTGTCAAAAGTGATGTGTCCGCCGCAATGTCACAATAAAAATCGCAGATCGTTACCATTACTATAAAAAAATATTTAAATGCAATAAATCTATCCCCTATTTTGTAGATGCTATAACTTTTGCGCATACCAATACGGTTATTGCGATTTTTTTTTATTATTTTTTTTATTTTACCAAAAAAGTGTAGCAGAGTACGTATCGGCCTAAACTGAGGAAACAAATTGTATTTTTTTTTTAAAGTGATATTTATTAAATCAAAAAGTAAAAAATATTGTTTTTTTTTTTTTCCAAATTTTCGCTATTCCTTTGTTTATAGCGCAAAAAATAAAAACCGCAGAGGTGATCAAATACCACCAAAAGAAAGCTCTATTTGTGGGGAAAAAAGGACGCCAATTTTGTTTGGGAGCCACATCGCACGACCGCGCAATTGTCATTCAAAGTGCGACAGCGCTGAAAACTAAAAATTGGTCTGGGCAGGGAGGGGGTGAAAATGCCCGGTATTGAAGTGGTTAAGTGAAATATTTTCTAAAGTTTTAAACCTTCCTCCTGCTAGTTTGAGGTCATGTCTCTACACTGCTGATCTTGGCATCATATTGAAAATACTGCCTACCTTATTCAACTACAGAAAACAAAAGAGGGCGCACCAGCCTAGTGCATTAACCCACAGCATGTATTTAAAGTGATATTAAAGTCTCGGTTTTTATAAAAAAAAAAAAAACATGTTGTACTTACTTGCTGTGTGCAGTGATTTTGCACATCATAGCCCAGGTCCTCATCTTCTTGGGTCCTACATTGGCACTGCTGGTCCCTCCCTCCACAGCAAGCAGATTTTTATGGGAGCACCAAAGCTGAGCCGCTGCTCTGTGTGTCCATTCAGAAACGGAGCTGCGGCTCGGGCCTCGCTCCCTCCGTCTCCTGATTGGCTCACTGCCTGTGATTGACAGCAGCAAGAGCCAATGGCTGCTACCTGAGGCAATCAGGAGTGTGAGTTCCCAGAGAGGCAAGGCTCTCCTGGACATCGCTGGATCGAGAGGGGGCTCCGGTATGCAATGCATTAAGGTAAAAAAACTTGTGCCTTTACAACCACTTAAGCCCCGGACCATTATGCAGCTAAAGGACCTTGCCACTTTTTGCGATTCGGTAGTGCGGCGCTTTAACTGGCAATTGCGCGGTCGTGCGACGTGGCTCCCAAACAAAATTGCGTCCTTTTTTTTTTTCCTCCACAAATAGAGCTTTCTTTTGGTGGTATTTGATCACCTCTGCGGTTTTTCTTTTTTGCGTTCTAAACAAAAATAGAGCGACAATTTTGAAAAAAATATCAATATTTTTTTACTTTTTGCTATAATAAATATCCCCCAAAAATATATCCCTTTTTTTTTCCCCCTCAGTTTAGGCCGATACGTATTCTACATATTTTTGGTAAAAAAAATCGCAATAGGCGTTCATTGATTGGTTTGCACAAAATTTATAGTGTTTACAGAATAGGGGATAGTTTTATAGATTTTTTTTTATGAATTTTTTTTTCTAGTAATTGTGGCGATCAGCGTTTTATTTTTTTTATCATGACTGCGACATTATGGCGGACACGTCGGACACTTTTAAAAACTATTTTGGGACCATTGTAATTTTTTTACAGTGAACAGTGCTATAAAAATGCACTGATTACTGTAAAAATGACACTGGCAGTGAAGGGGTTAAGCAGGAGGGGGTGCTGTAGGGGTTAAAGGAGTTGTAAATGAAATTTTTTTTCACCTTAATGCAATCTAATGCAACCCGTCGAAAGTCCCGCACGGTCCCGAGATCCTCTTTGCACATCCTGGTCGCTGATTGGCTACAGCAAATGGATTGAGAGCATCGCAGCCATTGGCTGGTTCTGCTGTCAATAAAAACCACTGTAATATCCACCCCCCCCACTGTAATATCCATGTCCCGTCCCCCCCTCCAGGGTAATATCCACATTCCCCCCCACTGCAGTGGCATCAATAGGGCTGGTGTCACCCGGTGCAAAAAAAAATGGTGTCCCCCACCAACTATAGTCCCCCCTCGGTGCAGACCTTCCCCAGCAGTACACCCCCCTCAGTACAGAGACCCCTGTACCTCTCAGTACAGACACCCCCCCAGTCGTACATACAGTAACCCCTCAGTGCAGACCCCTCATCAGTATGACTCCCAGTCCTCCTTACAGACCCCAGACAGCGGTGTGTGTGTCCCATGAGTGCGGGCTCCTCCTCCTATGTGGGTGTAAACAGAGAGGAGGACCGCCGCCGGGTGTACCAAGATGGCCGCGGCTCCAGGGCTAGGCCGCGGCCTTTCCTAATTTTATGGCCACGGCGGCAATCTGTGGATCACATTGTGTGCTGATCCGAAGGGGGTGACCCGTTCGGATCACGGATCAACAGTGATCCGTTTCACCACTACTCAATAAGGTTTATGTCTGGAGACATGCTTGGTCAGTCCATCACCTTTCCCCTCCGCTTCTTTAGCAAGGCAGTGGTCATCTTGGAGGTGTGTTTGGAGTCGTTCTCATGTTGGAATACTGTATTTAAACATTTCAATCATGTCTCCCTCATGTCCTATATTGCACCCATCAGTCCTTTACCTCCTCTTTGGCAGTTTTTCGCTGGCACTGTCCGTTCCTGCGTCTGCCTCCCACACTAGGCTGTGTGCATCCATAAACACGCACAGCGCCGGTAAGCGACACCCACTACTCCCTCCTTCTAGGAGTTTGACTGACAGCAGCAGGAGCTCATGACCCTCACTGCTCTCGGTACAGTGAGAGGAGCGGTGCTGCAGCTGGGACAGCGCTGGAGGGGTGACAGGGGTCAGGTAAGTGTTTTATGGATTTGGGTGGCCAGGAAAGTTGGTGCACAGAATGCATTAAGGTGGAAAAAAGGAGCACAGTCTAGGGCTAATGCGGCTGTCTGCCTCGAGGCGGCGATTGTCGGGTCTCTTACTGAATTGAGTAATCTGCTCGATAGAGGACCCTCTCTGTACCCCATGCTGCCGGGCCCGACGAGAACTACGCTTCGGGTGTGGGGCGTGGCCAGGTGTCGCTTTCTGTCCCCGAGTCATTGGTCCCCCTTCACCCCGCTGTTGGGGAATCCTGCGCTCTCCCACTTTCGCTCCTTGCCGGACCCACAGTTGTGGGCCCGCTGGGGCGTCGTGGTGCTACGAGATATTGTGGAGGGGGGATCTCTGCTGTCCTTTTAGGATCTGTCGGGGCGCTTTGGTTTGCCGCCCTGGATGCTCTTCCGCTACTTTCAGCTGCGGCATGCCTTCAGGGCTCAGTTCCCCATCCCGCCTGTGCTTCGGGCGGATGCTGTGGAGGACCTCCTAGCTCAGAGTTCTTTGTCAGACATATGCCTCGTTTCCACTGAGCGGTACGGTTCGGTACGGTATTTTGGGTGTTTCCATTATGAAAGCGTACCGTAAAACCGAATCGTACCGCACCAGCAAGGGTCCTGCTTCAGATGAGGGACCAGAGAGAGTGGAACGGTTCCATTAGGGCGGACCTACAAATGCATCTCACGGATTGGTGGATGCGCTAGGAATTTTTTCTAAACCCTGAATGGTCCCTCACGGTCCGATTTGCAGTGGAAACGCTCACGCGATTAGACCGGACCCATCCGAACCGCTCCAAAATTACTGATCCGATCCGTGCAGTGGAAACGAGGCTCTTATCCTCCTTGTACCTGACACTTACCAAAGACTCCCCTAAGATGGACTCCCTATGGAGGAAGTGGGTGGGAGATGTTCCGTCCTTGGACAGGGAGACGTGGGATGATTGCTTTGAGGATAGTTATTGGTGATCTCTTCTAGGGATCTCTTCTAGGGATCTCTTCTAGGGATCTCTTCTAGGGATCTCTTCTAGGGATCTCTTCTAGGGATAAGTTAATACAAATTAAGTTCTTGCACAGGGTGTACTGCCTGGGATATATCCGCAACGCTCCCCGAACTGCTCTAGATGTTGTACCTCCGAGGGTACATATATTCTGGTCATGCCCCAAACTGACGGACTTTTGGTCCGCAGTTTTTGAGACTGTTAATCTCCGCCTCCATCTTAGTCTTCCGGTTTCCCCGGAGCTGGCTCTGCTGGGGGTGCAGGATGATGAGCAGAGGCCTAGGTTCACCAAGCTGTTGATGTCACTACTGTTTTTCTACGCCAAGAAGGCTATTTTGGTTAAATGGACATCTAAGGTTCGGATCCCGGTCTCGGCTACATGTGAATTGAGTTTGGTGGTCTCAGCCCGGCTCCCGGTGGGTGTGCTATGCAAAGTACGCCTGTGCTTACTACGCCCACCTCCCCCACAAAAAAACACCACACTTGCACGCACACAAAATTGGTTTAACACACACACGCACGTTGGCCATGCGGTCTCCTAAAATAAAAAGAGAGGCGAAGGACCTACGGGGCTGTCTGGGTGGGCTAGGCCCCCTCACTCCCTTATAGGGGGAGTCCCTCTGCCCCATTGGGGTCCCGTTGGGCTCCCAAGAGGAGCAGGTAGGGCGGGGTGAGTGGGAGGCCCCCCCTCACACCCACCATTGCAACCAGGGGCATGGAGAAGGATGGCGATTGCCTCCGGAGGGAGGGTCTGCCTACTCCCAACTCCTGCAGTCCGGCTCCTCTCTCTCGAGTTCACGCATAAAAATACACTTAAAAAAAAAAGGCTATTTTGGTTAAATGGACATCTAGGACTCCCCCCGCTCTGGGAATGTGGATGGATGCGGTCAACGCTACCCTTCCTCTATATAAAATGATGTACCTAAGCAGGGGTTGTCCTTTGAAGTTTGAACGGGTGTGGGGGCCATGGATTGATTATCTATGATAGAGTTGGCTCCGTATTTAGTGGTGTTGATGGGTTCCCCGGCCTCTCCTTGCCCCTCCCTCTTCCTCTCCCCCTCCCCCTTTCTGCTCCCTCTCTTCCTTTTCTCTTCCCCCTTCCCCTCTCTCTCCCCCTTCCCCTTCTCCCTTTTCCTCCTTTCTCTCTCACTCGGAAGTTAGTGTGACCATGTGTCCCGGATTGCCCGGGACAGTCCCGCGTTTTGCAGGTCTGTCCCGGGCACCTTTATTCCAGGACAATACAGTGTCCCGGAATGAAACTGAGACAACAACCCCCTGGGCCAATCTGATGCCCCCAAAAAAGGCCGCCACATCACCGCTTTACTCACTGACAGACAGTACTTGTCCTGGTCGGGAAAACCTGTAGGAGCACAATCCCCGCCCCCTGCTTGTGATTGGAGAAATCATAAATCCCGCCTCTTGTGTCCAATCACTGTGCTGATTTTTGGGAAGGGAGGGTGTCCCTGAATGGTAGTTTGGAAATGTGGCCACCCTATCGGAAGTATGTCCTGTAGATGAGTTGTCTCCAGCCGGCTGTTACATGTTCTAGGTGGATCTTAATTCGACCTGTAATGCTTTTCCTATGTGCTTCATCCGTCCTATCATACATGCACTGTACTTTGATATCTTGTATATGTCTTTCATTTTTGAATCAATAAAGACCAACCTTGTTGTTGAAAAAAAGGAGCACTTTAGGAACACTTTTACTCATACTCCTTGTTCTGCTTGCAGCCCACCAGTAATGGAACAGTTAATGGAGACGTCATTCAAGCACATGAAGAATCGTCCAATAAAAAGACGGACTGAACAATCCCCGACGTATGGGGAAAACAACCCGATCCAAGACTTAGATCTCCGAGGCTGAAAATAGGACCCCGGTCTCTGCAGATAATAAGGACTTTCTATTTATTGACCATGTAAATGTAACACGTTATTGTATATATCACATTCCAGAGTTTTAGAAATTGTCAAAATATGACCGATTTATCAATAATAAAATTTAAAGAAATCTGCATTCGGGTAATGCTTGGATCCCATTTCTTCGCGTTATTTTATGGTGGGGGGGGGATGCTGAGGGTTTTCTGTTGTATTATTTGAAGTCTTATACAAGAAAACTGCTGCCTGTGATTACAGCAACTATAGCAAACAATCTGATTTTTGCAGTGGGCTCATCTAGTGAAGTTAAAGGGGGTTGTAAAGGTACAATTTTTTCCCCCCTAAATAGCTTCCTTTACCTTAGTGCAGTCCTCCTTCACTTACCTCATCCTTCCATTTTGCTTTTAAATGTCCTTATTTCTTCTGAGAAATCCTCACTTTCTGTTCTTCCGTCTGTAACTCCACACCGTAATGCGAGGCTTTCTCCCTGGTGTGGAGTGTCGTGCTCACCCCCTCCCTTGGACTACAGGAAAGTCAGGACTCCCACTAACACACAGCTCCTTTCTCTATCTGCAATGTAGAGAGCGTCCTGACTGTCCTGTAGTCCAAGGGAGGGGCGAGCACGACACTCCACACCAGGGAGAAAGCCTTGCATTACTGTGTGGAGTTACAGACAGAAGAACAGGAAGTGAGGATTTCTCAGAAGAAATAAGGACATTTAAAAGCAAAATGGAAGGATGAGGTAAGTGAAGGAGGACTGCACTAAGGTAAAGGAAGCTATTTAGGAAAAAAAAAATGGTACCTTTACAACCCCTTTTAAAGCGGAGTTCAGCAGCTACAAATACCTGTCGAGGGTGGCCCGCGATGTCAGCAACCAAAGCCATTCTGTCCGTTGGCTCTTGGTTGCTCCTGCCACCACCATCTTTGTGTTGCGCATCCTCACTGGTCCCTGTGTGTCTCCCAGAAGACAGCTGGGGGGGACAGAGTAGGAGCCCGACGTAGCGTAGGTCACCGCAATGGGAGAATTCCAAAAAGTGGAAGTTCCATTTTTGGATGGAACTCCACTTTAACCACTTGGAGGCCAAGGTATATCATATGACCTCCTGGGTTTTGTGGGGGTATATCTGAATGATGGGTGCAGCTACAGGCATCATTCAGATGACCAAAGTTCCTGGTTTTGAACATATGGACCTATATATCTTTTGTGGCCCCCAACGATCTCCCAGCCCTGGGGCCACACAAATGTATATGCTGGCCGCCCTGGAGGGGACAGGGAGGAGGCAGGATGAGTGCCGTACATACAGGAGGAGAATTTCCTGTTTACGGGCAGCCTATGTAATAGAAAGTCTCATCTCTGGCGTTGTCATTGGACGACTGTTCAGTCCATCAAAGGAGGCGGGACTTTCTATTAAAGAGGCCGTCGTGTAAACAGGAGATTCTCCTGTAGGTAGTCTTTGGCTCTCGTCTTGCCCCCTCCCTGTCCCCTCCAAGGCTGAAGATGGATGGGCATCAATCTGGCTCCACTGATGGCAATGGTGGGTGCTGCATTTCTGGCAAAGGTGGGTGCTGCTGCTTTAAAAAATAAACATGTAAACAGTCTGTTGGGTGTAACAAGATGTCCGCTTGCCCCCTTCTCACTATCATTACTGTGCAGGAGTGTGGGGTGGAGCAAGATGGTGGTGCTGAAATGTCACTTCCTACGAGACCCCCGCCGCCTGCATTCCTGGCAATGGTGGGTGCTGCATTTATGGCAATTGGGGTGCTGCATTCATGGCAATAGTGGGTTTGCAGATGGCCATATGTGAGGCCGCAGATGGGCACTGACCCTTATTTTTTTTGAAAAAGTTTGGACACCCCTGCCCTACACCATAAGAACGATCATAGCGGCTGTTCCGTCGCTTGATCGTTCTTACAGGCAGAGGAAGGGGACGCTCCCGCCACCCTCTGGTGCTTCTACCGGCTCACCTGTGCGATTGGTGAGTCGGTGACGGGATCCTCCGGCCCCGGATGTTGATCACAGAGATTTCTCTATGATCGTCGGAGGCCGGGCGCGATGTTATGATGTCACGCCCGGCCTCTGCATTAAAAAAAAAACAGTGGCGCTTTGGCTGTAAATCGGTGATCGTGTTTTTTTTTTTAGGCTTCCCAGCCTAGTGGTGAGATGTGGGGTCTTATTGACCCCTGTATCTCACTGTAAAGAGGAAATGTCATATTCCTATTACAAGGGATGTTTACATAAAAGTGATCCAAAGTTTTATTTTATTTTTTAAAGTGTAAAAAAAAAAAAAAACGGTAAAATGAACAATAAAAAATATGTAATTTTTTTTTAAAGTTCCCGTGTGCTCGCACGCAGAAGCGAACGCATACGTAAGTCCCGCCCCCACATATGAAAACAGTGTTTAAACCACACATGTGAGGTGTTGCCATTAAGGTTAGAGTGAGAGCAATAATTCTAGCCCTAGACCACCTCTGTAAGCCCCCTTTCACACTGGGACGTTTTTTCAGACGCTTTAGCGTAAAAAAAAAAAAAAGTGCCTGAAAGAAGCTGCATCTGCAATCCTAATGTGAAAGCCTGAGTGCTTTCACACTAAAGTGCCTGAAAAACGCCCCAGTGTGAAAGGGGTCCTAGCATTAACCACTTCAGCCCCGGACCATTTGGGTGGTCAAAGACCGGGCCACTTTTTGTGATTCGGCACTGCGTCGCTTTAACTGACAAAACAAAATTGGTGTCCTTTTTTCCCCCCACAAATAGAGCTTTCTTTTGGTGGTATTCGATCACCGCTGCGATTTTTACTTGTTGCACTATATTGTGAAAAAAATAAATATTTTTTACTTTTTACTATAATATCCCCAAAAAATAAATTAAAAAAATAATGTTTTTCCTCATTTTAGATCGATACGTATTCTACATATTTTTGGTAAAGAAAATTACAATAAGCGTTTATTGATTGGTTTTGTGCAAAAGTTATAGCGTTTACAAAACAGGGGGTAGTTTTATGGCATTTTTATAAAAAAAAAATTTACTAATGGCGGCGATCAGTGTTTTTTTTTTTTTTGACTGTGACATTATGGCGGACACATCGGACACTTTTGACACATTTTTGGGACCATTGTCATTTTCACAACGATCAGTGCTATAAAAATGCACTGATTACTGTGAAAATGACACTGGCAGTGAAGGGGTTAAACACTAGGTGGCCCTGTAGGGGTTAAGTGTTCCCTGCCTTGTGTTTCTAACTGTAGGGGGGATGGGCTCTGTGTCACATGACACTGATCTCCGCTCCAAGTACACGGAGCCGAGATCAGTGTCATTCTCACTAGGCAGAGCAAGGAGGTGCTTATTTACACAAGCATCTCCCCGCTCTATACCTCAGTGAGACGATCGCGGGGATCCCCGCAGCGTTCGAGTTCGTGGGACCCGCGATCCGACTCACGGGCAAGGCGGCAGGGTTGCGGTGCGCTCGTGACCACACCTCAGGCATTTAAAGGGCAACGTACAGGTACGTGATTATGCCTGTCCATGCCATTCTGCCAACGTATATATGGCGTGGGCGGTCCTTAAGAGGTTAAAGTGTAAGTTCGCCTTGAGGCCTGGTTACTCAGTTACTCAGGCCTGGTTACTCCTCTGTTCTTACAGTACGGGCTAGACGGCTTCTGATTGGTCAGCACCGTCCATGTGACATCATAAATAGAAATATTGCACTCACTAGATATAAATAGGTAGTAGGCGTGTCATCCTTAATACTGTGGGCATCCAAGGAGCTGCAGAGATTGGTAGGCAAGCTGCTGGTATAGGCGGAGTTGTGCCAGGAAGCGGCTGGATGGAAGGGTGCAAAGACCGCTGTGAAGAAAGTAGCTTTCTATTGGTCTGACAAAGGAGTTGATATCTCCAGTCCTGGTGTTCAGGTCGTAGCAAGCAACTAATATGGAGCTACAAGCACAGAATCTCAAGACCCAGCAGTCTCTGTGTTCATCTAGCAGCAATAAGAAACTACAAGTCCCAGCAGTACTAAGGTCCAGACAGCACTGCACCTCCATCACACCCATCCCACAGACTACCAACATTCCAGACTGACACCTACTCAACCCCAATTACTGACACCACAGACTGATGCCCACCCCCCTACCACTGACACCCAAGACTGGTTCCCCCCACCAAACTACTGACACCCCAGACTGATGCCCACACACAGCTATTGATAGCCCAGACTGATGCCCACCCCTAACATACATCCACCTCCTGACTGTTCAGACTGATGCCCACACCCAACCAATGACTCCCCAGATTGATGCTCACCCCCAACCACTGACACCCCAGACTGATGCCCATACCCAACTGACTTCCCAGATTGATGCCCACCCCCAACCACTGACTCACCAGACTGATGCCCACACCCAACTAATGACTCCCCAGATTTATGCCCACCCCAACCACTGACACCCCAGACTGATGCCCCCACCCAACCACTGACACCCCAGACTGATGCCCACACCCAACTAATGACTCCCCAGATTGATACCCACCCCAGACTGATGCCCACACCCAACCACTGACACTCGAGACTGATGCCCACACCCAGCTAATGACTCCTCAGATGGATGCCCACACCCAACTAATGACTCCACAGATAGATGCCCACCACTGACACCCCAGACTGATGCTCACACCCAACTAATGACTCCCCAGATTGATGCCTACACCCAACTGATGACTCCCCAGACTGATGCTCACACCCAACTAATGACTCCCCAGATTGATGCCTACACCCAACTGATGACTCCCCAGACGGATGCCCACCCCCAACCACTAACACCCCAGACTGATGCCCACCCCAACCACTGACACCCCAGACTGATGCCCACACCCAACTAATGACTCCCCAGATGGATGCCCACCCCCAACCACTAACACCCCAAACTGATGCCCACACCCCACCAATGACTCCCCAGATGGATGCCCACCCCCAACCACTAACACCCCAAACTGATGCCCACACCCCACCAATGACTCCCCAGATTGATGATCACTCTCAACCACTAACACCCCAGACTGATGCCCACACCCAACCACTGACTCCCCAGAAGGATGTCCACCCCCAACCGCTGACACCCCAGATTGATGCCTACACCCAACTAATAACTCCCAAGATGGATGTCCACCCCCAACCGCTGACACCCCAGATTGATGCCTACACCCAACTAATGACTCCACAGATGGATGCCCACCCCCAACCGCTGACACCCCAGACTGATGGCCACCCCAACCACGGACTCCCCAGAAGGATACCCACCCCCAACCGCTGACACCCCAGACTGATGCCCACACCAAACTAATGACTCCCCAGATGGATGCCCACCCCCAACCGCTGACACCCCGGACTGATGTCCACAATTGAACAGGTGTACCTAATAAAGTGTCTGGTGATTTTTAATTTCATGCTGTATTGTATATAAATATATATATATGTATATGTATATGTGTTACATGGTCGGCTTCATACTCCTCTAAAGGCAAAAGCGGTCACTCTTCATGGAGTCTCATAGTGATGATGGTTGGAAGAGCCGGGGGGATAAGACATGCCGGTGTTCTCTGGCTGTGCTGCACTGTGACAGCCTGGGGACACTTGTCCTTGTCTATGATATTTCTGCCCCGGCTTCCTCCATTCCACATTCATAATAAGTCTCCAGGCCGGCGTTCAGCCCAGAACAATGCGGGGTCTTCATGCGTTCTTCACAAAGGAGCTCTGATTGGGTCATTATCCTGCGAGGCGCACGTCTAGGGATCATTCTCCGAGATGTAGATGTGGCTCCTCCCTCATTCTCTCCCCGGCCTTCCTTGGGAATCCAAGATATGCGGAACATTACTGCAATTATTTCATGTCATTTCATTGATTCATTTCATGTGAAAAAAAACAACCCCCCCCCCCCCACTACCACCACCACGGGTACATTCTGTCTGTCATGGTGGTCATAAAAACAAAAAAAATTGACTTTATGTAACTATTCTCAGGATTATTATTATTATTATACAGGATTTATAAAGCGCCAACGGTCAGGGCTGGTGCAAGGATTTTTGACACCTTTACGAAACCTATCTTTACCGCCCCCTAGCTTCACCCCCGACTCCACCCTCTTTTCCCTGCCCATGTAAACTCCCACCTTTTTTAATGAAGCGCCCATCAATACAGCTTTATCAGCACATATCAAATGCAGCCTCACCAGCGCCCATCAATGCAGCCGCACCAGCACACATCAATGCAGCCTCACCTGCACCCATCAAATGCAGTCTACCAGCGCCCATCCAATGCAGCCTCACCAGCGCCCATCAAAGCTGCCTCACCAGCGCCCATCAAAGCTGCCTCACCAGCGCCCATCAAATGCAGCCTCACCAGCGCCCATCAAATGCAGCCTCACCAGCACCAATCAAATGCAGCCTCACGAGCGCCCATCAAATGCAGTCTACCAGTGCCCATCAATGAATGTTTGCTTGCATTTATTTGGGAATCGGGACACAGACACAGTCCTCTGCCGCCGCTTTGCCTCTGACACTTTGGGGGTTATTTACGAAAAAGCAAATCCACTTTGCACTATAAGGCCGCATACACACGACCAAATAAATCTGTTCAAATCGGTCTGACAGACCGATTTGATCAGATTTGTCTGCTGGGCTGTTTTGGTTTGATGGCTGTACACACGATCAAACCAAAATCCCCGCCAGCAGACAGCGCGGTGACGTGGCGGTGACGTTGACGCCGCCACGTCACCACACCAGGAAGTAAACTACTTCCACGCATGCGTCGAATCCATTCGATGCATGTGCGGGCAGATATGTCTGCTGGTTAGTGTACTAACCAGCAGACATGTCGGACAGACGGATTCCCGGCCGACAGATTTTAAAGCATGCTTTAAAATCTGTCTGCTGGAAAAATCTGTCTGTCCGCCCGTACACACGATCGAATCTGTCAGACCGTTTCCAGCAGATAGATTTGATCGTGTGTACGCGGCCTAAGTGCAAAGTGCACTTGGAAGTGCAGTCGCTGTAGATCCGAGGGGGACATGCAAGGAAAATAAAAAACAGCATTTTAGCTTGCACTATATTGGATGAAAAAATCAGCAGAGCTTCCCCTCATTTCAGATCTACCCCTCACATTTACAGCGACTGCACTTCCAAGTGCAATTTCAGTGCAAAATGGATTTGCCTTTCGTAAATATCCCCTATGTGCGAATGGAGCGGCGCCTGCCTGCTGAGACTTAGACCCCTTTCACACTGAGGAGTTTTTCAGGCTGTACAGCGCTAAAAATAGCCCTTCTATACCGCCTGAAAAACTCCTGCACTGCATCCTCAATGTGAAAGCCCGAGCGATGTGCTGGCGGGAGAGAAAAAAATCTCCTGTCAGCAGCATCTTTGGAGCGGTGAGAGGAGCGGCATGTATACCGCTCCTTCACCCCTCTCTCCCATTTAAAACAATGGGAAACCGCGGCAATACCGCCTGCAATGCGCCTTTGCAGAGGCACATTGCGGGCAGTATTAGCCCTTTATCGGCCGCTAGCGGGGGGTAATACCGCAACGCTATCAGCCAAATCCCGCAGCAAATACGACGGTATAGCGCCGCTATTTTTAACGGCGCTATACCACCTCCGCGGCTCCCGCCCCAGTGTGAAAGGGGCCTTAGTTGCTTGCTGCAGAGAGACGAGAATAGGAACACCAATGGCCAGGCGTCCTAGACAGCAGTGCAGCGGTGCTGCCACTAGGCGGCTACCTAGTTTGCCTAGTGGCAGCACCTGCCTTGCCAACAGTTCGAGCAGCGCTTTACAACATGAGGGCAGACAGTATAATCACAAAACAATTCAATACAGGAGGGATCAGAGAGCCCTGATCATTAGAGCTTACAATCTATCAAGGCACACAGTGATCAGAGTATAATTATTTTTGCAAAAGTGATCACATTTTTTATCACCTTTTTGGGTGTGCGGATAAACGCAGATGCAAAGAAGCACCAATGTTTGCAGAAGGCTGTCCCAGTCAACTGTGGGTAGCGGGTAGATGCTAGGCATACAAAAATACCTATAAAGCTCCATCTTCACAAACCCTTATGCCGCGTACACACGATCACTTTTTGTGATGAAAAAAAAACTACGTTTTCAAAAACGTCATTTAAAATCACTGTGTGTGGGCAAAACGTTGTTTTATGTCTTCAAAAAAAGGACCAAAAAAAAATTCGAACATGCTTGAATTTTTTGTGTAGTTTTTCAAAATGTCATTTTTTGTGTCATAAAAAGTGATGGTGTGTGGGCAAAACGACGTTTTTAACCCGCGCATGCTCAGAAGCAAGTTATGAGACGGAGCTTCAATGGAACAGAGTGCCTTCGAACGTGGTGGACATAACCGCGCTTTGCTAGAGCATTTTGGAAAAACGATGGTGTGTAGGCAACGTCGTTTTGGAAAATGAAGTTTGAAAAACTTCGTTTTTTTTCATCACAAAAAGTGATCGTGTGTACGCAGGCCAGTTTACATTACATGCAGTCCAGTGATTTTTTTTTGCCTGTTTAAAAAACGCATTGGATAGTAGGTTATATGGTTTCCAATGGCACATTTCACACCAGTGTGGTCAGTTTAAGTGCATTCCAGTTCCAGAAAAAAAGCACAGGAAAGCACTGGAACACGTAAAAAAATATACTGGACCACAGAACAGTGAAGAAAACCAAGGAAAAGAAAGCATCTGAAATGCATCCGGAAACGCATTGGCATAGTTGGAAAACAATGGCAACTATGCCAGTTCCAGGGCTTTCCAGTTCCAGAAAAAAAGTAGAACATGCTGCATTTTTCCTGCCCTGGACTGTACTGGAATGCCGTAAAATGCACTGGAATGCACACTGGAACGCATCAAAAATTAATCAAAAATGCCCCGGACCCCAATACAGTGAAAAAAGAAAAAAAAGCATCTGGAATGCATTCAGAAACACGCTTTTAAAAAACGCACATGCAAAAAACGGTGATGGTTTGTGTCAAGTCTAACACCCTGCATCTCCGATCCGGCGGAGGCTCTTTACCACGTGATCAGCCATGTCCAATCACGGCTGATCACGATGTAAACAGGAAGAGACGGTGAACTCCTTACTCGTGTCTGACAGACGCGAGTAGAGGAGAGCCGATCGACGGCTCTCCTGACAGGGGGGGTTTGCTCTAATTGTTTATCAGTGCAACCCCCCCCTCCCCCCCATGGATGCCCACACTGGACCACCAGGGAAGCCGCCAGGACCACCAGGGAATGCCCCAAGCATGTGGATGGCCAGTAGGGTTGCCACCTCATCCCTTTAAAACTGAACACCTATTAATTACACAGGTTCTGTGGCAGATTAAGGCTGTAATTAAACTAAAGTAGTGCCTTATTTGCATTAAATTAGCCTCAGAACCTGTGTAATTAATAGGTGTTCAGTTTTAAAGGGATGAGGTGGTAACCCTAATGGCCAGGTACATCTCCCATGGCCATCCACATATTCAAATTTATGCCAAATATGTGCCAATCAGTGTCCACAAATGGGCACTGATTGGCACCATTTTGGAACACCTTAAATCTGTGATGCCCAGCAATGCCACCCATCAGTGTCATCAGTGCTATCCATCAGTGCCACCTATCAGTTCCCATCCGTGTCCATCTGTGCCCACCTATCAGTGACCATCCATGCCACCCATCAGTGCCACCATAAGTACCCATCAGTACTTATTGGTGCCACCTATGAGTGCTTATCAGTGCCACATACCAGTGCCACCTATCAGTGCCCATTAGTGCCGTTTATCAGTGTCCATCATCAGTGCCACCTAATCAGTGCCCTTCATTGAAGAAGAAAACTTACTTATTTACAAAAAAAATATAACAGAAACAAAACCTTTCCCCCCCCCCTCCAAATTTACTGTCTTTTTATATATTTTTTTGCACAAAAAAAATAAAAACCGCAGAGGTGATTAAATACCACAAAAAAAGGCTCTATTTGTGTGAACAAAATGATAAAAAAATGTGTTTGGGTACAGTGTAGCATGACCACGCAATTGTCATTCAAAGCTGAAAATTGGCCTGGGCAGGAAGGTGTATAAGTGCCCGGTATGGAAGTGGTTAAAGATTGATATTTGTGTATTTTTGTATTTTGAGTTCTCTACATACAGACTTCATATTCTTATTATCACATTTTGGGATTTGTCAATTTAATGCTTTCAGGTATTAAATCTCCTGTTTTATGATTAGCGCTACACTTTTTGTTTCCACTGTTTCAACCTTTAAGGCCAATTCACGCCACATGCAGACCAGTGCGTTTTTTCTTTCTGCATCAAAATGCATGGATAGTAGGCTATATGGTTTTCAATGGCACAGTTCACACCAGTGCGGCCAGTTTCATTACGCTCCAATTCCAGAAACTAGACTGTACTGGAACGCTGTAAAAAGCACCGTAATGCACTAAAACGCATCAAAAATACACTGGACCACAGAACAGTGGAGAAAACCCAGGGGGAAAAAAAATAAGAAAAAGCATCCGGAAAAGCATTGGCATACAAACTATGCCAGTTCCAGGGCTTTCCAGTTCCAGAAAAAAAAAAATAGAACATGCTACATTTCCCCTGCACTAGACTGTATTGCAATGCTGTAAAATGCACTGGAATGCACACTGGAGCGCATCAAAAATGAATTAAAAATGCCCCGGACCCCAATACAGTGAAAAAATAAATTTAAAAAAAGCATCGCACCGGAATGCACTGGAAAGCATCAAAATAAAAAAAAAGCCTGGAATGCTTTCGGAAACGCATTGGCATAATTGGCACAGTTTTCCAACTATGCCAATGCGTTTCCGAAAGCATTCCAGAAGCTTTTTTTTTTTCTTCTTTAGAACATGCTGCATTTTGTTGGCCTGGACTGTAATGGAACGCAGTAAAATACACCAAAAATGCAGTGGAATGCACACTGGAACGCATCAAAAATGTACAGTGAAAAAAAAAAGAAGAAAAAAAGCATCTGGAATGCATCCAGAAATACATTGGCATAGTTGGGAAAATGATGCCAACTATGCCAGTAGAACATACTGCATTTTTCCTGCCCTGGACTGTACTGAAAAATGCATCAAAAATGCACCGGAACGCACACATGAGTGCATCAAAAATGCACCGGACCCAAGTACAGTGAAAAAAAAGGAAGAAAGCATCTGGAATGCATCCGGAAACGCATCATAACCACACTGGAACACGTTAAATTACGCACAGAACGGATCTGGAGTACGTTTTTGTGGTGTGAACCAACCCTTAGAGCCGGTTCACACTCCCGCGGCACGACCAGGGCTGGCCTTTGGGGTGTGCGAGCTGTGCGGCCGCACAGGGCGCCATGGGCAACAGGGGCGCTGTGCGGCCAGCACAGCTCGCAGAATGTGAGTCGCAGCAGGGCCAGGCTGGCGCTACCACTAGGCGGATTAGGAAGGCAGCCACCTAGGGCGCACTGCCACCTAGGGGCGCTGCTGACTCTTACCTCACCTCTTCCTCCTCATTGTCGCTCCCCAGGCTCCTGACAGAGGATAGAGGGGCCCCGGACAGCCTCTTTATGTATGTTTAGGTGACCAGGGGACAAGAGGGGGGGAAGATGGGGGGCGCCACAGGATTAGCTCGCACAGGGCGCCTGAACACCTAAGGCCAGCCCTGGCCATCTGAAATACCAGAAGGTAGTCGGCGGTGGCGTAAGTATGGCTGAAAATCCAAAATCTGTAGAAACAAGAGAAAGAAAAGATTAGGACAACGAGTCAAGTCCAACAGGAGATGGGAGAAAATATTCGACACAAACTGATGACAACAGACGATTGCACTCAAAAGGCACCAAGCAACGGCGGCGTTTGTGCAGACTGGAGGCAGCCAGGGCTTCCTAGCTATTCCCTTGCTGCTCGTTCTTCCGCTCCTCGGCTTTATCCGCCTCTGCCGGGTATTAGGAGAACACATCATATTGCCACCAAAGTGCCGATGCCTGGGCCTAGCAGCCAATAGCTAAGGGTCAACCACTGTCACATGACTAATGGCGTGATGATACTGACACCACTGGGTTCATCACCAGCTATGAAGGAGTAATGGGCACCAAACACACTGATTATCTGATTATACGATCTTGTTTAGATCCACCAACAACTATCACAAGGGTCAGCCTGACTGGATACAAATTCATTGGAAAGTTTTGGTAGATCCACCAACAATTTGTATCCAGTCAGTTTGACCCTTGTGATAGTTGTTGGTGGATCTATCAAAACTATCCAACTATCAAAAGGATCAGCCTGACTGGATACAAATTGATTGGATAGTTTTGGTAGAGAGTGTGGAGAAATATCTCAGACACCCTTACCTATGCACGACCCCTTTGCTGTAGAGGAAACTCATGACCGGCGGAGGACTGAGCCTGGCAACCTTATGTAACCCTGTCCCCTAACCCACCAAAAACCCCACTTAACCCCACAACTACCAAAAATAACGCGGACTAAGTTGTGGAGAAATTGGCCTTAAGGCCTACTTTATTTATTTAACAAATAGAATTTAATATAGAATTTAATATAAATAACATTATAAATAACTTTTAAATAACCGTGTAAACTGTAACTCTTGGTGGTCAAAAAGCCACACCTCAAACCTGGTCACTGGAACAAAATTCTTCCCTAGGCCTCAGTCGCACAGCACCGACTCGGAGGCAGTATGACGGTCCACAGTGACCTACAAAACTTTAACCCCTTCCTGGTTAACCTGCGTCAACCGGAAGGTACGTAATACTCCCATACCACGTATGGGTACAGCCTTTTCTACCCAACTTTATTCCTGTACTATTCTTTCCGAGCCCGAAAAGAACCGCCACAGCTCCCAAGAATAAAGCCTTATTCTTGAGAGCACCGCCACACCCTCAACGCTCTCTCTATGCCCTCCTGCAGTCCTAGGACCCATAAGGCGATGCCAACATCATTGAGATGAACTCCATCTCTGCGCAGATAACGCCATGTATCTATCTCTAGTTCCCTGTGACGAACTACCAACCCCCCGTTCCTGACAAAGAACCTTCCCACTTCTTTGTTGACTTTGACGCGGGCCTTGTTAACCTTTTCAACAGACCGTGCCCAACGCCAAGCCGTACGACCCACCATTTCTGACCACACCAGGACAATGTCAGGAAATAAGGAGCGCAACCTAAGGAAATCATATTTAACGTCCCTAATCAGTTGGTGCATCGATCGGGCCCCCATATCGTTGCCCCCTGCATGGATCACCAGCACGTCTGGCGCTCTATCCAGGCGCGAAAACCGCAAGACTTCAGGCATGACCCCGCTCCACACCATTCCCGGGACCCCAATCCATCTGACCTGAGCTTCGCTGGATGGTATGCCTAATTGTCTCCCCTCGGGCCGAACGTCAGCCCGTCTGGCCCCCCAACACACATATGAGTGGCCCAGGATCCATACTAGGCCGCACGCACCACCTGAAAAACATCAATGTAAACAAACATAAACGTCAAGAACCACATTTTTTTTTTTTTTGTGTCCCAACACACTATCGTACCTCCTGATGTCCCAATTACACATGCAATAAGTGTGGGCGAATATATAACCGAAACCTATTAGAGTCCCACCGCCCAATCCTCTTCACTAACTCGGCATTCAGACCCGCCCGGGCGGCCTCGGTGGCAGCCCCGATCCGGAACGAATGCGAGGCATACTCTCGTGGATCAAACCCCGCCCCCCTCAAGCATTGTCGGAAAACCGCGACAAATTGAAATCTAGACAACGCAGAGCCATCTTGATGCATTAAGAATGACCCCGCCAGTCCTGGACGCATGGAACGAAATGCTTCCACCGCCCGCACGGGACAAATTTCAGATCCAGGGATGTCAAACAACTGAAGGCGCACCCCCTTACCCCTCTGGTCAGTTTTAGACCTACGCACCCAAACACCCAACTCCCCGTCCAAGCCTTCCACATCCTGAACCAACAGACCCCCATGCACCCCCCCTGGAGGAACTCACCAGTTCTCCCACCCTCAGCGCCCCGAAAAAGGCCAATGCAAAAGCGGCCCTGAAGAGCGCGCACTCGTAGCCTGACGAGCACACAGAATGTAATTGCAAGAAAAGAGCCTGCAGCATCCCAAATGAGACCGGCCGCCTATGATCCGGTGCCCTACGACCTTTTCTATACCCCTTAACTGCCTGCCGAACCCAAAATTCCTTTGTGTAGTCCACCATGCCGTGCCATTTAAAGAAAAACGCCAAGCCGGCCAACTGCTTATCAATCGTTGAAACTGAAACCCCCTGCTCCATTTTCACCGTAATGAAACACAGCACAGCGATGCCCGCTTCCAGCCCTGTTGGGACGATCCCCAATCCCAGGGCCAGATCCCCCCATTCCTCCCATACCTTGGAGTAGGCCCTCCAGGTGGCCGTGCTCACCGACCGCTGGATCCACGATGCTGCGCTGTCAAAACAATGTCCCACATCCAGTCGGGACAGGGGACCCCGTGTTGCTCCGCTGTTGGTGCCAACTCCCGGAACCTGTCCCACTGAAAACGAGACAAAGCGTCAGCCAAAGTGTTCTCGACCCCCGGAAGGTGCACAGCATACATGAACACATTTAAGTGCAAACATCTCAGCACCAAGTGCCGAAGCAAACTCACAACAGGCGGAGACGCCGCCGACAAGCGATTCACTACCTGTACCACCCCCAAGTTGTCACAGTTGAAGCGTACCTTCAAATTCCTCAAAGAATCGCCCCAAAGCTCGATTGCCAAAACTATCGGGAATAGCTCAAGGAGTACCAGGTTCTTCAAGAACCCAGCCTCTCGCCACCTGTGGGGCCAAGCCTCCGCACTCCACTTACCCTGGCAAAATGCTCCATACCCTGTAGAACCCGCGGCGTCCGTAAACAGCTCCAAGTCAAAATTGCTCACGGGTCCCGACATCCACAGTGCGCGGCCATTGAAGGCTCCCAGAAAGTCATGCCAGACCCTCAAATCAGCCCTATGTTCTCCTGTGAGAGTCACAAAATGTTTGGGGTTTCGCACGCCCGCTGTCGCTCCCGACAACCGCCTGCAAAACACCCTGCCCATTGGAATGATCCTACAGGCAAAGTTTAACTTACCCAATAGTGACTGCAGTGCACGCAGCTGGATCTTCCTGAGCCCGATGGCGCCCCTCACCTCTTCCCTCAAAGCTGACAGTTTGTCCTCCGGAAGCCGGCACTCCATCCTTATTGAGTCTAACACGATCCCCAGAAACACGATGGAGGTATCTGGGCCCACCGTCTTGTCAGGTGCCAACGGAACACCAAAACGTTCCGCCACGTATTGCAGCGTGCCCAACAGCACGGAGCATCTATTCGACCCGTGCGGGCCTACGCACAGAAAATCATCCAGGTAGTGGATGATGGAACTGAGCCCCGACGCATAGCGAACGACCCACTCTAAGAACGAGCTAAACGTCTCAAACAACGCGCAAGAGACAGAGCAACCCATGGGCAAACAACAATCCACATAGTATGCCCCGTCCCAAGTGCAGCCCAACAACCGAAAGCTGTCAGGGTGGACCGGCAACAACCGAAATGCCGATTCCACATCAGCCTTAGCCATGAGGGCGCCGTGGCCGCACCTGCGAACCCATGACACGGCCGCGTCAAAAGACGTGTATGAGACCGTGCACTCCTCAGGTGCAATGGCGTCATTGACCGAGCCGCCCCTTGGGAACGACAAGTGGTGGATCAACCGGAATTTTCCCGGTTCCTTCTTGGGGACCACCCCCAGAGGGGAAACCACCAAGTCCCGAATCGGAGCCGTAGGAAACGGCCCAGCCATACGTCCCATACTCACCTCCTTGGCCAGCTTCTCTGCGACCACCGACGGATGTAACAAAGCGGACCTCAAATTTTTTGCTTCCGGGGGAACAACCGAAATCGAACAGGGGATCCTAAAGCCGTTAGCAAAGCCCTCCTCTAACAACCTAGCCGCCTGCCTGTCCGGATACCTATTGAGGAAGGGGAGCATCCTTTCCACTTGGACCGGAGTCGCTCCCCTTACTCCCAGCCTCTCCAAAACGGGTCCTGCTGCGCTTGAAGCACTTGGACAGGGGGTGGTTGCCACCACATCCCGAGCAAGTGTGCTTGAAGCGGCACGATGTGCCGTACTTACACGTGCCCTCATTAAATTGCCAGCAATAGCCCCAACGCTTGTCGGTCGGCTGTCCTGAGGCAGATGTACCTCCGACCCCCCCTGAAAAAACTGCTGCGGAGCCCGCGCCGCCGTCATCAACGTCATCCACAGGCTGATGTCCTTCTGGTTCCAGCGAAGGGTCGGCCTAAATGCCATCCGTTGACGGAATTGTTCATCGTATTCCAACCACGCCGTCCCACCATACGTTTGGTAAGCCGACCTAATCGCCTCTAAATAAATGAATAATCCCGAACAGTGTTCAGGAGCTTTCTCCCCCACCACACAGGCCAGAATCGCAAACGCCTGCAACCAATTGGTGAACGTGCGGGGTATAAGGCGGTACCTCCGCCTCTCCTCGTCTTCCTTTTTATTCAACTCCGGCTTGCCCTTAGTAAACTTAAATTTATCCAGAGGAAGCAGAGTGAAAATTTCCACGTACTCACCTTTCCAGATCTTTTCCCTAACCTCCGCTCTCAAATGGGCCCCGAGGGTGGCCTCAAAGCAGACATACAGTTCACTTTGGGCAGCGTCAGCCAGCCTGACTGCCTCCTTGTCGCTCACAGCCTCGGAAACGGCCCCGGTCGCAGCGACTATCGTTGTCGCTACCCCAGCCGTCACTACTGGCGCCGCACATGAGACGCCCTGCCCCACCGTAATCCCCAAAGACCCTCCAGCCGCTTGCTCGGACCCCCCCCCCCTGCGGGGACCACGCCACCACCGGGGAGGACGTACTGCCAGCGCCTGGGGCGAACCTCCTGACCAGATCCCTCAACCCAGCCCACAAATCCTGTGACCCCTCAACCTCAGATACACCCCCCATGGCTGCACCCCCCCTATCACTCCTGGGTGCCCCACCCGCACTACCCTGTACCAACAAATCTTCTAACAAACCACAAACTGAGGATGTATGATTGGACTTACCGGGCTGCCTTGGACTGGGTCCACGCGCCGCCGAGATGGAATCCCCCGCTGGCCGATGTCCCAGATCGTCACCGCTCTCCGATCCAGACAGTTCTCCTTCCGACCGTCCCGGACTCGCTGCTGGGGAAACCCCCCTCGGTTGCACCCCAGTTCGGCGCGAACTGGTTGCCGAAGGTCCGTGTTGCACTGCACTCCGACCCCTCTGTGCCGAAACACCTGACCCGCTAGCGACATCCACCGACGGACTCCGGGCCCTACCCATGGCCTGGGAACCCGCTGCACGACCACTTCCATCACGCCTCGTCGCCCCCTCGCTCCGTGACGAACTCCCGTCTAAAGCTGCCGGACCCCTGGCCGTCCTGGATGATTGGCCACCGGTCCGCTGGCTGGGCCCATCTCGCCGGGCCGCAGGGCTGCTGCGACCATCCCCCGAAGCCCCGGCCGCGCTGTCGGTGCACCTCCGTCGGGCGGGAGGAGAGGGGCCAAGTGACCCTGTGACCCCCCCCCCCCCCCACCGCCGCACTCCTGCCACGGCGCGGATTCCTCCCGGCCCCCCCCGAAGGCCCAGGCTGTGGGCTCTGCGGTGGAGGAGCCTGAGGGCCCCTGACGGGTCTCCCACGTGGCTGTGCTGTGCCCGAGGGTGGGTCAGGGCTGTACCGCTCCGGAGGCCTGGACCGCCGAGCGTGCGGATGATTTACCCCCCCCGCGGGTGCCGCGACCGGGGCGTCTAGCGCCGCTGACACCTGGTCCCGGACCCAATCCTCCCCCTGTGCAGCCGCCGCAGCGCGCAATTGCGCGATCAAATCTGCCACCGCCGCCATTTTGCCCCAGAGCTAACCTGTAATGCTGCCAGCTTGTTCCTAGTGAAATGGAGGAGTGACGAATCGTCACTTCCTCCAGCTAGACTAAGACCCTCCCCTTCCCCTTAAAGTAAACTGGCCAATTGCTGAGCCAGTCCCGCCCTGTCATGCCGCCCCTCCCCTATGCTGTGCTCTGTCCAGGGCTCTCTGGCCACACAGTGTAGAATCCAATGGAGAAAAAAGAAATAAGGTTGAAAGGGTTCATTTGAATCCAGGGAATGTAATAGGAATGATTGATGGATCTGTGAATGATTCTGACTACAGATTTAGGGGTCTGCAGGGTGTACAGTGGTCACAGCCATCATTGGTGTCAGTGGGAGAAATAGTGTCCCAAGAGCTGGATACATACAAGTGTAATTTTGAACCCCCCCCCCCATCATTACACAAGTCTCCCTTCCCATACTACCCAAATCACTACATAAGACTCCCATTTCCCATACTACCCCAAAATTACAGGAGAGGGGGCCAATTCCCATGTCACTACACAAGTCCCCTCCCCCATACTACCCCCATTATTACACAGCCCCCCTCCATTTTACATTGTCACTCATTAACCATCAGTGCACTGCTGTTTCTTTAGGATTTTTTCCTCAATACATTTTTATTGAAGTATAATACAGGGTACAAAGTTAAGGAGTACAAACATAACTTTTCCTTACATTTACTCTGTCGTAACAAGATCAGGATTAATATCAAACACAGCACAAACAACATGTGTGGGATCACAACATAAAGAGTCGATAGTCTTGCTACTAACGTAGTATGACATGGTACTCAAGGGCCAGCTAATGGATATACACTCAACAACGGGGGTGAAAGAGAGGGTATCATCACCCGGGCACCCCATTCGGGTGCTTTTCTGTGCCCGTGCAGATGAGTCCCCTCCCCCCTTCTATTTCTTTAGGATTTTTATTGACGGTGAAGAGACAGAGAGGGGGGTTATTATTGAGGGTGGAGGGGCAGGGAGGGGGTTATTATTGAGGGAGGAGAGACAGGGAGGGGGGTTATTATTGAGGGTGGAGGGGCAGGGAGGGGGTTATTATTGAGGGTGGAGAGGGAGGGAGGGGGGCTATTATTGAGGGTGGAGAGACATGGAGGGGGGTTATTATTGAGGGTGGAGGGGCAGGGAGGGGGTTATTATTGAGGGAGGAGAGACAGGGAGGGGGGTTATTATTGAGGGTGGAGGGGCAGGGAGGGGGGTTATTATTGAGGGTGGAGAGGGATTATTATTGAGGGTGGAGAGGGGGAAGGGGGGTTATTATTGAGGGAGGAGAGACAGGGAGGGGGGTTATTATTGAGGGTGGAGAGGCAGGGAGGGGGGTTATTATTATTGAGGGTGGAGAGGGAGGGGGTTATTATTGAGGTTGGAGAGGGAGGGAGGGGGGTTATTATTGAGGGTGGAGAGACAGGGAGGGGGTTATTATTGAGGGTGGAGGGGCAGGGAGGGGGGTTATTATTGAGGGTGGAGGGGCAGGGAGGGGGGTTATTATTGAGGGTGGAGAGGGAGGGAGGTTATTATTGAGGGTGGAGAGGGGGGAGGGGGGTTATTATTGAGGGAGGAGAGACAGGGAGGGGGGTTATTATTGAGGGTGGAGAGGGAGGGAGGGGGGTTATTATTGAGGGTGGAGAGGGAGGGAGGTTATTATTGAGGGTGGAGAGGGAGGGAGGGGGGTTATTATTGAGGGTGAAGAGGGAGGGAGGGGGGTTATTATTGACGGTGGAGAGACAGGGAGGGAGGTTATTATTGAGGGTGGAGAGGCAGGAAGGGGGGTTATTATTGAGGTTGGAGAGACAGGGAGGGGGGGTTATTATTGAGGGTGGAGAGACAGGGAGGGGGGTTATTATTGACGGTGGAGAGACAGGGAGGGGGGTTATTATTGAGGGTGGAGGGGCAGGGAGGGGGTTATTATTGAGGGAGGAGAGACAAGGAGGGGGTTATTATTGAGGGTGGAGAGGGAGGGAGGGGGGTTATTATTGAGGGTGGAGGGGCAGGGAGGGGGGTTATTATTGACGGTGGAGAGACAGGGAGGGGGGTTATTATTGACGGTGGAGAGACAGGGAGGGGAGTTATTATTGAGGGTGGAGGGGCAGGGAGGGGGTTATTATTGAGGGTGGAGAGGCAGGGAGGGGGGTTATTATTGAGGGTGGAGAGGGAGGGAGGGGGGTTATTATTGAGGGTGGAGAGGGAGGGAGGGGGGTTATTATTGAGGGTGGAGAGACAGGGAGGGGGGTTATTATTGAGGGTGGAGGGGCAGGGAGGGGGTTATTATTGAGGGAGGAGAGACAGGGAGGGGGGTTATTATTGACGGTGGAGAGACAGGGAGGGGGGTTATTATTGAGGGTGGAGGGGCAGGGAGGGGGTTATTATTGAGGGAGGAGAGACAGGGAGGGGGGTTATTATTGAGGGTGGAGGGGCAGGGAGGGGGGTTATTATTGAGGGTGGAGAGGGAGGGAGGGGGGTTATTATTGAGGGTGGAGAGACAGGGAGGGGGGTTATTATTGAGGGTGGAGGGGCAGGGAGGGGGGTTATTATTGAGGGTGGAGAGGGATTATTATTGAGGGTGGAGAGGGGGAAGGGGGGTTATTATTGAGGGAGGAGAGACAGGGAGGGGGGTTATTATTGAGGGTGGAGAGGCAGGGAGGGGGGTTATTATTATTGAGGGTGGAGAGGGAGGGGGGTTATTATTGAGGGTGAAGAGGGAGGGAGGGGGGTTATTATTGACGGTGGAGAGACAGGGAGGGGGGTTATTATTGAGGGTGGAGAGGCAGGAAGGGGGGTTATTATTGAGGTTGGAGAGGGAGGGAGGGGGGTTATTATTGAGGGTGGAGGGGCAGGGAGGGGGTTATTATTGAGGGAGGAGAGACAGGGAGGGGGGTTATTATTGAGGGTGGAGGGGCAGGGAGGGGGGTTATTATTGAGGGTGGAGAGGGAGGGAGGGGGGTTATTATTGAGGGTGGAGAGGGGGGTTATTATTGAGGGAGGAGAGACAGGGAGGGGGGTTATTATTGAGGGTGGAGAGGGAGGGAGGGGGGTTATTATTGAGGGTGAAGAGGGAGGGAGGGGGGTTATTATTGACGGTGGAGAGACAGGGAGGGAGGTTATTATTGAGGGTGGAGAGGCAGGAAGGGGGGTTATTATTGAGGTTGGAGAGGGAGGGAGGGGGGTTATTATTGAGGGTGGAGAGACAGGGAGGGGGGTTATTATTGAGGGTGGAGAGGGAGGGAGGGGGGTTATTATTGAGGGTGGAGGGGCAGGGAGGGGGGTTATTATTGACGGTGGAGAGACAGGGAGGGGGGTTATTATTGAGGGTGGAGGGGCAGGGAGGGGGTTATTATTGAGGGAGGAGAGACAAGGAGGGGGGTTAATATTGAGGGTGGAGAGGGAGGGAGGGGGGTTATTATTGAGGGTGGAGATGGAGGGAGGGGGTTATTATTGAGGGAGGAGAGACAGGGAGGGGGGTTATTATTGAGGGTGGAGGGGCAGGGAGAGGGGTTATTATTGAGGGTGGAGAGACAGGGAGGGGGGTTATTATTGAGGGTGGAGGGGCAGGGAGAGGGGTTATTATTGAGGGTGGAGAGGGAGGGGGGTTATTATTGAGGGTGGAGATGGAGGGAGGGGGTTATTATTGAGGGTGGAGAGACAGGGAGGGGGGTTATTATTGAGGGTGGAGAGGGAGGGCGGGGGGGTTATTATTGAGGGTGGAGAGACAGGGAGGGGGGTTATTATTGAGGTTGGAGAGGGAGGGAGGGGATTATTGAGGGTGGAGAGGGAGGGAGGGGGGTTATTATTGAGGGTGGAGAGGGAGGGAGAGGGGTTATTATTGAGGGAGGAGAGACAGGGAGGGGGTTATTATTGAGGGTGGAGAGGGAGGGGGGTTATTATTGAGGGTGGAGAGGGAGGGAGGGGGGTTATTATTGAGGGTGGAGAGACAGGGAGGGGGGTTATTATTGAGGGTGGAGGGGCAGGGAGAGGGGTTATTATTGAGGGTGGAGAGACAGGGAGGGGGGTTATTATTGAGGGTGGAGAGGGAGGGTGGTTATTATTGAGGGTGGAGAGGGAGGGGGGGGGGTGGTTATTATTGAGGGTGGAGAGGGAGGGAGGGGGGTTATTATTGAGGGTGGAGGGGCAGTGAGGGGGGTTATTATTGAGGGTGGAGAGACAGGGAGGGGGTTATTATTGAGGGTGGAGAGGGAGGGAGGGGGGTTATTATTGAGGGTGGAGAGGGAGGGAGGGGGGTTATTATTGAGGGTGGAGAGACAGGGAGGGGGGTTATTATTGAGGGTGGAGAGGGAGGGTGGTTATTATTGAGGGTGGAGAGGGAGGGGGGGGTGGTTATTATTGAGGGTGGAGAGGGAGGGAGGGGGGTTATTATTGACGGTGGAGAGACAGGGAGGGGGGTTATTATTGAGGGTGGAGGGGCAGGGAGGGGGTTATTATTGAGGGAGGAGAGACAAGGAGGGGGGTTAATATTGAGGGTGGAGAGGGAGGGAGGGGGGTTATTATTGAGGGTGGAGATGGAGGGAGGGGGTTATTATTGAGGGAGGAGAGACAGGGAGGGGGGTTATTATTGAGGGTGGAGGGGCAGGGAGAGGGGTTATTATTGAGGGTGGAGAGACAGGGAGGGGGGTTATTATTGAGGGTGGAGGGGCAGGGAGAGGGGTTATTATTGAGGGTGGAGAGGGAGGGGGGTTATTATTGAGGGTGGAGATGGAGGGAGGGGGTTATTATTGAGGGTGGAGAGACAGGGAGGGGGGTTATTATTGAGGGTGGAGAGGGAGGGCGGGGGGGTTATTATTGAGGGTGGAGAGACAGGGAGGGGGGTTATTATTGAGGTTGGAGAGGGAGGGAGGGGATTATTGAGGGTGGAGAGGGAGGGAGGGGGGTTATTATTGAGGGTGGAGAGGGAGGGAGAGGGGTTATTATTGAGGGAGGAGAGACAGGGAGGGGGTTATTATTGAGGGTGGAGAGGGAGGGGGGTTATTATTGAGGGTGGAGAGGGAGGGAGGGGGGTTATTATTGAGGGTGGAGAGACAGGGAGGGGGGTTATTATTGAGGGTGGAGGGGCAGGGAGGGGGGTTATTATTGAGGGTGGAGAGGGAGGGTGGTTATTATTGAGGGTGGAGAGGGAGGGGGGGGTGGTTATTATTGAGGGTGGAGAGGGAGGGAGGGGGGTTATTATTGAGGGTGGAGGGGCAGTGAGGGGGGTTATTATTGAGGGTGGAGAGACAGGGAGGGGGTTATTATTGAGGGTGGAGAGGGAGGGAGGGGGGTTATTATTGAGGGTGGAGAGGGAGGGAGGGGGGTTATTATTGAGGGTGGAGGGGCAGTGAGGGGGGTTATTATTGAGGGTGGAGAGACAGGGAGGGGGTTATTATTGAGGGTGGAGAGGGAGGGAGGGGGGTTATTATTGAGGGTGGAGAGGGAGGGAGGGGGGTTATTATTGAGGGTGGAGAGACAGGGAGGGGGGTTATTATTGAGGGTGGAGAGGGAGGGAGGTTATTATTGAGGGTGGAGAGGGGGGAGGGGGGTTATTATTGAGGGAGGAGAGACAGGGAGGGGGGTTATTATTGAGGGTGGAGAGGGAGGGAGGGGGGTTATTATTGAGGGTGGAGAGGGAGGGAGGTTATTATTGAGGGTGGAGAGGGAGGGAGGGGGGTTATTATTGAGGGTGAAGAGGGAGGGAGGGGGGTTATTATTGACGGTGGAGAGACAGGGAGGGAGGTTATTATTGAGGGTGGAGAGGCAGGAAGGGGGGTTATTATTGAGGTTGGAGAGACAGGGAGGGGGGTTATTATTGAGGGTGGAGAGACAGGGAGGGGGGTTATTATTGACGGTGGAGAGACAGGGAGGGGGGTTATTATTGAGGGTGGAGGGGCAGGGAGGGGGTTATTATTGAGGGAGGAGAGACAAGGAGGGGGTTATTATTGAGGGTGGAGAGGGAGGGAGGGGGGTTATTATTGAGGGTGGAGGGGCAGGGAGGGGGGTTATTATTGACGGTGGAGAGACAGGGAGGGGGGTTATTATTGACGGTGGAGAGACAGGGAGGGGAGTTATTATTGAGGGTGGAGGGGCAGGGAGGGGGTTATTATTGAGGGTGGAGAGGCAGGGAGGGGGGTTATTATTGAGGGTGGAGAGGGAGGGAGGGGGGTTATTATTGAGGGTGGAGAGGGAGGGAGGGGGGTTATTATTGAGGGTGGAGAGACAGGGAGGGGGGTTATTATTGAGGGTGGAGGGGCAGGGAGGGGGTTATTATTGAGGGAGGAGAGACAGGGAGGGGGGTTATTATTGACGGTGGAGAGACAGGGAGGGGGGTTATTATTGAGGGTGGAGGGGCAGGGAGGGGGTTATTATTGAGGGAGGAGAGACAGGGAGGGGGGTTATTATTGAGGGTGGAGGGGCAGGGAGGGGGGTTATTATTGAGGGTGGAGAGGGAGGGAGGGGGGTTATTATTGAGGGTGGAGAGACAGGGAGGGGGGTTATTATTGAGGGTGGAGGGGCAGGGAGGGGGGTTATTATTGAGGGTGGAGAGGGATTATTATTGAGGGTGGAGAGGGGGAAGGGGGGTTATTATTGAGGGAGGAGAGACAGGGAGGGGGGTTATTATTGAGGGTGGAGAGGCAGGGAGGGGGGTTATTATTATTGAGGGTGGAGAGGGAGGGGGGTTATTATTGAGGGTGAAGAGGGAGGGAGGGGGGTTATTATTGACGGTGGAGAGACAGGGAGGGGGGTTATTATTGAGGGTGGAGAGGCAGGAAGGGGGGTTATTATTGAGGTTGGAGAGGGAGGGAGGGGGGTTATTATTGAGGGTGGAGGGGCAGGGAGGGGGTTATTATTGAGGGAGGAGAGACAGGGAGGGGGGTTATTATTGAGGGTGGAGGGGCAGGGAGGGGGGTTATTATTGAGGGTGGAGAGGGAGGGAGGGGGGTTATTATTGAGGGTGGAGAGGGGGGTTATTATTGAGGGAGGAGAGACAGGGAGGGGGGTTATTATTGAGGGTGGAGAGGGAGGGAGGGGGGTTATTATTGAGGGTGAAGAGGGAGGGAGGGGGGTTATTATTGACGGTGGAGAGACAGGGAGGGAGGTTATTATTGAGGGTGGAGAGGCAGGAAGGGGGGTTATTATTGAGGTTGGAGAGGGAGGGAGGGGGGTTATTATTGAGGGTGGAGAGACAGGGAGGGGGGTTATTATTGAGGGTGGAGAGGGAGGGAGGGGGGTTATTATTGAGGGTGGAGGGGCAGGGAGGGGGGTTATTATTGACGGTGGAGAGACAGGGAGGGGGGTTATTATTGAGGGTGGAGGGGCAGGGAGGGGGTTATTATTGAGGGAGGAGAGACAAGGAGGGGGGTTAATATTGAGGGTGGAGAGGGAGGGAGGGGGGTTATTATTGAGGGTGGAGATGGAGGGAGGGGGTTATTATTGAGGGAGGAGAGACAGGGAGGGGGGTTATTATTGAGGGTGGAGGGGCAGGGAGAGGGGTTATTATTGAGGGTGGAGAGACAGGGAGGGGGGTTATTATTGAGGGTGGAGGGGCAGGGAGAGGGGTTATTATTGAGGGTGGAGAGGGAGGGGGGTTATTATTGAGGGTGGAGATGGAGGGAGGGGGTTATTATTGAGGGTGGAGAGACAGGGAGGGGGGTTATTATTGAGGGTGGAGAGGGAGGGCGGGGGGGTTATTATTGAGGGTGGAGAGACAGGGAGGGGGGTTATTATTGAGGTTGGAGAGGGAGGGAGGGGATTATTGAGGGTGGAGAGGGAGGGAGGGGGGTTATTATTGAGGGTGGAGAGGGAGGGAGAGGGGTTATTATTGAGGGAGGAGAGACAGGGAGGGGGTTATTATTGAGGGTGGAGAGGGAGGGGGGTTATTATTGAGGGTGGAGAGGAGGAGGGAGGGGGGTTATTATTGAGGGTGGAGAGACAGGGAGGGGGGTTATTATTGAGGGTGGAGGGGCAGGGAGAGGGGTTATTATTGAGGGTGGAGAGACAGGGAGGGGGGTTATTATTGAGGGTGGAGAGGGAGGGTGGTTATTATTGAGGGTGGAGAGGGAGGGGGGGGTGGTTATTATTGAGGGTGGAGAGGGAGGGAGGGGGGTTATTATTGAGGGTGGAGGGGCAGTGAGGGGGGTTATTATTGAGGGTGGAGAGACAGGGAGGGGGTTATTATTGAGGGTGGAGAGGGAGGGAGGGGGGTTATTATTGAGGGTGGAGAGGGAGGGAGGGGGGTTATTATTGAGGGTGGAGAGACAGGGAGGGGGGTTATTATTGAGGGTGGAGAGGGAGGGTGGTTATTATTGAGGGTGGAGAGGGAGGGGGGGTGGTTATTATTGAGGGTGGAGAGGGAGGGAGGGGGGTTATTATTGACGGTGGAGAGACAGGGAGGGGGGTTATTATTGAGGGTGGAGGGGCAGGGAGGGGGTTATTATTGAGGGAGGAGAGACAAGGAGGGGGGTTAATATTGAGGGTGGAGAGGGAGGGAGGGGGGTTATTATTGAGGGTGGAGATGGAGGGAGGGGGTTATTATTGAGGGAGGAGAGACAGGGAGGGGGGTTATTATTGAGGGTGGAGGGGCAGGGAGAGGGGTTATTATTGAGGGTGGAGAGACAGGGAGGGGGGTTATTATTGAGGGTGGAGGGGCAGGGAGAGGGGTTATTATTGAGGGTGGAGAGGGAGGGGGGTTATTATTGAGGGTGGAGATGGAGGGAGGGGGTTATTATTGAGGGTGGAGAGACAGGGAGGGGGGTTATTATTGAGGGTGGAGAGGGAGGGCGGGGGGGTTATTATTGAGGGTGGAGAGACAGGGAGGGGGGTTATTATTGAGGTTGGAGAGGGAGGGAGGGGATTATTGAGGGTGGAGAGGGAGGGAGGGGGGTTATTATTGAGGGTGGAGAGGGAGGGAGAGGGGTTATTATTGAGGGAGGAGAGACAGGGAGGGGGTTATTATTGAGGGTGGAGAGGGAGGGGGGTTATTATTGAGGGTGGAGAGGGAGGGAGGGGGGTTATTATTGAGGGTGGAGAGACAGGGAGGGGGGTTATTATTGAGGGTGGAGGGGCAGGGAGGGGGGTTATTATTGAGGGTGGAGAGGGAGGGTGGTTATTATTGAGGGTGGAGAGGGAGGGGGGGGTGGTTATTATTGAGGGTGGAGAGGGAGGGAGGGGGGTTATTATTGAGGGTGGAGGGGCAGTGAGGGGGGTTATTATTGAGGGTGGAGAGACAGGGAGGGGGTTATTATTGAGGGTGGAGAGGGAGGGAGGGGGGTTATTATTGAGGGTGGAGAGGGAGGGAGGGGGGTTATTATTGAGGGTGGAGGGGCAGTGAGGGGGGTTATTATTGAGGGTGGAGAGACAGGGAGGGGGTTATTATTGAGGGTGGAGAGGGAGGGAGGGGGGTTATTATTGAGGGTGGAGAGGGAGGGAGGGGGGTTATTATTGAGGGTGGAGAGACAGGGAGGGGGGTTATTATTGAGGGTGGAGAGGGAGGGTGGTTATTATTGAGGGTGGAGAGGGAGGGGGGGGGTGGTTATTATTGAGGGTGGAGAGGGAGGGAGGGGGGTTATTATTAAAGGGTGGAGAGACAGGGAGGGGGGTTATTATTGAGGGTGGAGAGGGAGGGACATGGCTTAACCTATGCTGAGCTGGACAGAATGGAGAAGACAACTAATCCACTTGACTTATCAGCGTTTGGGGCCCAACAACAATGAATGGGCCCTGGGCAGATGCCCCATTTGGCCTGCATAAAAGATGGTTCTGATGATGGGGCACTATTCCTTCCACTGGCATCAATGATGGGGGCACTATTACTCTCACTAATACCAATGATGGGGCACTATTCTCCCCACTGGCACCAACGATGGGGCACTATTCTCCCCACTGGCACCAATGATGGGGCACTATTCTCCCCACTGGCACCAATGATGGGGCACTATTCTCCCCACTGGCACCAATGATGGGTATATTAAACAATGTGGATTATCGGTGTTGTGATACTACAGAGACATCGTCTCTACTATACAGCGATAGATATGTATTGATCATCTCAGTCACTGCATTGCAAGCCACATACTGAAGGACGCCTTCTTGTCTGCTACTCTGCTGCCACCTTCAGGCGGACCGCGGAAGTACATCCCAGGGGCGCGGACATCACACAGTCCCCTCCTCCTACACCCGGCCTGGGTCGCTATAGCAACGGCAGAGCGTTCTTCCCAACAAGCAGTGCGGCGTCCCTGGTAACCCGGCGAGGACAGACATTATGGGGCAGGATTACTACTCGGTGCTGGAGATCCCCCGCAGTGCGACCGACACCGACATCAAGAGGGCGTGAGTGTGACCCGATCCTACCGACCACCCCGATTTATCCCGATAGTATGGGGGTGCAACCCCAATAAATATGTCCAGGGGGTTCAACCTTCATCATCTTCCCTCAGTCTGGGGGTGCAACTTGTTTTATCTTCCCTCCATCACCCAAATATACAATTACAGCCTATGGATCCCATCTGTAATAACTTCCCCATCACAGTCTATGGGTGCAACCTATAACATCTTCCCCCTGTCACCCCAATATTTAATACAGCTTATAGGTGCAACCCATAACATCTCACCCCGGTCACCCCAAGTATTAATACAGCTTATAAGTGCAGCCCATAACATCTCCCCCCCCTGTCACCCCAATATTTAATACAGCTTATAGGTGCAAACCATAACATCTTCCCCCTGTCACTCCAATATTTAATACAGCTTTATAAGTGCAACCCATAACATCTTTCCTCTATTCACCCCAATATTTAATACAGTTTATAGGTGCAAACCATAACATCTTCCCCCTGTCACCCCAATATTTAATACAGCTTATAGGTGCAACCCATAACATCTTCCCCCTCTGTCGTCCCAATATTTAATACAGTTTATAAGTGCAACCCATAACATCTTCCCCCCCTGTCAATCCAATATTTAATGCAGCTTATAGGTGCAATCTAGGGTTGTCCCGATACCGATACTAGTATCGGGACCGATACCGAGTATTTGCGGGAGTACTTGTACTTGGGCAAATGCTCCCGATGCCTGACCGAATACTTTTTTTTGTATTTATCAACATGTTCTATGAAAATTCTTTGAGTTTTTTACTACTGCGTGACAAGCAAATAAAACATTTTTATTCATTTTTACTCATTTTTATTCTTTTATAATGTCTTGAGTTAGAGTTCTTCATAATTCTAAAGAAAATATCCTTAGGGCCAGATTCAGGTAGATCAGAGCATCTTTGCTCCAGAGTAACGCTTCTCATTTACGTTACTCTGACGACCCTTTCAGCGCAAGTACTGTTATTCACATAGCAGTTGCGCGTAAACTTGCGCCAGAGTAACGATAATGCGCTGGCGTAACCCGACGCAAGGGGAAGTGGGTGTGATCATATGTAAATGATGGGCGGAGCCCAGCGCAGAGGCTTACGTTCAGCGCATCAACCACGGAGCATGCGCAGTGAGTGAGGCTCCACTCGCCCCCTTTGTGCGCATGCTCACAACTTCCGTCGGCACCACTTCACGGGAAACGTCAGCGCAATGCCTTCCGTTGGGCGTTTAAATGCGCCCGTAGAAGCGCCATTCCAGCACTAAAGTATATCCTGCTCCCCCTCCCGCAGTGATGTTACTTTTGTTCTGAGATGGCTGCTCCCGTTCCCCACAAACACACAGGAGAAAGCTGAACTCTAAAGGCCAGGAGCTGTCAGCCGTCATCTCGGCTATGGAGACCTATGATGTCTTCCTCCATGGCTGTAAAATTTGACAGACAAGCATGGACAGAGGTGTTGTCCTGCAAGTGGGGGTGCTCAGCTAGCTCCTATCGTCGGTAACACTGCTGTAGCTGTTCTCCTGCTGACCTCTGACCGTCTGGAGTAAAGATAAAGCAGCCTTTTGTAGAAATAACTTTGCGCCGGACGGACGAGATACGCGCGGCGCATGTAGCCAGCGTATGGTGCTAATCCGTTCGTGAATTGGGAAAAATCCCTCATTTGCATATTTGCAGGGGAAATCAATAGGCGCGACTGATGCGCCCAGCGAAATTAAGCGCTGACGATACTCTGGCGTCGGAACGTTCCGCCGGTCGCAAATGACCCGTTATTGGGCGCATCTAGTTTGGTGGGTACGGGCACATAGAAACGACGGCGCATCTTCACAGTTACGCGGCGCATATCGAAATACTCCAGCGCAAGTGTTGCTGAATCTGGCCCTTAGTCTGTATTGTGGTTCGAAAACTGTCACATGACATTTAAAAAAAGTATCGGTATTCGGTATCGGCGAGTACATGAAAAAAGTATCGGTACTTGTACTCGGTCCTAAAAAGTGGTATCGGGACAACCCTAGTGCAATCCATAAAATCTTCCCCCCAGTCATCCCAATATTTAATACAGCTTATACAGTAGGTGCAAACCATAACATCTTCCCCTGTCACTCCATTATTTAATACAGCTTATAAGTGCAACCCATAACATCTTCCCTCTAGTCACCCCAAGATTTAATACAGTTTATAAGTGTAACCCATAACATTGTCACCCAAAATGTATTACAGCTTATAAGTGCAACCCATAGCATTTTCCCTCTAGTCACCCCAATATTTAATACAGCTTATAGTTGCCACCCATAACATCTTCCCCCTCTGTCATCCCAATATTTAATACAGTTTATAAGTGCAACCCATAACATCTTCCCCCCCTGTCACCCCAATATTTAATACAGCTTATAGGTGCAACCCATAACATCTTCCCTCTAGCCACCCCAATATTTAATACAGCTTATAGGTGCAACCCATAAAATCTTCCCCCCTGTCAATCCAATATTTAATACAGCTTATAGGTGCAACCCATAAAATCTTCCCCCCTGTCACCCCAATATTTAATACAGCTTATAGGTGCAACCCATAACATCTTCCCTCTAGCCACCCCAATATTTAATACAGCTTATAGGTGCAACCCATAAAATCTTCCCCCCTGTCAATCCAATATTTAATACAGCTTATAGGTGCAACCCATAAAATCTTCCCCCCTGTCACCCCAATATTTAATACAGCCTATAGGTGCAACCTATAACATCGTCACCCCAAAATGTATTACAGCTTGTAGGTGCAACCCATAACATCTTCTCCCTGTTACCCCAATATTTAATACAGCTTATAGGTGCAACTCATAACATCTTACCCCTAGTCACCCCAAGATTTATAACAGCTTATATGTGCAACCCATAAAACCTTCCCTCAGTCACCCCAAGATTTAATCCAGTTTATATGTGCAACTCATAACATCTTCCCCCCAGTCACCCCAAGATTTAATAAAGCTTATAGGTGTACAATGTGTGACTGGGGGGACATTGTGTAAGCTCCTTTGGTGTAAGCTCCTTTGGTGCAGTGTACATTGCTATGCTATGTCAGTGTCTTGTGTATTTATTGTCTTCCAGGTACAGAAAGTTGGCACTGAAATGCCACCCGCTAAAAAATAAGGATCCTTCGGCCCCGCATCGGTTCAGGCAGATTTCTGAGGCCTACGACGTCCTGAGTGACTGTAAGTTGTAGCAGTCATTAGTGCTCGGTGTGCGTTGTATTGGGGGGGTTCTTAGTATTCTGTGTGCGTTGTATTGGGGGGATTCTTAGTGCTCGGTGTGCGTTGTATTGGGGGGATTCTTAGTGCTCGGTGTGCGTTGTATTGGGGGGGTTCTTAGTGCTCGGTGTGCGTTGTATTGGGGGGGATTCTTAGTGCTCGGTGTGCGTTGTATTGGGGGGGGGGATTCTTAGTGCTCGGTGGGCGTTGTATTGGGGGGATTCTTAGTGCTCGGTGGGCGTTGTATTGGGGGGATTCTTAGTGCTCGGTGGGCGTTGTATTGGGGGGGTCCTTAGTGCTCGGTGGGCGTTGTATTTGGGGGAATTCTTAGTGCTCGGTGTGCGTTGTATTTGGGGGATTCTTAGTGCTCGGTGGGCGTTGTATTGGGGGGGATTCTTAGTGCTTGGTGGCCGTTGTATTGGGGAGGATTCTTAGTGCTCGGTGTGCGTTGTATTGGGGGGGATTCTTAGTGTTCGGTGTGCCTTGTATTGGGGGGAATTCTTAGTGCTCGGTGTGCGTTGTATTTGGGGGATTCTTAGTGCTCGGTGGGCGTTGTATTGGGGGGGATTCTTAGTGTTCGGTGTGCCTTGTATTGGGGGGGATTCTTAGTGCTCGGTGTGCGTTGTATTGGGGTGAATTCTTAGTGCTCGGTGGGCGTTGTATTGGGGGGGATTCTTAGTGCTCGGTGGGCGTTGTATTGGGGGGATTCTTAGTGCTCGGTGGGCGTTGTATTGGGGGGGTCCTTAGTGCTCGGTGGGCGTTGTATTTGGGGGAATTCTTAGTGCTCGGTGTGCGTTGTATTTGGGGGATTCTTAGTGCTCGGTGGGCGTTGTATTGGGGGGGATTCTTAGTGCTTGGTGGCCGTTGTATTGGGGAGGATTCTTAGTGCTCGGTGTGCGTTGTATTGGGGGGGATTCTTAGTGTTCGGTGTGCCTTGTATTGGGGGGAATTCTTAGTGCTCGGTGTGCGTTGTATTTGGGGGATTCTTAGTGCTCGGTGGGCGTTGTATTGGGGGGGATTCTTAGTGTTCGGTGTGCCTTGTATTGGGGGGGATTCTTAGTGCTCGGTGTGCGTTGTATTGGGGTGAATTCTTAGTGCTCGGTGGGCGTTGTATTGGGGGGGATTCTTAGTGCTCGGTGGGTGTTGTATTGGGGGGGATTCTTAGTGCTCTGTGTGCGTTGTATTGGGGGGATTCTTAGTGCTCGGTGGCCGTTGTATTGGGGAGGATTCTTAGTGCTCGGTGGCTGTTGTATTGGGGGGGATTCTTAGTGTTCGGTGTGCCTTGTATTGGGGGGGATTCTTAGTGCTCGGTGTGCGTTGTATTGGGGGGAATTCTTAGTGCTCGGTGTGCGTTGTATTGGGGGGGATTCTTAGTGCTCGGTGGGCGTTGTATTGGGGGGGATTCTTAGTGCTTGATGGCCGTTGTATTGGGGAGGATTCTTAGTGCTCGGTGGCCGTTGTATTGGGGAGGATTCTTAGTGCTCGGTGGGCGTTGTATTGGGGGGGATTCTTAGTGTTCGGTGTGCCTTGTATTGGGGGGAATTCTTAGTGCTCGGTGTGCGTTGTATTTGGGGGATTCTTAGTGCTCGGTGGGCGTTGTATTGGGGGGGATTCTTAGTGCTCGGTGGGCGTTGTATTGGGGGGGATTCTTAGTGCTCGGTGGGCGTTGTATTGGGGGGATTCTTCGTACTCGGTGGGCGTTGTATTGGGGGATTCTTAGTGCTCGGTGGGCGTTGTATTGGGGGATTCTTAGTGCTCGGTGGGCGTTGTATTGGGGGATTCTTAGTGCTCGGTGGGCGTTGTATTGGGGGGGATTCTTAGTGCTCGGTGTGCGTTGTATTTGGGGGATTCTTAGTGCTCGGTGGGCGTTGTATTTGGGGGGATTCTTAGTGCTCGGTGGGCGTTGTATTGGGGGGGATTTTTAGTGCTCGATGGGCGTTGTATTGGGGGGGATTCTTAGTGCTCAGTGGGCGTTGTATTGGGGGTGTCCTTAGTGCTTGGTGGGCGTTGTATTGGGGGGGATTCTTGGTGCTCAGTGTGCCGAGTTTCTGGGTCTGTACACCTGTGCCCATTATGAGGGGTTCCCACCATCCCTGGTAGATGTTATACTGGATTTATATTGTGGACAATACAACAGATGGAGCTCCTAGAAGAAGGGATCCTATGAACATTGTAATCTATTCCCCGCAGTGAGGAAGAAGGCTACCTATGACAAGTTTGGAGAGGAGGGTCTGAAGGGCGGAATCCCAGCTGAATTTGGGGGTGAAGAGGCCTGGACCTCGGTTTACACTTATCATGGGAACCCAGAGAAGACATTCAAAGAATTTTTCGGAGGAGATAATCCGTTTGCAGGTAAGAGCAGAAATGTGTTAAATGAAATCTTTCCATTTTCATTAAATACCTTGTTTCAGACCCGATGATGTCATCACTAGGTCTCTGTGCAATGCAGGCAGATCCTTGCTGATTGGAGGGGCTGTCAGGGTGCAGTGCTTAGCTTCCCGACACCACTACTAAGACAACACCACAGCACCCCGCCTCCATACTCAATGAGAGGGAGAGAAGGGCAGAAACTGCCCCAAGGTCAGACTTTAAAGGCACTATTTCACGTTACATTATAGTTAAAATATAAAAAATATTTTTTTTGATGAACAATTCATAAGGTAATAGAACACAAAAGAACACAAGGGTTGAAATACATATCATATAATGGAAGCAATCAAATGACAATCTGCACCACATGAAATAACAGTGAGCCCTTGTGCGTCAACGCGTTTCACTGTTTGCTTCGTCAGGACACATTCAGGGGTTGTTGGAAAGAATGGGTCTCACTGTCTTGTCAGAAAAGTCCACTAAGCATCATGAGACACCATATATAGTATTCCAATACATGTGACCAGGAGTAAGTGGCCAGAAGCATCACTCCAAATATATATTAGTGAGATAGCATTCCTCCAAAGTAGATAAGAAGAAGACTAAACATGCCGAAAAACCACGTGCTCTGCATGTGTGTGTGCGTGCGGTGGGGGGGGGGGGGGGGGGGGCAGACTGGACACAATTTCAGCTATGATGGCTTTAAGGAGCTTTTCACTCTCCATAAATACTCACCAATCGCAGGTCAGGTTGTTCATTGCTTATGGAAATATGGGGTTCTCCTGAGCCAACAAATAGATACATATATTACTTCAACATCTATACTATGAATGGATGATAGCCTGCTAGGTTTTTGTGTTCATACCTCTCCTCTATACACTCTTCTCTCTCCACACTCTCCCCTCTCTCCTCATTTTCCCCCCTCTCTCCACTCTTCTCTCTCCACTCTCTCCCCTCTCTCTCCACTCTCTCCCCTCCCTCTCCACTCTCTCCCCTCCCTCTCCACACTCTCCCCTCCCTCTCCACACTCTCTCCTCTCTCTCCACACTCTCTCCTCTCTCTCCACACTCTCCTCTCTCTCCCCACTCTCCTCTCTCTCCCCACTCTCCTCTCTCTCCCCACTCTCCTCTCTCTTCACTCTCCTCTCTCCTCTTTCTTCACTCTCCTCCCTCTCCACTCTCCCCTCCCTCTCCACTCTCTCTCCTCTCTCTTCACTCTCCTCTTTCCTCTCTCTTCACTCTCCTCTTTCCTCTCTCTTCACTCTCCTCTCTCTTCACTCTCCTCTCTCCTCTCTCTTCACTCTCCTCTCTCCTCTCTCTTCACTCTCCTCTTTCCTCTCTCTTCACTCTCCTCTTTCCTCTCTCTTCACTCTCCTCTTTCCTCTCTCTTCACTCTCCTCTTTCCTCTCTCTTCACTCTCCTCTCTCCTCTCTCTTCACTCTCCTCTCTCCTCTCTCTTCACTCTCCTCTCTCTTCACTCTCCTCTCTCCTCTCTCTTCACTCTCCTCTCTCCTCTCTCCTCTCTCTTCACTCTCCTCTCTCCTCTCTCTTCACTCTCCTCTCTCCTCACTCTCTTCTCTCCTCTCTCTCCACACTCTCCTCTTTCTCTCCTCTCTCTCCACACTCTCCTCTTTCTCTCCTCTCTCCCCACTCTCCTCTTTCTCTCCTCTCTTCCCACTCTCTCCACTCTTCCCTCTCTCTCCACTCTTCCCTCTCTCTCCTTTTTCTCTCTCTCTCTCTCTTCTCCCCTCTCTCTCTCCCCTCTCTCTCTCCCTCTCTCTCCCTCTCCCTCTCTCTCCCTCTCCCACTCTTTTCTCTCCACTCCTCCTCTCTCTCTCTCTCTCTCTCTCCCCACTCTTTCCACTCTTTTCTCTCCCCCCTTTCACTCTTTTCTCTCCCCCCTTTCACTCTTTTCTCTCCACTCTTTTCTCTCCACTCTTTCCTCTCTCTCTCCTCTTTTTTGTTTTTTTAGTATGTTTAGTCTTCTCTTTATCTACTTTGGAGGAATACATTTGGAGTGATGCTTCTGGCCACTTACTCCTGGTCACATGTATTGGAATACTATATATGGTGTCTCTTGATGCTTAGTGGACTCCTCAGTGAACTTTGCTGACAAGATAGTGAGACCCATTCTTTCCAACAACCCCTGAATGTGTCCTGATGAAGCGAGCAAAATGCGTTGACACACAGGGGCTCACTGTCTGTTCACGTGGTGCAGATTTTCATTTGTCTGCACCATGTACTCTCCCATCCATGATATGTATTTTTAACCCTTTTCCTTTTTTTTGTTATATTGCCTTATGAATTGCTTAAATACATTTTTTTTTTGTATACTTTAACTCTTGTCTAAAAGTGCTTTTTTAAGTCCGACCTTGGGGCAGTTTCTGCCCTTCTCTCCCTCTTATCAAATTTCATAGGAGCGCTCTCTCCAGTGGCGTCTTGTTCGGGCGTACCGTATCTTCTTTACGCTACGCTGCCGCAACTTGGAGAGGCAAGTGCTGTATTCACAAAGCAATTCAAAGTAGGAAGGAGGTGGGCGTCATGTATTTAAATTAAGCGTGACCCCATGCTAATGAATGGCCGCTCGAACTGGGCATACGCGCGCATGTTCAGAATCACGTTGAAAGAACTCCCTAAGTGACGTCGGCGCGCAATGCCTACGACGTGTGAACATAACCTACGCCCAGCCCTATTCACGTACTACGTATTAGCTGCGCCTCATATAGCAGGGGTACCTTTACGCCTTACGCATATCGCCTATATTAATGCGCCGGGCGCATCTACGTTCGTGAATCGGCGTATCTTACTCATTTGCATATTTTTAATGGGAACGTCGAATGCGTCCAGCGTAACTATACGGCGTAGGCAAGTTACGTCGGACGACTGAAGCCATGTTTTTCGGCGTATCTTGCTTTGTGAATCGGCGCAAAGATGCAACGGCACACATTTGTACTTACGACGGCGTATAGCCTTTGTGAATCTGGGCCAGTGTCTTTAGTATGCAGAACAATCCTTAGTAGATGGGGCCCAATGGCTCCCTTAGTTGGGGTATTACAGACAGTACACACCGCAGCATCCAATCATTTTCTTCTCCTTTATCCTCATCTAAGACTTCTTCACACCGGACGGCTCGGAGGGGAACTCGGGGTTCGGAGGGCTCCGGGGAAGAGGGGTGAAGAAACAAGACCCGCCCATCGAGAGAGACCTCTACCTGTCATTGGAGGACTTGTATTTCGGCTGCACCAAGAAGCTTAAAATCTCGCGCAGGGTGAGAAGGGTTACTAAGGGTGAGAAGGGATTGGGAGGTATTTTGGGGGTCACACAGGATGAGAAGGGATTGGGGGGTCACACAGGGTGAGAAGGGATTGGGGGGTGTTTGGGGGTCACACAGGGTGAGAAGGGATTGGGGGTGTTTGAGGGTCACACAGGGTGAGAAGGGATTGGGGGGTGTTTGGGTGTCACACAAGGTGAGAAGGGATTGGGGGGTGTTTAGGGTCACACAGGGTGAGAAGGGATTGGGGGTGTTTTGGGGGTCACACAGAGTGAGAAGGGATTGGTTTTTTTGGGGGGTCACACAGGGTGAGAAGGGATTGGGGGGTGTTTGGGGGGTCACGCAGGGTGAGAAGGGATTGGGGGGTGTTTGGGGGGTCACACAGGGTGAGAAGGGATTGGGGGGTGTTTGGGGTCACACAGTGAGAAGAGATTGGGGGGTGTTTGGGGGTCACTCAGGGTGAGAAGAGATTGGGGGTTGTTTGGGGGGTCACACAGGGTGAGAAGGGATTGGGGGGTGCTTGGGGTCACACAGGGTGAGAAGGGCTTGGGGGGTGTTTGGGGGGTCACACAGGGTGAGAAGGGATTGGGGGGTGCTTGGGGTCACACAGGGTGAGAAGGGATTGGGGGGTGTTTGGGGGTCACTCAGGGTAAGAAGAGATTGGGGGGTGTTTGGGGGGTCACACAGGGTGAGAAGGGATTGGGGGGTGCTTGGGGGTCACACTGGGTGAGAAGGGTTTGGGGGGTGTTTGGGGGTCACACAGGGTTAATTTCCACCCCATCATTGACCATTCTACTCATCTTCCCATCCAGAGTACAGACTACAGTAAGAACCCGGGGAGGGTAAGGAGAATGCAGTAGCAGGAGTGAGACTCCCTGACTGATGGAGATTTGGAGCCGTGACAGGGAGACCTATCATTTCCCAATCTGATAAAAAAATAAATATATATATATATATATATATATAGATTAGTTAGGGGTGCTGAAATAAATCGCTGCATCACGATTCGGGTGTCCCCGATGCAGCATCAATGCAAAATCGAATTCCAGGTGACGTCATCCCGACGGGGATGATGTTGCAGCTTAGAGCGGGCGGTCGGCTTTCCAGTGATAACAATCTTCCGCCACTCTTACCGGGCCTCCCGTCCCACCGACCCCCGATCCGTCACTTCCGGCGTTGAGAAACAAACTGGCACAAAGCCGGAAACGGTATTATTCCAGTCTTCTGTATGTAAACACGGAAGCAACATCACAACATCACTTCCGGTTTCCTTGGCTGCCAATGGCGCCACCTATTACTGTCACAAGGGATGTATACATTCCTTGTGACTGCAATAAAAGTGATTAACATTTTTATTTATTTTTTAAACACAATGTAAAAAAAAATTTTTTAAAGTGCCCCCGTCCCTGCGAGCTCGAGCAGCAAAGAAAACGTGGGCGACCCAAGCGGAAGTGGGACCTCGTCATTAATCATGATGCACTGCAGAATCGAATCGTAAGAGCGGTGAAGATGCGCACCTCTAATATTTAACACTCTTTGGAAGATGCTAGACAGTTAATCCCTACCTCCCTAACAGTTTCTTCCAATTCTCTATTTGAGTGGTTCCCACCATCCCTGTGCTGAGTTCCTGGGTCTGTACGCCTGCTGTACCCATTATGAGAGGTTCCCACCATTCCTGTTCTGGATCTACATACCTGATGTACCCATTATGAGGGGTTCCCACCATCCCTGTGCTGAGTTCCTGGGTCTGTACACCCGCATTGCCCATTATGAGGGGTTCCCACCATCCCTGTGCTGAGTTCCCGGGTCTGTACACCTGATGTGCCCATTATGAGAGGTTCCCACCATTCCTGTTCTGGGTCTACATACCTGATGTACCCATTATGAGGGGTTCCCACCATCCCTGTGCTGAGTTCCTGGGTCTGTACACCCGCATTGCCCATTATGAGGGGTTCCCACCATCCCTGTGCTGTGTTCCTGGCTCTGTACACCCGCATTGCCCATTATGAGAGTATATATATATATATATATATGTGTGTGTGTGTGTATATTACAGAGAGTTAACAGAAGGAGCTGAAACACACAAAGGTGGCCAGGAACGCCGAAATCTCCCAGGTGGAAGGCGCAGAGCCAGGAATTCTTGCCTTGTTGGAAAACCTCAGCTATATAGACGCGAAGAGCTGACTCTGCGCACCAGACTCCACCTATAATTGGGAATGTATTTAAAGTTGGTCTGAACCTTTAAGCCCTGCCTGTATGTGTGCAGACAGACATTCGCTGTAGACAGGTCACTATTGGTTTGATGTCTGGGATCACATGACTCCTTCTGTCCTCCTCAGGTCATGAATGAAGACGGTCACACATCCAGCACACGGGACAAGATTCTCTCCATCGATGTCCAGTGTGGCTGGAAGCCTGGAACCCGGATCACCTTCCCCAATGAGGGAGACCAGGTGAGGGCCACTTACTGCTCCCATCATTTGCTAAGCAATGTTTTCCTCTGAACCAGCGACATAAAACACGACCCAAGGTCCAGTGATGGGAATATTTATCCCCTAAACTCCAAAAGTCATACACATGTGGAAGAAGATTTTTGTCCCTTTTTATAGTCTAATAAATATACCATTAACGTGTCATCTTTATCGACACAGCTTTATAGTAAGACACCCAGGGTTATACTGCCACCTTCACAGGATCGTCTTTAAGGCAGGGCAAAAGGGGAAGCTGCCCTGGGCCCTGTCATTGTTGTGGGGCCCAAAGCAAATGCCTAATGCCGCGTACACACGATCACTTTTTGTGACGAAACAAAACGACGTTTTTCAATTTTTCAAAACGACGTTGCGTACACACCATCGTTTTTCCAAAATGCTCTAGCAAAGCATTCGACGTTCGACGGCACTCTGTTCCATTGAAGCTCCGTCTCATAACTTGCGCGGGTTTAAAAACGTAGTTTTCATTGTCGTTTTGCCCACACACCATCACTTTTTATGACACAAAAAAATGACATTTTGAAAAACGACACAAAAAATTCAAGCATGTTCGAATTTTTTTTTGTTCGTTTTTTTGAAGACATAAAACAACGTATTGCCCACACACCATCATTTTAAATGACGTTTTTGAAAACGTCGTTTTTTTTTCCATCACAAGTGATCGTGTGTACGCGGCATCATACTTGCCAACTATCCAGTTTAAATTCCCTTTTCCCTTGAAGTTTTAGTCCTTTGCTGTGTCCCGATATCTCAGTGTGAAGTACTGCTACTAATACTGCCCAGCTCTGCCCTATTGTTGTGTGCAGATGACTCACCTGCAGACCCTGTGTTTACATGTAAATAACCATCATTTATATGTAAATAGCTGAGGCTGACGACATTGATATGTAAATAAAGGCTGTAACCCCTAGCAGCCAATCGGTGAGCAGTATTACTGTACAGTAATCTCTAGCAACCAATCAACAAGAAGTCATGTGCTGTAACCTCTAGCAACTAATCAGTGAGCCGTAATGTGTGCTGTAACCTCTAACCTCAATGACCGCCATTTTATTCCCTAGGGTGTCTGCTAAAAAACATATATAATGTTTAGGGGTTCTGAGTAATTTTCTAGCAAAAAAAATAGATTTTTACATGAAGGAGAGAAGTGCCAAAATAGGCCTGGTGGACAAATGGTGGACCAGTGTTATTTACCAAAAAAAGGACTTTTATTGTAAAAGAAAAAAAAAAAGCGCTTTGTAAATAGAAAAAAAAAATAAAAAAATTAAAAAAACAACAAACAAAAAAAAGTAGAGTTTATTTTATTTTTGAATTTGTGCTGTTTAAGGGCTCTTTCACACTGAAGGACCGTTCAGGTCCACCTGCCAGTTTTTTATAGGCGGCCCTGAACAGACGCTCCGTGCTCCCCTATGGAGCCACGGATGTCAGCGGTGACATGCCCGCTGACATCTGACCCGCTCTGATCTGCCAAAGTGTGACGGAGGAAAAACCTACTTTTCCTTCCGTCTGGCGGATCGGATCGGGTGAACACGGACACCCGGTCCGTGTTCATCCGATTTCCCCCCCCCCCCCCCCCATAGGGGAGAGCGGAGAAAAGACAGGGCGGTCCCTGCACAGTGTGCGGGGACCGCCCTGTCATCCGCCGGCTCAGCGTGGATCAACGGAGCGATCCCTGCTGAGCAAGCGGAGGTTTACGGGGCGGATCATTACTGATCTGCCCCGTGTGAAAGGGGCCTAAAAGTCCATTTATAAAACATTTGTTGCATGAATCTCAAAAGCCGAACAAGTGTGTCACAGTATTTTTTATTTTTTGAAAAACATTGTTAGCGCCATCTAGTGGACAAAATGCAGTATACAGGGAATTGTTACATATAAAAATTACTTTACAACAAATTTTTTTTTTAAAACTGCCAAGAATGGCTAAATAACCAGAGAGCCTTTAATTACCTAAAAAAAAAAGCAAACTTTAAATATCTCTTTAATTTAAAAAAATTGTGAACTATAAATATCTCACTAATTAATAACAACAGTATTCCAATTAGGGCTGCAACTAAGGATTATTTTCATAATCGATTAGTTGGCCAATTATTGTTTTGATTAATCACATATTTTGGGCCAATTTGTTGTTGGGCCGATTACAAAACACATGACATGTTTTTCTGCAGCTTCTCCATTGAAGTATATTGAACAAAAAATAAATAAAAATAGCACCGTTTTGCGTTTAACCACTTCCCGCCCGGCCAATAGCCGATTTACGGCCGGGAAGTGGTTATGAAATCGTGACTAGACGTTCTCAAACGTCTAGCACGATTTCATGCCGCGCGCGCCCTTGCGGGCGCGCAGCGCGGCGATCGGTGATGCGGGGTGTCAGTCTGACACCCTGCACCTCCGATCTCGGTAACGAGTCTCCGGCGGAGCCTCGTTACCACGTGATCAGCCGTGTCCAATCACGGCTGATCACGATGTAAACAGGAAGAGCCGCCGACGGCTCTTCCTCACTCGCATCTGACAGACGCGAGTACAGGAGAGCCGATCAGCGGCTCTCCTGACAGGGGGGGTTCGCGCTGATTGTTTATCAGCGCAGCCCCCCCTTGGATCGCCACACGGACCACCAGGGAGTGCCCACACTAGACCACCAGGGAACATAAAAAAAGGGAAAAAAAATGACAAAAAAAAGAAAAAAAAATGACAAAAAAAATAAAGTCAGCAAGAAAAAAAAGGGGCAGTAAAAAAAAATGATGCCAATCAGTGCCCACACATGGGCACTGATTGGCAACATTGATCCATCAGTGCCACCCCTCAGTGATCATCAGTGCCACCCCAGTGTCTGTCAGTGCCACCCCACAGTGCCAATCCATGCCCAGTGCCCACCTATCAGTGCCCACCTGTGCCACCTATGAGTGCCCACCTGTGCCGCCTATGAGTGCCCACCTGTGCCGCCTATGAGTGCCCAGTGCTGCCTATGAGTGCCCATCAGTGCCGCCCATGAGTGCCCATCAGTGCCGCCCATGAGTGCCCATCAGTGCCCCATACCAGCGCCGCCTATCAGTGCCCATCAGTGCTACCTAATCGGTGCCCATCAGAACTACCTCATCGGTGCCCATCAGTGCCACCTCATCGGTGCCCATTAGTGCCACCATATCAGTGCCCGTAATTGAAAGAGAAAACATACTCATTTACAAAAAAATTAACAGAAAAAAATAAAAACTTTATTTTTTTTTCAAAATCTTCGCTCTATTTTTAGTTGTTGCGCAAAAAAATAAAAATCGCAGAGGTGATCAAATACCACCAAAAGAAAGCTCTATTTGTGGGGAAAAAAGGACGCCAATTTTGTTTGGGTGCAGTGTAGCATGACCGCGCAATTGTCATTCAAATTGCGACAGTGCTGAAAGCTGAAAATTGGCTTGGGCGGGAAGGTGCGTAAGTGCCCGGTATGGAAGTGGTTAAAAAGTCCTCGCCCTTTCCAAATACGCAGCAGCTGAAAAAAAAAAAATCATGGATGTGAACGTGTCCCATAGGAAAAGATGTAAATGAACTGTAGTGTCTTTCTGCAAAAAAACACAGAGGTGTGACCCGGCCTGAGATGTTTAGTAACATAATGGGGTTAAATAAACAAAAAGTAATTTCATAATTGATTAGTTGTTTCGGCCCTAATTCCAATAACATGATCCAATATCGCATATAACCCAGGTTTACCTCTTCTTTCTCCCTTACTGGTTATAAGATCTTGAGAGTTGATCTCCACTTACAGTTTGGTCCCATTAGGCGTTGGCGGGAATTCAGTATCAAGAATATAGACGTTACTTTGTACGTTTTATGTTGACTTCTTGTTTCTTGTTCTTTATTGTATGTTTAAATCTCAGACCTCTGAATGTTACAATGTGTTATTGAAATACCCTACACTATAATTGTTGGAATGTATAAATATTTTAAAAGTAAAAAAAAAAAAAAAAATGCACTATACAGTCATTTTTTCATTGAGGTATGTCAGTAAACTGTACTGCATTTTGGCCACTAGATGGCGCTGACGATCTTAGCAGTGATGTATTCAGCTTGCACAAATCCTTCTGACATGTGCAACTAATGTCTAAAATATAAACTTCTTAAAGCGGTTGTAAACCCGCATCAAATTTTTTATTTTTTTTCTCCTGTAAGGCAAAAGTCATAATAAGCTAATATGCAGCGCATGCGCCCGGGAGATTTAAATTCGGCAAGATCCGGCGGCGGCCGGTCCTTTCGCCGTGGAGTCCCCCCTGCGCATGCGCCGCTGCAATCAGCGGCGCATTGCGAGGGGAATATCTCCTAAACCGTTCAGGTTTAGGAGATATTCTCCTTACCTACAGGTAAGCCTTATTATAGGCTTACCTGTAAGTAAAAGTAAAAAAAGTGGGTTTACAACCACTTTAACCACTTGTCCACCGCCCACCGTCAAATGACGGCGGGCGGAGGACTCCAATATCCTGACTGCACGTCATATGACATGCAGTCATTTGAATAGGGAATGCGCGCGATTGCGTGCGCGCATCCCTATACTGTCAGTAGCGGCAAGTCACAGAGACACCGATCGTTACCGACAGGGGTGAACAGTGGTGCGGATGCGCGGTTAACCACGTGATCGGCCGTGATGAAGTCACGGCTGATCATGCATGGCAACACCCCCAAAGTGCACGGCGCGTGTTCGCGATTGCGCGGCACGTGCCCGTTGGTGGCAGCGTGTTCCCGGGAACACTGCTCGTCACCGACAATGGTACACAGCCATTGGTCAGGGCTGTGTACCACTCTGATCACTAGTGTAAACAAAGAGCTGTAACTAACTGTTACCAGCTCTTCTCCCCTCACACATCGTTTCCAGTGTGAGGAGAGAAGAGCTAGAAGCAGTGAGTTACAGCTCTTTGTTACTGTAGTGTCTGCACAAACACCACATCTGTCCCTTTGCCCCCCCCCCCCCAATTGTCACCAGTCACCCAACAGTCACCCATAAAGTGCACCTGTCACATAAAGAGACTGCCATCAGCGGTGCAACCGTCACCCACCAGTGACCGTGCCCTGTCACCGTCACCCATCTGAGACCTACCCTGTCACCCGTTTATGAAGAAAAAATACAATTTTGCTAAATTTTATGACAGAAACAAAGAAAAATGCAATTTTTTATTTATAGCACAAAAAATGAAAAACTCACAAGTGATTAAATACCACCAAAAGAAAGCTCTATTTGTGTGAAAAAAGGACGCAATTTTTATTTGGGTACAGTGTTGCATGACTGAGTAATTGTCATTCAAAGTGTGAGAGCACCGAAAGCTGAAAATTGGTCTGGTTATTAAGGGGGTTTAAGCAGTGGCGTCACTAGGGTTGGTGTCACCTGGTGCGGTAAAACATGGTGTCCCCCCCCCCCTTCTAGGCTGCCTAGCACCATGCAGGAAGTGCACAGTCACGGGGCGCACTCCAAACCAGCCCCTGTAAATGATAGTATAGGGCGGTATAGTGGCAGGTTAGGGTAGAATAGGGTGGTATAGTGACAGGTTGATGTGGTATATGGCAGGTTAAGGTGGAACAGGGCAGGTTAAGGTAGTATGGGGCAGGTTGGGGTGTTATAGGGCAAGTTAGGGTGGCATAGGGTAGGTTGGGGTGGTATTGTGCAAGTTAGGGTGGTACAGGAAAATGAGGGTGGTAAAGGGCAGGTTGGGGTGGTATAAGACAGGTTGGGTTGGAATAGGGCAAAATGGGGTGACACAGGGCAGGCTGGGGTGGTATAAGGCAGGTTGGGGTGACACAGGGCAGGCTGGGGTGGTATACAGCAGGCTGGAGTGGTATGGGGCAGGCTGGTATGGCACTGGGCAGGCTGGGGTGGTACACAGCAGGCTGGGTGGTATGGAGCAGGCTGGGGTGGCACAGGACAGGCTGGGGTGGTACAGGGCAGACTGGGGTGGTAAGGGGCAGGCTGGTATGGCACAGGGCAGGCTGGGGTGGTATACAGCAGGCTAGGGTAGAACAGGGCAGGCTGGGGTGGTACACAGCAGGCTGGGGTGGCACAGGGCAGACTGGGGTGGTATGGGGCAGGCTGGGGTGTTACACTGCAGGCTGGGGTGGTATGGGGCAGGCTGGGGTGGTATGGGGCAGGCTGGTATGGCACAGGGCAGGCTGGGGTGGTATACAGCAGGCTGGGGTGGCACAGGACAGGCTGGGGTGGCACAGGGCAGGCTGGGGTGTTTTGGGGCAGGCTGGGCTGGCACAGGACAGGCTGGGGTGGTATACAGCAGGCTGGGGTGGCACAGGGCAGGCTGGGGTGGTGTGGGGCATGCTGGTATGGCACAGGGCAGGATGGGGTGGTATACAGCAGGCTGGGGTAGCTGTATAGCTGGGGTAGCTGGATTTCCTTTAGTTGAACTAACAAAAGTGTGTCCATTCTAGAGCTGGTAACATTGAGGGTATTCAGTATCATTTTAAAGAACTGTTTTTGCGGGTAAGCGACATAGGGGAGGAGTACGGACGGTATATAAATGGGAAGTATGTGCAGGTGAGGGAGAGGAATGTGAAGGGTCTAACATTGGGCACTATGTACAGGAGAAGAGTGCAAAGGGTACGGCAAAAGGCACAATGTACAGGAGAGGAGTGTGGAGGGTATGACAGTGGGCAGTATGTACAGGAGAGAAGTGTGGAGGGGATGACAGTGAGCAGTATGTACAGGAGAGAAGCGTGGAGGGTATGACAGTGGGCAGTATGTACAGGAGAGAAGTGTGGAGGGGATGACAGTGAGCAGTATGTACAGGAGAGAAGCGTGGAGGGTATGACAGTGAGCAGTATGTACAGGAGAGAAGTGTATGACAGCAGGCACTATGTACAGGAGAGGAGTGTGGAGGGTATGACAGTGGCCACTATGTACAGGAGAGGAATGTGGAGGGTCTAACAGTGGGCACTATGTACAGGAGAGGAATGTGGAGGGTATGACAGTGGGCACTATGTACAGGAGAGGAGTGTGGAGGGTATGACAGTGGGCACTATGTACAGGAGAGGAGTGTGGAGGGTATGACAGTGGCCACTATGTACAGGAGAGGAATGTGGAGGGTCTAACAGTGGGCACTATGTACAGGAGAGGAGTGTGGAGGCTTTGACAGTGGGCAGTATGTACAGAAGAGGAGTGTGGAGGGGATTACAGTGAGCAGTATGTACAGGAGAGAAGTGTGGAGGGTATGACAGTGGGTGATATGTACAGGAGAGAAGTGTATGACAGCAGGTACTATGTACAGGAGAGGAGTGTGAAGGGTATGACAGTGGGAAGTATGTACCAGAGAGAAGTGTGGAGGGTATGATGGGGCAGTATGTACAGGAGAGAAGTTTGGAGGGTATGACAGTGGGCAGTATGTACAGGAGAGGAATGGGGATGGTATGATAGTGGGCACTATGTATAGGAGAGGAGTGTGGAGGGTGCGACAGTGGGCACTATGTACAGGAGAGAATTGTATGACAGCAGGCACTATGTACAGGAGAGGAATGAGGGGGGTATGACAGTGGGTGCTCTGTATAGGAGAGGAGGGTATGATAGTGGTCACTATGTACAGGAGAGGAAGGATGTTTAGAGACTGCGTAGTGGTTAAGCGGGTCATACATGGATTGAAATTACACCAATTATGCAGAGACCAGCCATAGTTGATCTATGTATGGGCTAGCTGGTTTTACACAAGTCAATCTATTAATCGACTTGAGTACAACCAGCCTGTTTTTCCCAAAACAATCAGTGCTGCCAGCTATAGATAGCAACACTGATCATTGTACTCACTGGCAGAACACAATAACACTACAGGAGTGATTCCCCCATCTACAGGTCAGCAGGTAAGAGGGTGTGTAAGGACAGGCTGGGGAGAGATACCAGTCAGTGGCTGGGTAGGCACTGGCTAGTATCAGAGCCAGATACACACAGGTTACATACGTCGCGATCGTTAGAGCGAGAGCAATAATTCTAGCACTAGACCTCCTCTGTAACTCTAAACATGTAACCTAAAACATTTTTAAAGCATCGCTTAGGATACCAAAAAAAATCGTGCTAACTTTAGTGCTTTTTTTAAATTAATTACGGTATTATTACGGTTATTATTAAATAACGGTTTATTTCCAAAAATTTTTTTGAAAACTTGCTGCGCAAATACAGTACCGTGCTAGAGCTGCACAATTAATCGTTAAAAAATTGTAATCTCGATTCAACCCTCCTGACATCTCTAATGCAGAGTTTGCTTTCATATAACAAGTGAAGAGACTTTCAGCTGTCAAAAGAAAGTATCTGGGCAGTCTTCTAAGTTCTTATCAGGAAACATTGTAACTAACGCTTTCTTCTTATATCAAAGGGATAAACTTCTGTGTGTAAAGAAAATATCCGTCAGTCTGCCAAGTTTGTAAACAACATGAAACATTGTAACCAACTTCCTTTTTAGATCAAACTTCTGTGTGCAAATGCAAGAAATGTAACCACTTAAAGTCCAACACTTGTTACTTAAGTAAAAAACAATATTTTTTGCTAGAAAATTACTTGGAACCGCCAAACATTATATATATATATTTTAGCAGAGACAAAAATGGCAATTGCTGCAATATTTTATGTCACGCTGCATTTGCCCACTTTAATGAATAATAAAAACCATAAAAACAAAACAGTAAAGTTAGCCCATTTTTTTTTTTCATTTTAATGTGAAAGATGATGTTATGAATTGTGAGAGAATCGTCATCTATCTTCTAAGCAAAAAAAATTGCAATTGTCATTTTAGCCAGAATCGTGCAGCTCTATACCGTGCAACATAAAAAGTTACAGAGACCACCATAGAGTAATTTTCTAGCAAAAAACAAATGATTTTTTTTCTCAGTCTGCTGCAGTGTGTCAGCTTGTATTTATAATGGCCGCTCTGTAAGTAGCTTCTGACAGGCTGTGCAAGCAGGCCCGTATCTCCAGAACCATAAATGATAGCCATCCCATATTTTGACTGGTAGTGGGGTAGGTCTTCAACTGCCTTCCCCCCCCAAATGTGGGGTTTATGTGACCTCTGGTCGTCGAGCTACAACCCCCGAAGTCAATCTTCTTTTTTTTTTTAAGATTTTTTTTTTTTTTTTTGGGCAAATGGGCCTATCTTGAGAAAGGGGCTTGGAGCTGCAGCTCCAACAGCCCCTATGTTAGTCCGGCCCTGTGTTTGAGAGTCCTCCCACACTATCTCTCAGACGACCTGCCAGTACCTTGGGCTCAGGCCGGCGGTGGACACCATGAAACCCCCTCGCAAGCTGAGTGTCACCCTTTACTAGTTCACTTCCCTCCCGCCTGTACTGTACTCACACATGTTCTGGGATTCTGGAGAGGAGACAAGGACAGCATCACAGCATGCAGCCGTGCCGGCTCCTCCCCCACTGTCCCCGCACATTGCATTGAGCACGCAGAGGAGATCCTGGAGGGATCCCCAGTCTGCTTCTGCCTTACTCCCTCCTCCCCCATTCTCCCTGCACATCGTATTGAGCAAAGGAGATCTTGGAAGGGAAGGAGGAAACCACCGCGCCCCTCTCAATGTGGCGCCAGTCTGAGCCGGGTGTTACCCTCTGGCGGGTGTCACCTGGGTTCGGGCCGCACCCCCCTAGCAACGCCTCTGGGTTTAAGTGCACTGTATTGAAGTGGTTAAATAATGTTCCTAGTACAATAAAGTACATCTTTTATTTATTTATATATATATATAAATAACTATAAAAAAATCATATATATATAAAAGATGTACTTTATTGTACTAGGAACATTATTTATCCACTTCAATACAGTGCACTTTTATATAAATAACTATAAAAAAAAATCATATATATATATATATATATATATATATATATATATATATATATATAAAACATTTTTTAATAAATATTAATAAATAATAAAATTCGAATAAATAATTAAATTCTAATAAATAACTATAAAACAATATATATATATATATATATATATATATATATATATATATATATATATATATATATATATATATATATATATATATATATATATTATGGCTGTTACTGATTAAAAAATTTCGTGTTCGATTATTTTTTTTTTTTTTACTTGACTAATTTCGATGAATTATAACGCACATACAGATCTAACTACTTTTAGCTGATCTCCTTGCATTGCAACTCTGCATTAGTCAGTGGTAAATGTGGTATACACTATATACAATCACACGTCACTAGTTAGTTTCCACAATCCATGACTTACACAAATACATTTTAAATTCAAACTGTAGCACTGACGTAAGTCATTTTTTCTTTATTAAACTTTAAGAAAAACTTAGAAAGTTAGTTTAACTTTAATTATAAAACTTCTCTAGTATATTGACTGTCAGTCACTTTATAGTAGGCATCGCTTTAGCCAGTCACACAAACAAACTAGAGTGTTTACATTTTCTGGAAGCAGACATGATCGCGATTTATTGACAATATACCCTGAAGAACTGAACAGTTTTTCCCACGGAACAGATGTTGCCGATACACAAAGAATTGTCTTCACAAAACTGCTTAGACAGGAAAACGATTGGTTATTTTTTGCCCCCTTTCCCCCTGATGCATCCTCCTGCTCCACAGATGCAGGGGTACCTCAATCCAATGGGCGCAGTTTGCTTGCATCCAGCAGGGTAAGTCTCACTGTCCAGGCTGTCCGGTGACGTCAAGAATTTTGATTGATCAAAAGAATTAAAGATTAATCGAGGAATTAATCTTTAATTTCCCCAGCCCTAATATATATATATGTATATATATAATTTTTTTATACATAAAATTTTTAAGCAAACGCTTTGTGTCAGTGAAAAAAAATACCTCCCTGTTAATTTGGTCAATAAAATAAAGATTTAAAAAAAGGAAAAATGTAATTTATTTAACAAAACAAGTGAAAAAAATATATATAGAAATTTAAATCTCTCGGGGACGAAGGAGTTAATTAGAACTATAAGGGGTTAGGAAGGAATATGCTTTTTATGTATATATATATATCTCCTATTTTGATTTATAACTCTTCTTTAGCGTAAACTAAGCCGTGGTTTAGGTCTGTTGGTCATTATTTTATGTTCATTTGCTGTTTTAGGGTCCGAACATCATCCCAGCAGACATCATCTTCATAGTGAAGGAGAAGCCTCACCCGCGCTTCGTCAGACAAGGGGATGATTTGATCCACACGGCGAACATCGAACTTGTGAAGGTAAAGGTTGCGTCACTTTCTGACCAAATAGTCATTTGTAGAAGAGAAGCCGAGATCTTAACAACAATCCCGATAATCCAGTTTATTTATCACAGCAGTTTAGAAACAATCAACATGTTTCAGGAGCTCTGAAGACTTCATCAGGGCTTGGCAACGCTGGATTGGAAAAGAAGGTCCCTGCAAAGAAGTTTAGGAATCTTGAAGTTATTTTTAAAATGATGAAGATTTTTAAATCCTGAGTTTAGTCAAAATAAATAAATAATCAGCACAAGGGATGGCTATGTGCTGGTGGCTGCTACGTTGAAATCTGAAGTCCTCTGCACCCCCCATATCCCCAAAACCATAATCTTCTAATCCTGCGGGGATTCATAGAATTGGCTGGACCTGTCACAGTGCTGACTATGCTCGCCTTTTCTGCCCCCCCCCCCCCCAATCCATTCATAGAAGCTGTACTATCACCATTAATGAAAAGCGTTCTATGAATGGAGGAGCTGGTCCTTTCATTCATCTACCCTTCCTCCATCCATAGAGCATTTTTTATGGATGGAAGCTATGGCTTCTATGAATGGAGGAGTGGGGATGGAAAGGGTGAGCATAGTCTTTATGAGTGCCTGTCACAGGTCCAGCACTTGTATTAATCCCTGCAGCACCGGAAGATTACAACTGCTGGGGTGGGGGGCGGAGGACATTGGATTTCAGCCATCAACACAAGGGACACTTTGCATTGAATGTAAGTCCCGTCCCTTGTGCTAATGTTTTTATTTTTAATGTTTGACTTTGATTATACCTGAATCTACCAGCATATTGGACTCCTGTTCTCACCTGTGCAGCAGCACTCACAGTGGATGAGGAAAGGGCAGCACTGGGAGCCATTCATGAGTTCTGCTTGCACAAGTGATTACAGGGAACTTGCTGACAGGTAACACCACCATACCATTGCAGCTGCTCCTCTTCCTTCAGCAGCAGGGAGGTAACAGCACCAGGGTCATGGATAAGGAGGTACCACCAGTCCTCCTGTACAGGGCTCAGGCCAGCAGGGGGACCCAGTCAGCTGGGTGAATTGGATGTGGCCAGGGAGGGTAACGGCACAGCGGGGAGGGAAAATTACTGAACCCTGTTCCCTGTATGTCTCTCTCTGCAGCAGTTGAAAGTCAGTTTCTTCTCCTCTCCCTCTCAGGGGCTTTTAGCTGCTGCAGAGAGAGCCATACAGGGGATTGGTTCCAGTAATTGCCCCCTCAGTGCACATCACACTCCCTGTGCATATGTTTCCCCCTGCTGCTCAGGCCCCCTAGTGCTGCTGGCTTATCGCCTCTCCTTCTTACCAACAATATGATCCTTCAGGATGGAGAGTGGGGGAAGGGTCCGATAAATATATCACATTTACCAGCCCCTACCTTTCCTGAATGAACACAATGAGTGATCAGCGCCGACCACTCTTTGTGTTCATTCATAACTGAAGCCTAGTAAAGTATTTTTTTTTTGGCTGGGGGGCCTGTCAGGTTGACTGTATGGGGCCCCTGTGGTTTCTAATTGCAGCTGCTTCTCTTCCTTCAGCAGCAGGAAGGAACACCACCATGCTGTCACGGTCCCTCCTCTTTCTTCAGAAGCGGGCAGACCTTTGAGAACTTTCAGAATGCGGCACCAGGCCCATGCTGAAAGCCCAGGTCGGTGTGATAACACCCCCCAGAGGACAGGTCCAATATAGGCCTGGGCTCACATAGCATGGGTTCAATTATATTGGAAGATGACGAGCGGAACTGTGACCACTTGTCGCACAATCACATCCATGTCTGTCATTGTGTTCAAGTGGTTTTACCCAGGTCCTGGCTGCAGCTGTCAGCTATAACCCGGTATTAAGATTTTCAGCTGGAGTTTTTCTAACCTGTAAAAGTGATCAGAGCAGTTGATTAGCCACTGGATGACCTATACAAGCAGCGGGAGGGGTTGTGCCGCTCTCCTGTGCAGTTTTATTGTTTCTCTGACTTACCCGTCTCACCGGGGGGTCCAGGATCTGATCCGAGGGCTGGTGCGGCTGGCCAGAGTTGATTGGGGATCAGAGCATCTCCGAACATCCCTATGTTTTTTGTTTTTTTCAGTATGATGCTTTTAGGTAGAGAAGAGACCTGGATAGACCTCAAATGTCTCCATAAAGAGGACCTGTCATGCTTCATCACCTATGTGTTTTGGGGTGCTTTTTTACAGAAACGCACTACAGTTCATTTCACATGGTTTCCTATGGGACACGTTCACATCTATGCTTTTTTCCAGCCACTGCATTTTTAGAAAGAGTCGGGGACTCTGACAATTGCGCGGTTGTGCGACGTGGCTCCCAAACAAAATTGGCGTCCTTTCCCCCCCCCCACAAATAGAAATTTCTTTTGGTGGTATTTGATCACCTCTGCGTTTTTTTATTTTTTGCGCTATAAACAAAAATAGAGCGACAATTTTGAAAAAAATGAATATTTTTTACTTCTTGCTATAATAAATATCCCCAAAAATATATAAAAAAAAAAAAAAAAATTTCCTCAGTTTAGGCCGATACATATTCTTCTACCTATTTTTGGTAAAAAAACAAAAAAGCAATAAGCGTTTATTGATTGGTTTGCGCAAAAGTTATAGGGCCAGATCCACAGAGCTAGTACGCCGGTGTATCTCCTGATACGCCGGCGTACTTTCAAATTTCCCGCGTCGTATCATCAAACCATGATACGGCGGTTTCGGGCTTCGATCCGACAGGCTTACGTCTTCGTACGCCTTCGGATCTACGCTGCAATCTTTTTGCGCCCGCTGGGTGGAGTTCGCGTCGTTTTCCGCGTCGGGTATGCAAATTTGCTTTTTACGGCGATCCACGAAGTTGCGATCGGCCGTCGCATTCTCTAACGTCGTTGCTAGTCGGCTTTTTCCGGCATATAGTTAGACTTGCCATGTTAAGTATGGCCGTCATTCCCACGTCGAATTTAAATTTATTTTTTTACGCTACTATAAAAAAAAAATTACGTTACGACGTAATTTCACGCAATGCACGGCGGGAAATTTCTGAACGGAGCATGCGCAGTTCGATCGCCGCGGGGATGCGCCCAATTTAAATGATTTATGCCCCCTAATGGCGTATTTCGGTTCCGCCGCGAGAAATACACTACGCCACCGTACCTTATGGGCCGAAATCTTCCTGGATTCGACTTAGAGCCAGGTAAAATACAGCGGTGTAGTGTATCTCTGATATTCTGCGCCAGGGCAATTGTATGTGGATCTGGCCCATAGTGTTTCCAAAATAGGGGTTAGTTTTATGGCATTTTTATTAATGTTTTTTTTTTTTACTAGTATTGGCAAATTTTTGGGACCATTGGCATTTTTATAGTGATCAGTGCTATAAAAATGCATTGGATTACTATAAAAATGCCACTGGCAGTGAAGGGGTTAACACTAGGGGGCGAGGAAGGGGTTAAGTATGTTCCTGGGTGTGTTCTAACTGTAGGGGGGGATGGGACTGACTTGGGTAAATGACAGATCGCTGTTTATACATTGTATTAACAGACGAACAGTCATTTCTCCCCCTGACAGGACCGGGAGCTGTGTGTTTACACACACACCTACCGGTCCTCACTCTTCTGTAACGAGCAATCGCGGGTGCCCGGCGGTGATCGCGCCTCTATTGGCTGAATCGTGAGACGACGTATAGCTCTACGTGATCTCGCCCAGTCGAGCCCACCTGCTGCCGTATAACTGCGGCGGCTGGTCAGCAAGTAGTTAAATGCAAAACGCTGCTTTTTGTTTGTAGATGCAGCGTGAGGTCGGCTCTCTTGCCCCAGCCAACGTGTCATCTTTTTATATTTGACTAAAAAATTGGTTTCTATAGTGTATTTTGTCCCCAAAAAAATTTGCCTTTGAAAAACTGCTGCACATGTACTGTGTGACAAAAATTGCAATGGCCACTATTTTATTCTCTAGGTCCTCTGCTAAAAATAAAATGTATAATGTTTTGGGGGTTCTAAGTAATATTTTAGCAAAAAATACAGGTCTGCTCTTCAAGTTAGAAGAGAACAATATTTAAAGGGGTTGTAAAGGAATTTTTTGTTTCCCCTAAATAGCTTCCTTTACCTTAGTGCAGTCCTCCTTCACTTACCTCATCCTTCCATTCTGCTTTTAAATGTCCTTATTTCTTCTGAGAAATCCTCACTTCCTGTTCTTCTGTCTGTAACTCCACACAGTAATGTGAGGCTTTCTCCCTGGTGTGGAGAAAGCCTCTTGAAGGGGTGAGCAGGAGTGTCGGGACACTCTCTACGTTGCAGATAGAGAAAGGAGCTGTGTGTTAGTGGGCGTCCTGACTCTCCTGCTCGCCCCCTCAAGAGGCTTTCTCCACACCAGGGAGAAAGCCTTGCATTACTGTGTGGAGTTACAGACAGAAGAACAGGAAGTGAGGATTTCTCAGAAGAAATAAGGACATTTAAAAGCAAAATGGAAGGATGAGGTAAGTGAAGGAGGACTGCACTAAGGTAAAGGAAGCTATTTAGGGATTTATTTTTTCCTTTACAACCCCTTTAAGTTTTTGTTGTACCCTTCGTACAATATTTCTAATATAGCATTCTTGTCATATTAAGATTATATTTCTTATAGAGAATTATACAGGGGGAGTCGCCCCCTATCTATGTATCTGGTAGTGCAGTCGGGCTGCACACAAGCTGAGATACGATTAATTGGCCATAAAGAAGGTTCCTTGATTCCAATCCTGTGATCTGACCTGGAAGGGGAACAGTAAAGCAGAGTCACTTTTCAGTACATATAGCAGGAATGGCGATCATCATTTGTGACTGCTGGGGGGATTTCACAACGTACAATCTCTATGAAAAGCGACCCCCTGGTGGGATCTGTGCCCGGGACTTCAGTGCAGAAAAAGCTAATAAATACAATCGTAGCTGTCCGTGTTACTAAAATGAACTTGTGTAGAGAATGTGAGAGTTCAGATCGGGGAACCGGATGAGCAGAAATGGGTCATTGAGGGAAATCAGCGTGAAAAATACAGTAAAACTGCGGAGAAAAATGCGTAACGTGATGAAAATGAGAAGAGAGAGGTCATTACTGGCAGGACAAAGAGCTTATTCAGGATGACCGGAGAGAGACCTAGAAGGAAATTATCTGTCACATTTCTCATTCATATTATGTAAGGAATACATCTCTTACAGGAACGACCCTCCCCCACCGGGAAATCCTCCCACTGCTATAGAACGATGGGAGTCACTGCTGCTTGGCCAATCGGAGGGTCAGAGTTCACATGACGCTTGACAACTTTCCGACCTCACACCTATCTCTTGGCTGGCAGCATCTGTTGGACCTTAGGTCACCCCTAACACTTGGACCCCAGAACTCAGCACAGTGATGGCGGGAGCCCCTCATAATGGGCACAGAAAGTGTACAGACCTGGGAACTCGGCACAGTGATGGCGGGAACCCCTCATAATGGGCACAGAAAGTGTGCAGACCCAGGAACCCAGCACAGGGAAAATCGGAAACCCCTCATAATGGGCACAGCAGACCCAGAAACTAAGAACAGGGGAAATTGAAACCCCTCATATTGGGTACAGCAAGTGTGCAAACCTGAGAACTGGAGGGATGGTGGCAGCCCCTCACAAAACTTGTACAGTCCCAGAAGCTCATTGTGGGAATAACTCATGTTGGGTAGAGCAGGTGTGCAGACCCGGGAACTCCCTACAGTAATGGTAGGAGCCCCTCATAATGGGAACAGCAGGTATAAAGACCCAGGAACTTAGCACAGGGATGGTGGGAACCCCTCATAATGGGCACAGCAGGTGTACAGACCCGGGAACTCGGCACAGGGAAATCGGAACCCCTCATATTGGGTACAGCAAGTGTGCAAACCTGAGAACTGGAGGGATGATGGCAGCCCCTCACAAAACTTGTACAGTCCCAGAAGCTCATTGTGGGAATAACTCATAACAGCAGGTGTGCAGACCCGGTAACTCCCTACAGGGATGGTGGGAACCTCTCATAATGGGCACAGCAGGTGTGCAGACCCGGTAACTCCCTACAGGGATGGTGGGAACCCCTCATAATGGGCACAGCAGGTGTACAGACCTGGGAATTCAGCACAGGTATGGTGGGAACCCCTCATAATGGGCAAAGCAGGTGTACAGACCCAGAAACTCAACACAGGGATGGAAGGAGGCCCTCATAATGGGCACAGCAGGTGTACATACCCAGGAATTCAGCACAGGGATGGTGAGAACCCCTCATAATGGGCACAGCAGGTGTACAGACCCAGGAACTCAGCACAGGTATGGTGGGAACCCCTCATAATGGGCAAAGCAGGTGTACAGACCCAGAAACTCAACACAGGGATGGAAGGAGGCCCTCATAATGGGCACAGCAGGTGTACAGACCCAGGAACTCAGCACAGGGATGGTGGGAACCCCTCATAATGGGCACAGCAGGTGTACAGACCCAGGAACTCAGCACAGGGATGGAAGGAGGCCCTCATAATGGGCACAGCAGGTGTACAGACCCAGGAACTCAGCACAGGGATGGAAGGAGGCCCTCATAATGGGCACAGCAGGTGTACAGACTTGGGAACTTAGCACAGAGTTCTAAAAGGAAAGAGTACCCAACTACAAGCCAGCCTTGACCAACAAGCCACTATATTCACTAATGTAATTCCCCGAAGCTGATGGATGGATGGGTTGGGCTCTCTGTTTAACCAGTAGAAACTTTTATCTGTAAACCATCTGCACAATCGTTATATTTCAGCTCTGCGCCTTTTATGCGTTGACCAGCAGGGGGCGTTGTAGTACCATGTTAACAGTTATCTTGCATGTTGTGTTTTGGACTCTGACCAGCAGGGGGCGCTGTATTACTGTGTTAATAATTATCTCTCCTGCTGTGTTCCAGGCTCTGACTGGCTGTACTGTGGAAGTCGAGACATTAGACGAGAGAATATTGAATATCCCCATAAATGATATTGTGCAGTAAGTATTTGCATCATGTATGGGTGACCCAAAGACAAAGAGTCAGAGACGGGCCTAAAATACTTTTAAAATAACGTGAGTACTAAGCGCAGGGACCTTGTGATACCCCCATGTACCTGTATAAAGGAGGTCATTTATATGTAGATTGGTTTAGGTATCACCAAAGGGTGGCAAGCGATTCGGATTCATTGGATTGAACCGTATGGCAATAAATGAAAATACTATTTTAAATAAAAGATACTTTTAGGCAGATCTTTATTAGATTGAGCAGAAATTAATAATAAAATTCTAAGAGCCGGTTCACACAGAGGCAACACGACTTTCAGCGCGAATTTGGGAGGCAACTTGAACACGACTTGAGTGTGAATCGCAACGTGACTTACAACATGACTTGAGGTCGCCTCCAGGAGGGGGAAACTGCACGCCAAATTTTAAATAAAAAAGCGGCATGGGTTCCCCCTCCAAGAGCATACCAGGCCCTTAGTCTGGAATGGATTTCAAGGGTAACCCCCTACGCTGAAAAAACAGCGTGCGGTCCCCCCCCCCAAATCCATACCAGACCCTTATCCGAGCATGCAGACTGGCCGATCAGGAAAGGGGTGGGGACGAGCGAGCGCCCCCTCCCCTCCTGACCTATACCAGGAGGCATGCCCTCAACATGGGGGGTTGGTGCTTTGGGGCAGGGGGACGCCCTGCGACCCTCAACCCCAAAGCACCTTGCCCCCATGTTGATGGGGACAAGGGCCTTTTCCCGACAACCCTGGCCATTGGTTGTTGGGGTCTGCGGGCGGGGGGCTTATCGGAATCTGGGAGCCCCCAGATCCTGGCCCCCCACCCTATGTAAATGAGTATGGGGTACATCGTACCCCTACCCATTCACCTGTTGGAAGAAAAATGTCAAAAAAGTAGTTTATTAGGGGGTCTTCTTCCGACTTCTCCCTTCTGCTGGGTACCACCGCTGTTTTCTTTTAGATTGTTTACCAGCGGGGGCCCGGTCTTGTCCCTTCGTCCGACTTCAGGGGGGTCTTCGTCCGACTTCAGGGGGGTCTTCGTCCGACTTCAGGGGGGTCTTCTTCCGACTTCAGAGGGGGTCTTCTTCCGACTTCAGAGGGGGTCTTCTTTAGACTTCAGGGGGGTCTTCTTTAGACTTCAGGGGGGGTCTTCTTTAGACTTCAGGGGGGGTCTTCTTCCGACTTCAGGGGGGTCTTCTTCCGACTTCAGGGGGTCTTCTTCCGACTTCAGGGGGTCTTCTTCCGACTTTAGGGGGGGTCTTCTTCCGACTTTAGGGGGGGTCTTCTTCCGACTTCAGGGGGGGTCTTCTTGTGACTTCGGGGGGGTCTTTTTCCGACTTCGGGGGGGGGGTCTTCTTCCGACTTCTCCACTCTCTTCTCCCAGTCTCCGGTTCTTTTTCCCTTCTGTCGGGCTCCACCGCTGTCTTCTTTCAGCTTTTTCACCAGCGGGGGCCCATGTTGAGGGCTTTTTACTTTTTAGGATTATTACTTTTTTATGCTCGTAAGTCTGTAGTATGGAAGGCTTTGTCCGCACCCTCAACACATTTTTGGAAGAGGTTAATGAACTCGACTCTGCCACTATACAAGGCTACTTACCTGTCCCGTGGCTGTGCTAAGAAATTCCATAAAATATGGGGCATCTGGATGGAATCCCTGTCTACTAATGCAGACTCGATGGGCGATTAGTAATGCTCTATTAATTACCTGTAACGGCTCAAGTGACATCTCTGAACTTGTAGGCTTCCTTGGTCAATAGTTATGGGGGGAGGGGGGAATGGGTATATGTAATGTGTACTTCACTTCTTTTATGTGGAGTATCTGTGGAAATAGAAGAATACTCCAGATCAGGCGTCTCCAAACTTTTCAAACAAAGGGCCACTTTGTTTTCCTTCAGACTTTAGGGGGGCCGGATTGTTGCCAACAGAGGCAGAAAATGTCACAGGCCCGTCATCAGGGAGAATAAATATGGCCTCAGGGTTGGTGATCAATGGGAGGAGTAGTGTCCCTATTAGTAGGAGGAATAGTATCCCAACATTGGTATCCATAATATAAAAAAATGCCCCATTGTTGGTCTCAGTGCGAGGAATCGTGCCCCAAGGGCCGGATAAAAGCTACCAAAGGGCCACAGTTTGGAGACCCCTGCTCTAGATAATCTGCACAGGTGGTTAAGCGTATAGTAGTTTAGTTGTTTATTATTATTTTAGTTGTGTGTGACCGAGCCTGGGTATGCCCAATAGGCTCTGTATTGTGTCGTTTGTTTAAAAAAAAAAAAAAACGATGGGCCAGATCCACAGACATGAGCGGATCTTTGTGCGGGCGTATCTTCTTTACGCTACTCCGCCGCAACTTAGAGAGGCAAGTGATGTATCCACAAAGCACTTGCGTCCTAAGTTATGGCGGCGTAGCATAAATGGGCCGGCGTAATTCAAAGTAGGCAGGTAGGGGGCCTGTTGTATTTAAATTAAGCGTGACCCCATGTAGATGCATGTCCGTACGAACGGCGCATGTGCCGTCCGTGGACGTAACCCAGTGCGCATGCTCCGACTCGCGTAGGATCGAATTCCTAAGATACGTCGAAAACTGCCTCCGACGTGAACATAACTTACGCACAGCCCACGACTTGCGCATACGACGTAAAATTTGACGCTGTTCCGACGTCCATACGTTAACATGACTTACCCCTGCTTTATGAGGGGTAAAGTTACGCCGGTCGTACGCCTTGCGTAAACTGTGTATACTGATACACCAGGCGCAACTACGTTCGTGGATCGGCGTATCTAGGTCATTTGCATATTCGACGCGGAAAATCGACGGAAGCGCCCCTAGCAGCCAGTGTATATATGCACCATAGATACGGCGGCGTACTAAGACTTACGTCGGTCGGATCTATCCCACATTCAGGCGTATCTTGTTTTGTGAATACAAAACAAAGATACAACGGTGCATCGTATAACTTACGTGGCGTATCAATAGATACGCCGCCATAAGTTCTTTGTGGATCTGGCCCTCTAAAACTATAAAAACAACTTTAAAAAAATAAAAAATAAATTGTCCTTATTTCTTCTGAGAAATGCTCACTTCCTGTTCTTCTGTCTGTAACTCCACACAGTAATGCAAGGCTTTCTCCCTGGTGTGGAGTGTCGTGCTCGCCCCCTCCCTTGGACTACAGGAGAGTCAGGACGCTCTCTACATTGCAGATAGAGAAAGGAGCTGTGTGTTAGTGGGCATCCTGACTCTCCTGTATTCCAGGGAAGGGGGCGAGCACGACACTCCACACCAGGGAGAAAGCCTCGCATTACTGTGTGGAGTTACAGACAGAAGAACAGGAAGTGAGGATTTCTCAGAAGAAATAAGGACATTTAAAAGAAAAAATGGAAGGATGAGGTAAGTGAATGAGGACTGCACTAAGGTAAAGGAAGCTATTTAGGGGGGGGGGGGGGGATTGTACCTTTACAACCCCTTTAACCACTTCCATACAGGGCACCTATACACCTTCAGTTCCCGCCCAGACCAATTTTTAGCTTTCAGTGCTGTTGCACTTTAAATTACAATTGCGCGGTCATACTACACTGTACCCAAACTAAATTTTTATCATTTTGTACCCACAAATAGAGCTTTTTTTTGGTGTTATTTGATCACCTCTGGGATTTTTATTTTCTGTGAAAAAAAAAAAAAATTACCGAAAATTCAGAAAAAAAAAATGTTTTTTTTTGTTTCCGTTATAAAACATTGTAAATAAGTAAGTTTTCTCCTTCACTATGGGCACTGATGGTACTGCACTGACTGGCACTGATAAGGTGGCACTGATGGGCACCGATGAGGTGGTATTGATGGGCACCAATATGCGGCACTGATGGGCGGCACGGATGGGCACTGATAGGCGGCACGGATAGGTGGCACGGATGGGCAGGGATAGGCGGCACGTATGGGCAGGGATAGGCGGCACGTATGGGCAGGGATAGGCAGCACGTATGGGCAGGGATAGGCGGCACGTATGGGCAGGGATAGGCAGCACGTATGGGCAGGGATAGGTGGCACGTATGGGCAGGGATATGCGGCATGGATGGGCACTGATAGGCGGCATAGATGGGCACTAACTAATGTGTTGTACTAATGGATGCCAATCAGTGCCAAACAATGCCTGCCAATCAGTGATGCCCATTGTGGGCACTGATTGGCATCCATTGTGGCACTGATTGGCATCCATTATGTGTCATCCCTGGTGGTCTAGGGTGACATACCTTTGTTTTAAATCCCTGGTAATCTAGTGGAATCCCTGGTGGTCCAGTGGGCATCCTCGGGGGGGGGGGGGGGGCTGTGGTGATAATCGATCAGCACAAACCCCCCTCCTGTCAGAGGAGCAGCCGATCGGCTCTCCTCTACTCGCGTCTGACAGACGCGAGTGAGGAAAAGCCGATTACCGGCTTTTCCTGTTTACATCGTGATCAGCCGGGATTGGACACGGCTGATCACGTGGTAAAGTGTCTCCATCAGAGACACTTTACCTAGATCGGTGTTGCGGGGTGTCAGATTGACACCCTGCAACAACGATTGCCGCGATGCGCACCCCCGGGGGTGCGCAGCAGCTCAATATCCTGAGGACGTCATATGACGTCCAGTCAGGATTAAGCAACCACTTTGCCGCCGTCAATCTGTCATTGGTGGGCGGCAAGTGGTTAAGAACCAGCTCTCAATTTTTTGATGCTGGAAATTCCGACAGAAAAAGTCTGATGCGGCCTACACACGGTCGGAATTTCCAACCAAAAGCTCACATTGAACTTTTCTTGTCGGAAATTCCAACCGTATGTAGGCGGCATAAGAAACAGTTGTGTGATCTACAATAAGTTAGGGTGTAGATTTGTTCCAGCTGATCCAGGGTGGCCCTTTACCAACTCTGTTCATTCACCTTCCTTGTCCACACCCCCCACTACTGCTGCCTGATAAATGTGCCACTAACACCCCGCCCCAAATACCAGTTGGCAGGACAGTACTAGGCTCTCTTTTATTAGGTTCTGTTAGCCTTTCTGTCTAGTGAAAGGGTTGGTGCTGCACCTGTGCTCAATGCACGCAGGTGCAGTACAGTGGTGGGCTCTATATAGTTACATAATAGGCAAGGTTGAAAAAAGACACAAGTCCATCAAGTCCAACCTATGTGTGTGATTATATGCAGGCCCGTTGGAACAGGACAGGCAAAGCAAGCAATTGCTTGGGGCCCCGAGCTGGCCTGGGGCCCCCAAGCAGAGCCCTTGCCTTGCCACACTGTCAGCGGCACTGCTAGCCAGTAGGGGGGGGGCGGGCCGCACCGGGTGACACCAACACCGGCCACCCGCTGCTTCACGCTGTGTGCCTCACGCTCGCTTGCGGCTCCCGCTGCGTCCCTCAGCGGAGCGTGAAGAAAGCCGCCGCCCCCTCCTCTGTTTACATCGAGGAGGAGGAGGAGCCCGCACTCGAGCAACACACCGCTGAGTGAATCTTCCGCTCTGTTCTGAGGTCTGAAAGGTAAGGGGGGGCGTCTGCACTAGGGGGGGGGGTTTCTGCACTAGGTGGGGTTTCTGCACTAGGGGGGGGGGTTTCACTAGGGGGGGTTTCTGCACTATGGGGACACTTGCTGTGGGGGGGACTCTGATGGGGACACCTGCTGTGGGGGGGGGGGGGGCTCTGATGGGGACACCTGCTGTGGGGTGGGAGGGGGGAGTAAGAAGTATGTTGTATTTAGTTATTGTGCACTTTTTTATTTTTATTAATTAATTTTATGGTACAGTGGTGTTTTTTGCAAATGTTTAATTGTTCGTATTTGGATCGCTGTGCTGTGGTTTTTGTAGGCTTTGTGGGCGTGTGTGTGTGTGGGGGGGGGTGGGGGGTTTGGGGGCCTCCATGTCCATTTTGTTTGGGGCCCCAAATTCCTTCAAACAGCCCTGATTATATGTCAGTATTACATTGTATATCCCTGTATGTTGTGGTCGTTCAGGTGCTTATCTAATCGTTTCTTGAAACTATCAATGCCCCCCACTGAGACCACCGCCTGTGGAAGGGAATTCCACATCCCTTCTGCTCTTACAGTAAAGAACCCTCTACATAGTTTAAGGTTAAATCTCTTTTCTTCTAATTTTAATGAGTGGCCATGTCTCTTATTAAACGCTCTTCTACAAAAACATTTTATCCCTATTCTGGGGTCACCTGTACGGTATTTGTAAATTGAAATCATATCCCCTCTCAAGCGTCTCTTCTCCAGAGAGAATAAGTTCAGTGCTCACAACCTTTCCTCATAACTAATATCGTCCAGACACTTTATTAGCTTTGTTGCCCCTCTCTGTACTCGCTCCATTTCCAGCACATCCTTCCTGAGGACTGCTGCCCAGAATTGACAGCATAACCTAGGTGCGGCCGGACCAGAGTTTTGTAGAGCGGGAGAATTATTGTTTTATTTCTGGAGTTAATCCCCTTTTTAATGCATCCCAATATTCTGTTGTTTTGTTAGCAGCAGCTTGGCATTGCTGAGCCTATCATCTACTAGGACCCCCAGGACTTTTCCCATCCTAGATTCCCCCCGATATGAGCTGTGGCTAATTCAAGCCTCACACACATCCTGGCCATGTCTCATCCTCAGTAACCGGTTGCTCATTCCTTTGGTAACCCGGTGCTGCCAACAAGTGTTTAAAGGTCTTCAACTTTACGACGGGTAGCACCAAGTGGGAGAAGTTTTAACTAGTATAGTGGGTTTAGGTTCCCCTAATGGCATGCAGTGGGTAGATCTTTACAGATCCTATGAAATATAATACAAATGTGATTTTTCAAGTACATAAATTGTCCCGTTTTCAATGCTGTCTTGTTGTATAGACACCCCAATGATATGAATTTCTTCCCTCCACAGCCCCAAGTACAGTAAGCTGGTTCCCGGGGAAGGCATGAGGCTGGTCGGTGACCCCAGTCTGAAGGGTGACCTCATCATCCAGTTTGATATTCAGTTTCCGGAGCACCTGACACCAGAGAAGAAGCAGCTCCTTCGCAAAGCCCTCGCGTCCTCGCCCACCTAACAATGAAATTCACAGATTGAGATTATTTAAATGTTTTTTCAGTAAACAATAAAATATTAGAAGAATGAGTGTCAATGGATCACCAAAAATATGGTAAACGTCAACTTCATTCAAAGCGATGGAAGAAATGAGGTTACCTCTGTGTTTAGAAGATGAGATGTTAAAGGGTAAGACCACACAAGTGATATTCAAGTCATAGGAGGAGTTATGTGAGTCAGTCCGCGGCACGTTATGTACCCGGGATACTCCTACAGAGAGATCTTCTAGACAGTCTTCCCAACTCATTTGCTGTCCACTTGGGAGTTCTGGCAGTTTCCGCCCACTGGGATGTTGGGGACCCCTAATCATCAGGACAGCAGGTGTGAAGACCCAACAACACAACACAGGGATGGTGGGAACTCCTCATAATGGGCACAGCAGGTGTGGAGACCTGTCAGCTCGGTACAGGAATGGTGGGAACCTCCCCTAATGGGCACAGAAGGTGTGCAGACCCAAGAACTCTGCACAGGGATAGTGGGAACGCTTCAAAATGGGCACAGCAGGTGTACAGACCCGAGAACTCTGCACAGGGATGGTGGGAAATCATAATGGACACAGCAGGTGTACAGACCTGGAAACTCAGCACAGGGATGGTGGGAACCCCTCATAATGGGCACAGAAGGTGTACAGACCCAGGATCTCAGCACACGGATGGTGGGAACCCCTCATAATTGACACAGAAGGTGTACAGACCTGGGAACTCGGCACAGGGATGGTGGGAACCTCACACAATGGGCACAGAAGGTTTTCAGACCCAAGAACTCACAGGGATGGTGGGATCCACTTGTAATGGGCACAGAAGGTGTACAGACCTGGGAACTCGGCACAGGGATGGTGGGAACCTCACATAATGGGCACAGAAGGTTTTCAGACCCAAGAACTCAGCACAGGGATGGTGGGAACCACTCATAATGGGCACAGAAGGTGTACAGACCCAATAACTTGACACATGAATGGTGGGAACATATAATAGGCAGAGAAGGTCTGCAGACCCAAGAACAGGGTTGAGTTGAGTTGAGAGCGCACAGTAGGGCTACAGGCCTGAGAACTCAGCTAAAGAGTTACTTCTACAGGGATGGTAAGAACCCCTCATAATGGGCACAGAGGTGTGCAGACCTGGTAACTCAGCACAGGGACTGTGGGAACCCCTCATAATGGGCACAAAAGGTGTGCAGACCTGGTAACTCAGCACAGGGACTGTGGGAACCCCTCATAATGGGCACAAAAGGTGTGCAGACCCAATAACTCAACACAGGGATGGTGAAAAAATATAATAGGCACAGAAGGTCTGCAGACCCAAGAACACAGCACAGGGTAGAGTTGATTTGAGAGGGCACAGTAGGGCTACTGGCCTGAGAACTCAGCTAAAGAGTTCCTTCCACAAGGATGGTGGGAACCCCTCATAATGGGCACAGGAAGTCTACAGACCTGGGAACTCAGCACAGGGATGGTGGGAACCCTTCAAAATAGAAACAGCAGGTGTACAGACCCAGGAACTCAGTACAGGGATGGTGGGAACCCCTCATAATGGGCACAGAAGGTGCGCAGACCCAAGAACACAGCACAGGGATGGTGGGAACCTCTCATAATGGGCACAGAAATTCTGTAGACCCAGGAACTCGGCACAGGCATAATGGAAATCCCTCATAATGGACACAGAAGGTGTGCAGACCCGATGGGAACCCCGTATAATGGGCACAGCAGGTGTACAGGCCGGGGGAACTCAGAGCAGAGATCTCACCTAAAGAGTTCCTTCCAGGAATCTTTGCCTGCAGTGAAGAGGAAATTTTCCAGCAGGGCAGTTGTACGGATGTTGATTGGTAGATCCACTTCTGAACAACCACATGCCCCCCCCCATACATGGATTGAAATCCGTCCGCTCCCTGCTTAACCAGAGTCATCTATGACCAAGTTAAGTGTTAGGAGTGTAAGGCTCGGCTTCCTGTGTAGGCAGGCTGGTCTTCTGTTGCAGAACTAAATTTGCCTGAAGTTCCCCTCCAGGGACCCGTTCTTCTATGAAATGACTCTGTTTTGTTTTTTTCTGTAGGCCGCATCATCTTGTGGCTCCGTTCTTCCTTATTCAGATAATTATGTTGTATATCAACCACTAAATGACAGGTGCACTTTAGGTCTGTAGCAAAAAGTCATAATAAAACAATTTATGGAGTGGCGGGTGGAGGAAAACTGGACTTTGATTCTTGCAATAAATCAATCTTCATATTATTGCAGTGAAAACACACAAAGGTCGGTGAAGATGTTTTGCAGAACTTCTATTTCTTAGTATTAATTTGCTGCTTTCTTAGTAGAGCTGCCCTCTGTCAGCAATCCAGGATCTGATAACAGCTCCTGCTGCAAAATGAACAAACACAGGCAACATAAGGTGCGCAAAGATATTGGGGGTTATTTACTAAAGGCAAATCCACTTTGCACTACAAGTGCAGTCGCTGTGGATCCGAGGGGGACATGCAAGGAGAATAAAAAAAAAACAGCATTTTAGCTTGCACAGGATTGGATGATAAAATCAGCAGAGCTTCCCCTCATTTCAGATCTACCCCTCAGATTTACAGCGACTGCACTTCCAAGTGTACTTTGCACTTGTAGTGCAAAGTGGCTTTGCCTTTTGTAAATAATCCCCATAGTGTACTTTAGAACCAGTGATGTCATCACATCACCAAGTCTTCCATCTTCACTATGTAATGGAGGCAGATAATGGTTGGTAGGAGTTGCCTGCTGGGTGCTGTACCTCTGTACAGCACCCAGCAGGCAACTCCTACCAACCAGCTTCCTGAAGACATCACAGCACCCGGCCTCAGTTCTCCTATCAAGAACTCTAATGCCGCGTACACACGATCTTTTTTCGGGTTCTAAAAAATTAAGTTTTCTTTGAGGCCGGATTCACACCTATGCGAATTGGTTGCGGCTCAAACCGCATCTAATACGCAGAACATTTCTAAATACATTGTTTTCAATGAGGCTGGTTCACATATGTGCGATGCATTCGCACTGCGCATTGCAGAAAAAACGTGTGCAGATTTTATGCCTTGCGGTGCGGCTCAGGTGCGAATTCAGCCCCATTATCTTCTATGGGTACGCAGCTGATTCGCAGATGTGTTCAGTTCTCTTCAGGAATTTCTCTCATTCAGCTCAATACACTTCTCCCCCACTCTCCTCTCACCCAGAACTTCTCCCAGGTCTCCAAATTCGCAGCTAAAACGCAATGATCTGCTGAACACTTCTCTTATCTGCAGAGATTACAGAGCTGAAATTCGGACCGCACAAGTGTGCTTCCGGCCTTAATGTGATCAAAAACGATTGTGCGTGGGCTTCAGTTTAGATATGTGCGTTCCCGTTCGTAACGAATGTATTTTCGTACCCGCGGAATAATGTGTACATACGAAAAATGAAAACACCAAAATACGAAAACGACGGGATTACGAATGAGCCGCATAATGAACAAGCGCAAATACGAACGATACGACAATCTTACGAAAATACGACAAAACGGAACCAGCAAAAGAACGAAAATGACATCTATAACGAATGATTTGCATTCTGTATTTTAAATCCTTTTTCTGTTCGTATTTTCATTTGTGTGTTTTGTAAATCCGTTTTTTTTGGTCTGTTTGTAAATTTGTATACTCTATTCGTTTTTTGAATGGGCAGTGAGTGAATGTAGTTAGTGAATTAGCTTCTCTTTTGTGCCGAGTACAGTAAAGCCAAAAAAACTTTTCCGTGGATTTTCGTCTGAAGAGAGTTCAGTTGGCCCGACTTTTGAACCCAAAAATGGTTTTCTGATGGAGCTTACAAACGGATTTTTTTAAAACGAACGAAAAACTTTCGTTTTTATGTTTGTTGGCAAAAAAGTCTGACCAAGTGTACGGGGCTTAACAATAGTTAATATGGATGAGCCGCATGTTGAAAATGCCGAATCCCGAGATTTACGAAAGTACAAAATTACGAAAATTCACGAAAATTGTCTAACAAGAAACGACAATAAATTAAACAGAATAACGAATCATCCCGCATGTACCAAAATAAACGGTAACCAAAATACAAAACGATCAGAATAGCAAAAAATCAATGTGTCCCAGATTGCAGGTCTGTCCCGGGCACCTTAATTCCAGGACAATACAGTGTCCCGGAATGTAACTGACACAGCCATCCCCCAGGCCAATCTGATGCCCCCCAAAAAAAAGGCCACCACATCACCACTTTACTCACTGACAGTACTTGTCCTGGCCAGGAATGCCTGAAGGAGCACAATCCCGCCTCCTGCATGCAATTGGAGAAATCATAAATCCCGCCTCGTGTCCAATCACTGTGCTGTCATTCGTTACAGCACAAGCTGATTTTTGGGAAGGGAGGGGTGTCCCTGAATGGTAGTCTGGAATTGTGGTCACCCTACTACAGGCAGGGGTCAAGTCCTACGGGAACGAGTGTGAACGGCGTCCCTGCACTTTTTTTCACAGCAGGAACTCAGTTCCCTTTGCAGGACTAGAACAGCCGAGCCGCCCGAGCCATTCCTTCACTAAGCGGCGATGCCCAGCTCGCGTCACTGTCAGGGGCAGGCTAACCTTAGTAATCCTTTGTTACTGTCCGTTTCCTGTATATGGATTTATCACTTCCTCGATGCCACCAATGCTTTTGTCATTGTTCCCAGGAGAGTTATCGTAGGATTTAGAAAGAACTTGCTTACTAAATGTACAGTGGATCCAAAAAAAAACATGCAGTTTAGTAATTATGCATATGAGCATATCTTTTTTTTTGGGGTGGGGGAGTGGATCTTAGGTGGGAGTTCCCACACTTTTTCCCCCCCAGGACTACACCCCTGGCCCCAGGTAAGGATTACCTGTAGCTAAAATGAATATCTTAAACCTGTACAGTTTAGGAGATATTTACTTTGAATGCAGTCACATGCACTGTGAAGGCCCGGCAGCCGCTGCCGGGAAAAAGACTCTTGTGCACAGGAGTGACGTAATTGCGGCTCATTCCTCAGTACCGAAGCTGCAAACCTGGAACAAACATGTCAGTGCCCTCAGCGTGAACCAGGATCAGATGCCGAGGCCTCAATTTAAGGTAAGTATTTTATAATGAGCCAATATGCGCTGCATACTAGCTCATTTTGCTAAGGTCTTAAGTGTTTTTTTTTTCTTCAGTGCAGGCATACAATCGCTTTAAACTACACATGCAGTTATGTGCATTTGTGTACGTTTTGTCAGTAAGCATTTCACCGAATGTAGGTTTAAAGCATTTGTCAATGAACTGGCTAGCTCTGAGAACAAGGAAATATTCTCTCCAGCATAAAAGACAACTGAGCATGTGCACTTCAGCTACCCTGCCCATTAGCTGGCCTTCCCCAGATACAGTGCAGTAGGGGAGGATTTACGCATAAAGGATAAAAAACTGCTTATTTACACAATGCAGAGGATTAACCTCTTAAGTTCCACTGAGTATAACAAGTATCAGCCGGCCAGTTTCACCTTAATACAAAAAAAAGCTAATTGTCAGGGATCCAAGTCAGGGGTGTGCTGTGTGCAATTCCCCTGCCCATCCACCTTTTTTCCCCCCTGAGTGGAGGAAGTAAGCAGCAGTGGCCACTGATTGTTACTAGCCCTCGCTTCATTCTGGGGTTTGTAGGCAGGATGTGCAGCATATTAGGGGACGAATGGCGCTTTCTTTGGCTAGGGGACAGATCCATGAGTGCTCCACTGGTGGGCACTGATGAGGTGGCAGTGAATGACATTAGGGTGTACTGGTGGACACTGATGAGCTGGCACTGATGGGCACCAATGGATACCGATAAGCTACACCCCACCTCTCCAACCCCCAATAGAAAACCTAGGATGGAGATGTGGGGAGAAAAAAAAAAAAGACCTAAAATACCAGCAACATATTGCCTGCTCCGATTTCCAAATATCGGCCAGAGAAAACGCCATATCAGTCATCCAACAAGCATGCTACAGTAGGCTGCATATACAGACCGATTTTACTGTTGTAAGTTTAGTAACACTTTAAAGTGGAACTAAAGAAACAGCAGACAGGCTTTTATTGCAGGGGTGGGGGGGGGGGGTCAATGCACTTCTGCAATAAAATGCCCCTACCTGCCATCATCTCCAGCACTGTACAGGGCTGGTCCGAGTGCCATGACATCATCCCTTACCAGCCAATGGAGAGGCCCAAAGATCAGCACCAAGAGGCCAGTGAGGGACTGTTGGACACATGTTTCACCCTTTAATTCCACTTTAAGCAATTCTTTATTATTTAATAATTTTTAGATACTGTACCAACTTGTCTATACAGGGCATGCAATAATTATGGGGTCTGCTTCTGTGCACATTTCAATTTATGGGACAGGCAGTAAAGGGCAATCTACACAATGGGACAATAAGACAATTTCCAGCATATGAGATGGCAGCCAATTATGTACACTTAGAGGTAGCTTGTAGTACTCCTAGTCAAATATGGTTTTGTAGCTTCTCCAAGCCACCCCTGTTCCAATGAGTGCCAGTCAGATACCAATTTGCAACTCAAACCAATGACCAGGATTAGGAGGGGAAAAAAATAAAAATAAATCTACAAGTCAAGACTCTTCCTACACCTTAAAAGTAAACAAAAAATATCTCCATTCCACAAATTGACAATTTGCACCTTCAGCCATTTGGATTGGAACATTAACACCTTTGTAGACTTCCTGACACAAATGGATGGGAATACACAACTAGAACAGGATGGTTCTACAACTCCCATCCTTGCCTTGGGACAAGGATCTACACATTGCATGGTTATTGGACTATGGAGTTTGTGCTACCTGTGTGGGTATAAATGCTGGGGTAATAGAACCCAAGAGGTTTGAAGAAGCTCCAAAATGTCTTCAAGAACAAGTCCAGTTGAATGTGACCAACTACTACTAGATATATCATGACCTGTGTAAATGAGAGCCTTCAGACTTAAAAGCAACATTTTTAGACCTCTGAAAGTTAGGAGTCTGGCTATCGCACCGACTCACCCATTGCAGGCTTTTGCACTGCACCCACACACAGGGCCGTCTTTAATATGGTTTGGGCCCTGGACAAACATTTTTTTTGGGCCCCCCTCCAGCCTGGCTGGTTCACATGTATGGGCCAGATTCAGCAAGACTTGCGCTGGAGTAATTTGATATGTGCCGCGTAACGGATTATGCGCCGTCGTTTCTATGTGGCCGTACCCACCAAACTAGATGCGACAGAAAACGGGCCATTTCCAATCGGCTTAACTTTCCGACGCCAGAGTATCGTCAGCGCATAATTTTCGCTTGGCGCATCAGTCGCGCCTATTGATTTCCCCTGCAAATATGCAAATGAGGGTTATTTCCCGATTCGCAAACGGATTAGCACCATACGCTGGCTACATGCGCCGCGCGTATCTCGTCCGTCGCAAAGTTATTTCTACAAATAGCTGCTTTATCTTTACTCCAGACGGCCACAGGTCAGCAGGAGAGCAGCTACAGCAGCGTTACCGACGATAAGAGCTAGCTGAGCACCCCCACTTGCAGGACAACACCTCTGTCCATGCTTGTCTGTCAACTTTTACAGCAATGGAGGAAGACATCATAGGTCTCCATAGCCGAGATGACGGCTGACAGCTCCTGGCCTTTAGAGTTCAGCTTTCTCCTGTGTGTTTGCGGGGAACGGGAGCAGCCATCTCAGAACAAAAGTAACTTCACTGCGGGGAGGGGGAACAGGATATACTTTAGTGCCGGAATGGCGCATCTACGGGCGCATTTAAACGCCCAACGAAGCGCATTGCGCTGACGTTTCCCGTGAAGTGGTGCCGACGGAAGTTGTGAGCATGCGCACAAGGGGGCGAGTGAAGCCTCACTTACTGCGCATGCTCCGTGGATGATGCGCTGAACGTAAGCCTCTGCGCTGGGCTGCGCCCATCATTTACATATGATCACACCCACTTCCGTCGGGTTACGCCAGCGCATTATCGTTACTCTGGCGCAAGTTACGCGCAAGTGCTATGTGAATAACAGTACTTGCGCCGAAAGTGTCGGCGGAGTAACGTAAATGAGAAACGTTACTCCAAAGTAAAGAAGCGCCCATCTACCTGAATCTGGCCCCATATGTTTTGGCGGCCCTCATTTGTGCAGGCACAGCATTGATTTGAATGGGCTGCCATGCCTTTGTTTCCTGCAGAAAAAGGTGCATTCAGCATTTTAAAAATACAGAAATCCATTCTGCTTTTGCACCATGCTACTTACCTGCAGTTCTTGCACACACAAACGCACTGTGTTTTTAAAAGCGTGACCTAAACGTCTAAAAATGCAGCAAGTTTGACAGTGCGGGAACTGCAGATAAGTCACAGCAGACAGCAGAATGGACAGACAGTGCTGTATTTCATTGCTTGATGGGCATAGGTGTGCCATGTGTGCAGCCTATTACATGAGGCATGCACTTTTCTTTGCAGGAAACGCAGGGATGGCGGCCCATTCAAATGAATGGGCTGCTGTGCCTGCGCAAATGTGGGCCACCAAAACACATACATGTGAACCAGCCAGGCCCAAAATAAGCCTATGAAGCAGTTAAATATAGACAGTAATGCCATGTGCTCTGAGGCCTTACTCAGCCTGGACTGCAGGTCTGGTCTGCGATTTAAAGAGTTCCTCTATTTTACACATGGCATGGGGTTCCATGGTGCTAAAGCAGAATGGACAGACAGTGCTGTGACCCCATGCCATGTGTAAAATACAGAACTTTTTAAAACACTGACCAGACCTGCAGTGAATCATTAAATATTATAAAGACTTTGGGCACACTACAGAAAACTTCCATTTACAATATAGATTAGCAAACAGTGACATACCTTGAGGAGCAGGACATGAAGAAGTCAGCCTCGGGAAGAGCAAACTGGGGATGTTATAAAATCACATTCTAATTCACTTTTATATACAAACAGCACCCAGTGGCAGGAAGGGAGTAGTGCACGTCTAAAGGGAAGCCAGGGGTTCTGTACATTTTAAAACACTGGGAAGGGAAGCAGTACTGTCACTGGCTGCGTGCCACTGATGATTTTCAGCCTGATTTGTGGGCAGCACAGGGGCTTAACAGGCGGCAGGGCCGCCATTAGGAAATATGGGACCCCTTACACAGCTTCAGGCATGGGCCCCCTGGAGCAGAAAACCGGGGGGGGTGCTGCCGCCTGAAATTGAGAAGCGGGGGGGCCCTTTACAAAAAAAAGAAGAAAATTATATATAAAAAAAGGGTGTAGCCATCTGGGCCCTGGAGACCTCTAGGCCCTTTAATAAAAAATTGAAAACAAACATTTATATAAAAAAAGGGGGTTGCTATCCAGGGCCCTGGGGACCTCTGGGCCCTTTAATAAAAAAAATATATATATATATAACAAAAATATATATTTTATAGTGACAGGGCCCTGGGCAGCTGCTCCTGTTTGCCCTATGGTAAAGACGGCCCTGGCCACACATACCCAGTAACACTCTTGCCATGGCTCTCATTTGCAGGCCTGTGACCAACCTGGCAGGTGGAGAGATGGACAGTGGACACGGCTGCTCTACTCCTTGTTGGTGACCGAAAAAAAGAGCACCCTGAATGTCACTTCTGGGTCAGCACGTGTCCCTGGCTAGCATAGTTGGTAAGAGATGTACTGCACTTTTAAAGTTACACCCAACCACAAATCCCCAAAAACCTTGAGGTCCCACACACAAAGCGCAAATCCACATGTCTGGGGCACCTACATGTGAAAATTGATTGCGATACATGTTACATTTCGCCACACCCACCAGAGTGAACAATAGCACCAGACCAACACTAAACCAATGACCTATAGGAGGCTTTTAAAGTGTCACTTATGGAAAATTAAAGGTTTGACATTTACAAAAAAAAAAAAATAAGTGGTCAGTCTTACTTTTAGGGCACAACGCCCCCCCCCCCCCCCCGAGATGTAAATCCAGCTCTGTTGGGCCCCTCAAAAAAACGGACCAAACAGGGTAAAAGACAGGGCTACAGTATAACCCACCTTCTTTACACAAATAAAAATCACACAGCCACGGTCTCCGGACTTTATTGAAAATCATGTAGTCTTCCATACAAAACATAGTACAGAACATTAAAACATAAAAAGTTACACCAAGTCATTTGGTCTGTCAGAAGGTTAATAGAATTCACTTTACAGAGACTTGCGTCACGTCCCGCTTGCGGTTCTCAGCCCACATGAGGAAGATGACTCAAGTCTGACTGACTCAGCAGTTTCAGGAATGAAATCAGTACACGAACCATGAAAAAGCAGAAATTGGTTTATACCGATCATGTGACTTGCAGAAATAGAAAAATCACAGGAAAACCCCAAAGTGGAAACCGATATGCCAAGTTGGCACGTTGAAAAGCCATTTGTACTGCAAAGTGATTTACAGACGTCACCCACACAGGGTGTACCCATCATTCCGGGTTTGCAGTGGTTACAGTTTTTACTTTTTTTATTCATATTTTTATCTTTTTCATTTTTTTTTATTTGAAAAGGCCAACTTCTACACCACAGTACCAATGTAGACTGAATGTTTAAAATTACATTGGCAACATTAAGATTTTAGCAAGCCGTACAAGAGCTACAATGCCTTTGAGTCTGCAAGTGACTACAGTTTGGAACTGTAGACTGTTGGTCTTCTCAATAGATGTTTTTAAACAAGATGGCTGCTGTATGGCCAAGGTGACAATCTTTTAAGGTGGAACAAGCAGACTTAAAAGCAGGAGCACAATGCCAGACAAAGGTTTTTATCTTTGGACAGCATTAGGAAGGGTTACAACCCCTAAAAATAAAGGTATTAAATACTGCCCAAGTAGCCCAGAGGAGACGATCCAACAGGAGGGGAACCTGCCGGAAAAACCCAAAGGTTCCCACCATTAGAAATAAGGTTTAATTGGCATCTACCTCAACTGGTCTGGCAGATGCAATGGACAGGATTTAAAGATCCCCCTAACAGGGCCAATTACAGCAGTTATAGGGGTTTTAATCCTTCCTCACTATTCAAAAACCCAAGCTGGCATTGGGCTTTACCAACAACCAATAGCTCAGTTGTGAAAAGCTTGAAGGGCGTCCAGTTAACAGCCATACTAAAAGGATTTCTTTAAAATAAGGTGTAGAAACTTTAAAAGAGCTTTAAAACAAAAAGGAAGTCTAATCCATAGAAGACGACATCTGGCAGAGCAGCTGCTGGAAGAATCTGGTGCCAAATATTATCCACTATTGGATGCTAAATTACCCATACAAAATTTCTAAAAAGTGGTCACTTCTCTAGAAAGGAAACATGGGGATTGGACAGATAAAAGTGTAAACACAAGAGGTATAGACACCTAAAATGTAAAAAAAGTGGGGAGGGGCAGTGCGTCATGTTCAGGATGGGGTCTCCCAGGAGACACGAGCAGACATCATGGCTCTCTTCAGCTGTTCATATGTGACGAACATGACGATATTCCAGGATCCCAGCCTCAGGAAAGATGGCATGAATCTGTGGGCACAGAGAAGTAAAATCAGTACCTGGCAAGACATGAACACACAAGTATGGGGAGGAATCAGTCTGACAGATCATAGAGCAGTGATGGTGGACCTTGGCACCCCAGATGGTTTGAAACTACATTTCCCATGATGCTCAACTATTCTGCAGAGTGCAAGATCATGGGACATGTAGTTCCAAAACATTTGGGGTGCCAAGGCTCGCCATCACTGTCCTAGAAGAACATTTAGCATGCCAGATGTGTTGCCAAGTATGAGGTCTTTTTAATGGTGGCCCTGCCAGCGTGCATCAAGTAATGGGGTTCTATACAATTTGATAGGGCCCACTCTAAACTCCATAACGCTAGTTATGGGGGGCAAGAGTCTGAACCTGATGACCTGTTGGAGCCTGGACAGAGACAATGTCAGTACCTACTTAGCAGCCCCAAATGCTAGATGCACAAACTTAGATAGCAAAACTTGAATTAGGATAACTTTAAGGCTTCATTTCCATGGATGTTTTTGCAGCTTAAAAACACCCATCCATGTTTATTTTAGAAGAAAAAAATGATGTTTTGAGCTGGAGCTCAAAAATGCCACGGTAGCGTTTGTGCGTTTAATGTCTGGTGTTTTTACAGCTCTATTGCTGGAGCTTCAGAACGCACTGGTCCTGTTTTTTTTGCAGCTTAAAACGGCTCAGCCATCTACAGCTGAAAAACGTCATGGTGGGCATGAGGCCATAGACCAACATGGAGAGCTGTTTTTAAGCTGCAAAAAACGCCCAGAAAAGTGGCTGTAAAAACATCCAAAGAAATTAAGCCTATATGTCAGCGGCCACCATGCTTAATTTTAAAGCAAATCATGCTGTTATTTTACCTTCCAAAAAAGCAGCGTGCCCAAAAGTCACGCCGATATTGGTTTCAAATACAGAGTCAATAACCACCTACCAGGGAATTGTACCAGACCCCAGCACTGAATCACCAAGTGACTTTTACTGTCCTGAACTAGCAAGTGACCTAGTATGGTTTAATACACCAGTACTTTCAGGGGCCAATTGAAGCTTGGTGAATCCATGCTAGTGTTAAAAAGTTTTGTTGGTCACCATTGCCATATATAAAAATGCTGGTAGTCTAGGTGCAACGTGACTCAGAACAAGCATACAAATAGGTACATTTTCCCATCCTTTGTTTACTCTATGCTGGTTGGCTAGGCATTAGTCTTGGAACCATGCGTTTAGCATTACCTAAAGCTGGTCAACAATTGCATCATTGAAAGGGCATTCAGGGGAATTTGACAGTTCCAATACAGCCTGAATGCAAAGATTGACATCAGCAGGGCAACCATGGAGCTTTGTGACGTGTGCTTGGCATTATGAAGTGAAAGCCCTTCAACTCACCCCTTGTAGAAAGCCAATGGTCCTTCCTTCTGGAACATGGTGAAGGCACAGTTAAGTGCACTTCGATACTGCCCCTTGGCAGAGTTCATGTATCTTGTCTTCACTACATCGACAGGGGAGGCGATCACCGTGGTGCAGAAGCCAGCTCCAAACGCAGAGGTGACATGACATGGGAGGTTGTCTGCAAGAATGACATAAGATTAGGATTGAATAGGAAACCATGCTAGTCTAGTTCATTAAAAGCCTCACAAGTCTGGATCTTACCAATAAAGTGGACCCTGATGCCCAACAGAACCATTTTGAGGTTGCCATGATATTGCTATATGGAAGGGCGGGGGGGGGGGGGTTGGGGGAGAGAGAATCTGGCTGCTATGGGCAAATTTGATTCCTTTATGCATTCTGTGGGGACATAGAGGGCCAGTTCACACCAGCAATCCCTACTGAACGCAAGGCTGCTGGAATATTCTGTGACAGCGATGTGCTTATTCTGGTGATGCAGTACTTTAACACACAAAGATACAAAATTGACCATTAGAAGCCAAGCGTTTGTCTATGCATTGGTTCTGTGTAGGTAAAACCCAACAGTTCAGCCCCACCACGTGCACAGGATCAAACTGATAACTTGAGTGCAGCTATTGGTCACTTAAAATAAAATTTGTGTATCCTGAACCTTTAATTTGGTATTTTTTGGTAAATATACCATTAAAAGGAAGCCGTTTCATTTTGGCAATAACTGCCTTTGCTCAATGATTAGGATTTCAGGCTTTTATGCTTATTGCCAAGGCAATAGTCATGCCTTCAACCCAATGGAGGACTAGCCAAGTGACACCTCTTAAGCTAGCTTTACACTAACTGAAATGGTGAGCTCAGCAGGGACCAACTTAATTTCTATCAGTGCGTGGTCTACCCTGCTTGACAGAAGTAGAATGTTTGATTGTTAGAGACATGGACAATTCGCTAAAGCCACCTAGTTTGTGAATGGAGAAGACTTTGTTCAGCCTGCTGGCTGAAAGAAAACTGTACAATCAGCTTAACCCTCTGGCAGCCACACCGGATAATTTAGTGTTTTTTTTTTAATTGTGCTGGCTGAGGGTACATATACAGAAACTCACCACTCATAAGTTTGTAAGAAAGGAGGGCATCTTTGATGAGGTCATAGGTGACCAACTCAGTACAGTTCACAAGAGCATTACGGGTGATGTTTGGGGCGGTACCTGTGGGGGGGAAAAAATAGGCATGTTAGGATTCCATTTAGAGGATATACAGTCTAATGGCAGAGATGTCATTATGAACAAAACATGTGTCCAATTCTACTTTCACCAGAATGTAGTCTGCAAAGCTCATGCAGAAGCAGAACAGACCCTCCTACTGCATTATGGTGGCAAGTTATTTTGTTTAATACAGTTCAGCTAGGCGGTATGCCAGGGTCAAATGTGGGTTTTTATTACACACTTTGTTTGAAACATGGGGGGGGGGGGGGTCACCTTATAGGCAAAAAGGAGACCAAGCTTTAACTGGCCATCTCGTAAAATTGGCGAGAGATACAGCTTTTTTTAAGTGCAGTGAAAGCATATACAGGACAGGGATGGACTGGCCATTGGGACTACAGGGAGTTTCCTGGTGGGCCGGCTTCAGTGACAATGGACCACCGCCCCCCTCCACTCTTCTGTCTCTCCCTCCCCGCAGTGTTCATCGGGGGGGGGGGGGGTTAACCCAGAAGGAGCACAGGGGAGGGGACAGACAGCTGACGCAACAGCTAAGGCCTGGGAGTTTTTCATTTCTGCCCAATCTTGTCTCATATGGGGGGGGCACCGAGCCAATTCTTTGCACGGGTGGCAGGAGTTGTCCAGCCGCCATAGGAGACCTATCAAAGTGGGCCAGTCTGGATGAAGTCCAGGGCCAATTTTTTATCTTAGTCCAGCCCTGATACATGATAGTTGGCAACACAAGCGAGGCATGCCACAGGTTTTATGAACCATGAAGCAGTACAAGAGCCCTTATTTTTCTTACCCCAGAGGAAAAGCTACTAGGAGCTCAGTAGTAAGATCAGGGCATGCCATAAAAAATAAAGTATGAGCTGGTTAGACCGGCATTATTGGTTAGGAGTTCGAAGGGCTTTATTAATACGGTTCCCCTAAACAGGAAATCACATGTTCCTAAAGTACAGAAGGCTGCAAGATCCTAATAGGGCTACCAGTAAGGCCCCTTTCACACAGGCGTTGAAAATTAGTGGTTTGCTTGCATTTTTAACACTCCCTGAACACATAAATGCCACGAAAAAATTGTTACAATGGTGAGCGGATGGAGGTGTTCACATTACAGCATTAGTATTGTGGCAAAAATGTCTAGAGTTTAGCAAGCGTGGATGATTTACAACTTCCATTGAAACTGGCTACAGCCGCACCTCAAGGCTAAAAGTGTTTGGAACACCTGTACAAAACACATCCTAAATGCTCAACGCTATAGGTGCATTATTGTGCTTTTAGGTGGCTTTAAATATGTCCTAGATGTTATGCATTTGGCCAGCTTAGCCTTTACTGGAGTTGGGCTTTAAGATGCAGAGACAAGAGCCGATTGCATAACCGCTACCATTGGGGAGATGTCCCTTCCCAACACCAGTACAGGCAGACACCTACAAAACAGTGCTAAAGAATCCAGTTCGATTTTGGTTATGCAATGCAAGCTTGCCAAACAAATTCAGTCTTAAAATGAACTGGGAATATCTCAAGCTTGGGATCTATGGGTAGACTTGTTCCATATACCTCTTATCCCATCTCCAATAGCCAACTTGGCACCCCTTGATAATGGTGATCGTTTGAAAGTATAGTCCTTTCTCTTAAAACATTCAATCCTAAGCATTCAGCAATGGAATAAATGAGCTTGACAAACCTTTCCAGAGGCCACGCATGCCTTCTTCCTTAGCGATGGTCTTGTAGGCTTCCATTGTTCCCTTGTACCTCTTAGCACTGGAAACGTTGGCCTGAGCCTGGAATCTCACTTTGACCACATCTGTGGGCTGGGCAATTGCAACCGCCATGGCTCCAGTGGTACAGCCGGCAAGAAGCCTGCTCCCAATTCCGGCATCTGTAAGAAAAATCAATTAAGGGCATTGACAACCCAATTCCACAAATATAGCCGTCAAACAGATGTTCTCTTAATTGGCCATATGTCAATTCACAGGAAATCAAATTACTGCAGATTAGGCATTCCTGTACATGCATTTTATAAGCAATACACTGGTACATCAATTTAACAATATTCTAAAATTGCCAGAGTAGGTCATACACTGTAGAAGAGCTCACATGCCCATGATTCAAGGGGACCCCAGTCATGACTTCAATTTCTCCAGTATACGGCAGAATGCATTGCCCTTCACATTTGCTGTACAAGCCAATAGTAGACTTGGGGCTCAAGATGAAGTGTCAATTACCAGCTTCAGGTCTTAATAGGGCAGCTGGAGGTGGTTAAAGACCTGGCCAAAGGGGAGCCTTCAAGTTCCAAGAAGGGCTAGAAGAAATCCATATGTCCCAGCTAGGGTTGCCACCTTATCCCTTAAGGAACACATCTGAATTACACAGATTCTGAGGCCAATTTAATACAGATAAGGCACAGAGTTTAATTACCACCTTAATTGGCCACAGAACCTGTGTAATTAATATATGTTCCTTTTTAAAAGGAAGAGGTGGCAACTCTAGTCCCAGCCCACACAATGTGCCCCCAGACAGGTCCACTTGGAGGGGAGGGCAGATCTTCAGTCTTATCTTTTTTCCGAGAATAGCCACCTTGGCCCCCTTTTATACTAGCCTCTGGATCATTTAAAAGCATAATCCTATCCCACAAACCAACATTCAGCTGTACATTTAAAGCCAGGAAAATGGATTTTATGAAGGACTTGCTTTGGGATGTAACCACTTACGTTCTGATCCCTTGGTGTAAAATTGCTTGACAGAATCATAAAGTCCAATACGGACGGATGCAAAGCTCATCTGTCGCTGGAGACCCGCCACCAGCCCGTTGTACAAGCTCCTGGGCCCTTCTGTCTTGACCATGGTGGAAATGGTCCCAAAGACTCCCTTGTACTGAGCAGTCTTCAAGTTGACAGAGGTCTTGCTCTCTCCTTGGATCTGTGGAAACAAAATTTGTACCAGTGTAAATAGTTTGAATACATTTGGCTTTAAGTTCCCGACAGCCACCCAAAAGGGGAAAGTGCTACATAAAACATAGGCCGGGTCAGCCACTGCTTCTCATACTTTCAATAATGAGATCACCCTGACAATTTCCAGCTCTGTTCCTGCCCACCTTTGTTCTCTAGCTTTTCCAGGAATATATAAACACATACAAACCCAATAGGCATGGTGGTAACCCCCTCCTAAGGGACACGGTAGGTGTACAGACTGGGGAAACTCGGATCAGGGATGGTGGAAGCCTTTACGATGGGCACAAGGTGTACAGACCCAGGAACTCTATTCAGAGATGGTGGTAACCCCTCCCAATGGGCACAGAAAGTATGCAGATCAGGGATGGTGGAAGCCCTCATGATGGGCACAGCAGGTATGCATACCTAGAAACCCTGTGCAAGGATAGTGGGAACACCTAATGGGTACACCAGGTGAATGGATCCAGGAACACCCAAGCATAAATACCACCAATAGAGTCCCAAAATAGGAAACGTTAGATTGTTTAACTCTTCAGTATAAACGGGATATCAGTTTTTGGTGAGCAGACTCTTTAACAAGGTCAAGAAGCATCAAGTGCAGCAACCAAATTTAGATTTCCTGACATTACAGAACTTCAATCTCAAATAATTTAGAATACTGAATGTGCACAACGTTGTGCCGGATAACGTGCATATGTTTGAACCATACTTGTTCTTTACAAACCTGCAATCTGACTTTGGCGGTGTCCAGAGGGAAGGTGAACAAGTCAGCTATACAAGCTGCTGTGCCGGCACCGACGAACTTCACAGCCGCGGTGGGTGGAACATCTGTGGGTTTGAAGCCAACCATTTTGACGTGTTATACTTTGATGTATAAACCCAAAAAGGACTGGAGTGTCCGGAGATTTGTTGTAGTGATAAGACAAGAAAAACGAACTCTGCCGCCAGAGACTAGAGGAGAGAAAAGAAAAAGATAAATATTTAATGGCTTGTAGAGCTATACACACCCATTTGTCATAACATTGGGGTATAAGGTGAAAAACCTATGTTACATCACAATGGTACATTACCTACAAATCCTGCATTCTCTAGTGTTTGCAATAAGCCACAATCCTAGAAAAGTCTTTGTACACAATCAGATGTAAACACGTGGCCTGCCATCACTGTACACAATCGGGTAGACCCTTATTCTTGACAAATTGAAATTTTACAGTGTAGTATAGGGGTCTAAACAAGAAAATCCATCCAATTTTAAATGTAATAAGATCTGACCCTTGTACTTTTGAATTTATTTAGATTACAAGCATTAAAGATTCAAGTTGTAATGTGTGGTCAACCAAAGTGTAAACTCCAAATCTTATCCAGCATGTCTAGTCTCATTATTAGTACAGTTTTCCTAAAAGGACTAAAGGCAAAGCTTTTCATTCTGGATAATGTATTACTAGTTGAGACCAGATGGGAAGATTATCCTTCACTTCCTGCCCATAGCCAAAACAGGAAGTAAAGAAATCTCTCTGAAGGGAGACACTGGTTGTCACCATCCATATACAAAAACAAAGCTTAAAGTAGAACTATAGGGAAAATGTTCTCTTCAGACAGCACAAGGGTGGGTTATAACTTCTGCCAGTTTATTTTTTGCCACCCACATCCCATATGGGGGGGGGGGGGTTACCTTTACTTCCTGTCCTAGAGCCAAGCAGGAAGTAAGGAAATCCCTGCAAATTAAGGTTTCCAAAGGTTCCAGGCTTTCATTAGCTTAGATATGCGTCAAAATGACAAACGTGGGTTAATCCAGCTATAGCACTAACCCACACGCCAAATGCTTTCTGTTACGCAACACTGCCCAATAGGGCTGCCACATCAATTCTTTAATCCAGGACACAGGTTGAGGCTAATATAATGCAGATGAGGCACAGAGTTTAATTACCATCTTCATTGGCCTCAAAACCTGTGTAATTAATTTGTGTCCTGGATTAAAGGGATGTTGTGACAACCCTACTGCCCAAATCCCACCTCTTTCATAAGGGAAATGGTAAGTGGCAAACAAAAACGCATGCTGAATGCCTATACAGTATTGTTTGGCACACATTTTTGAAATGCGACAATTAAATGCGATGGCAGACTGGCAAAGCCTGGAGAAGAAGACGTGCTTCAAGTCATGTGAGGCAACACTAACAGCTGTATATGTCTGTCAGCCATTGTTTTCATTCCCTAGTTAACATAGGTCACATTTATAAGCCCATGTGAGGTCTAGCAAAAAACAGATTCTGCCACCAGTACTACAGCTCAGGCTGAGGCCTGTACCAAGGCCATTGTGTCCTGCTGGCTGCTATAGTTACAGATGAATGAACAGCTGAGTCAGGACTGGTGTAATAGGAGAGCCTGGCCTTTATCCTTTATTCAGGATGTAGACAGGGAGATAAGATCAGGATGTGTGGTGTCAGGATACAGATATTAAACAGACAGCCCACTATGAGGAACAAAGCTACCGTCATAAAAGGGCTAGGTTACCATTACCACAAAACTACAAATGCAGATAAGGGATGGAGAATATATATATATATATATATATATATATATATATATATATATATATATATATATATATATATATATATATATATTAGAGAAACAGGTAGACACTGCATTTGCGACCTGTGCTTGGGGTATCATTAACATTGTTAAAATCACAGCTGCACTTTCAAGCAATGCACAAACGTTAACAAATGTGAAAAATACCTCATGGCGGGCCTCTGCAAAAAATAAAAAAGCTCTGTCGGTGGAAGGAACAGTGTTCCATTGTGTCTGTTGGAGGAATAGTATGCTGTGGGCAAGAAAAGGGCAAAGGACACATCTGCCCCCAGGGCACAGTTGGAGACAACTGTACTAGCGTATACCCAGCTAAGGTCTGAAGATTGTAAGACAATATTGCTCCAAAATTTGAGAGTCTTGGAGGCTCTTGAAGAGGCGTTTATCCAACGCCTTGGAGACAAAACACCTCCATCTTCCTGGTGACCTCTCACCTACATAGAGCAGCCACGATAATGAGTCAGTCTGGTTATCTCTTATGTACCGTATTCCAAACCATGCGGAGGATCCGGTTACAAAGAGACCGCTTTATGCAATAACTCTTCTAGAGTTCTGTAGCACAAGATAGTAGCAATATTAATACACTTAAAGCAGGCATGTCAAAAGTCCGGCCGGGGGGCCAGTTGTGCCCCCCTGGTAATTGAATATGGCCCCCCTGGAGATTTGGATATATATAGCCACTGCAGCATCACATGTGCCCTGGGGGCCACAAAAGATATATACCGTATTTATCGGTGCTGCCTCCAAGGGCACAGGACGAGCGCCATCATATTTAGGGTTGCCACCTCATCCCTTTAAACCCGAACACATATGAATTACACAGGTTCTGAGGCTAATTTAATGCAGGTAAAGCACCAAGTGAGTTTAATTACCACCTTAATTAGCCACAGAACCTGTGTAATTAATAGGTGTTCGGTTTTAAAAAGGGATGAGGTGGCAACTCTAATCATATTACATAAAGAGAATCTCCTGTTAACCCGGTGGCATCTGTAATAGGAAGTCCCGTTTCCTGGGATGCCATTGGATCTCTTCACCACACAGCCACAAAGGCAAGAGAATTCTTGTTGGGCAGTATTAGTGATCGGACTAACACACTTAGATCAAAGCTTAAATGTTCAAAGAATGTCAGGCAAAATGGTCGGCCCTCGAGCATGTTCACTTCATCAAATGTGGCCCTCTTTGAAAAAAAAGTTTGGACACCCCTGACTTAAGGTACAAGGAGTACTGCTTGACTTTAGAAGGGAATACACCCCAAAATCTTGTCTCGAAAATTAGCACTCATTTACACTGGTGGCAAACTTTGTTGCTCCTCTAAAAAGCAATCCAGAGGTCTGGACCCCCAAACATGCTGAACGTACCTTATGTCTTCCAGCTGGAGTGGCGATGGTTCTGGAGATCAGGCTTCTCTAAAGGCGTCCCGACCGTCGGATTTGCCACAAGCAGTGGGTGAGAGATACCCGTTGTTTTCCATAGAAAAGTGGTGAGAAAGATTTTGTATAAACATACCGTACTTATCCTGGAAGACAAAAAAACAGGACTGGTCAATAGAGGTAATAAATTATAAACAACTTTCTAGCAACTTGGACATCCCCAGTTTCTGGGGTCTGTCCCCCAGAGCCAGTCTGTCCCCCAGAGCCAGTCTGTCCCCCAGAGCCAGTCTGTCCCCCAGAGCGCAGTGGCATGGGGGCATCCGGTACTCTAACCCTAGGTGCAACATTTAGGGGGGCGCAAAATCATTACTGTGCCCCCACTCCCGAGACTGTTGTGGTTCAGCCTGTCCCCCATGATACCTCTGGTGGGGGCAGCCTGTGTGCACGATAACAGTGGAGAGAAGGGGCTGTGCAGAGCGTACAGCGGCTATTAGGAGAAAATCTAGGCAGGGGATACCGAGGGGTGCGAGTAACAGTACCTAGTGCTGGGGAGAGCCCTGCTCCGATGGATTATAATGGAGGCCATGGAGAAGTGAGCAAAATCAACCGATCTACACTGTTCATGTGGGGGTGCGAGTAGTGCAGAAATCAAGTTGGTCAGCAAGTCTGGCGGGGGGGGGGGGCACAATCAATGGGACTAACAATCACACTACAATTACATAATTTCATGTCAAATAAATAATGCACTTTACACAACTACTAAAGGGGGGGGGGCGGGGTGCAAATTTGCTTTGTCCCGGGCACCAACAAGGCACACTACACCACTGACTACATATTTAAATTTGAGGAAAATATGCGTATAAAATAGTTTACCCATTTGCCCCCCCCAAAAAAAAGGGGGCGTAATGGGCACCAGAAAGAGGGCTTCCACTACCACCTGTAGTACGAATATAGTTTCAGATTTCCCATCTTCAGTCCTGCTCATGTGAGCCACCAGAACAGAAAACGAGTTGTCCCATCAGAGCAATATAGATCTAAGGTTATAGGGGTTGTAAAGGTTAGTTGTATTTTCTAAATAGGTTCCTTTAAGCCAGTGCTTCTCAATTCTTTTCTGTCATGCCCCCCCTAGGAAGAAGAAAACATTTCGCGCCCCCCCCCCCCGCGCGACTGTAAATAGTATAATTTGTCTATAAAATTGTTATAAGTACAACTCTGCATAACACTGTATCCACATATCCCCCACACAGTATTGCCCTTCTTCACATATCCCCCCCACACAGTATTGCCCTTCTTCACATATCCCCCCCACACACAGTATTGCCCTTCTTCACATATCCCCCCCACACACAGTATTGCCCTTCTTCACATATCCCCCCCACACATTATTGCCCCATCACATATCCCCTCACACAGTATTGCCCCATCACATATCCCCCCACACAGTATTGTCCCATCACATATCCCCCCACACAGTATTGTCCCATCACATATCCCCCCACACAGTATTGTCCCATCACATATCCCCCCACACAGTATTGTCCCATCACATATCCCCCCACACAGTATTTCCCCCTTTACATGACCCCCATCACATATCCTGCACACAGTTTGCCCCATCACATAACCCCCCACAGCACAGCCCCCATTTCTCGTCCTTAACATTTCCATATATTTTTCCTCCCTTCCCTCTCCACTCCTACCTGTAACGTTTCAGCACGGAGAGCAGGAGGCGAGACATTCGTCAAGTGAAGCCGCAGCAGCACTGGGCGGAGCGGGGAGACTTTTGGGCGAACTGGTGATTGGCTGCTAGGACCACCTCCTAGCAGCCAATCACCTGCCGTCCAACATGATAGGCTGCTACCTCTCTGGTCCCACCTGTCAGTTCAACAATGTCCCGCCTCCCGCCGTCCGCTCCTCTAACTAGCGCAGGAGGCTGGGGACAGCGGCTTCTAAATGGCGCGATCGCTGCAGTCCGGAATAAGGCTCGAGCCCCCCTTCATGGAGCCTCGGGCCCCCCTATTTGAGAAGCACTGCTTTAAGCTAATGCATTGTTTGTTCACTTACCTTTTCCTTCGATTTTCCTTCCAAATGTTTTTTCCTTTGAATTTCTCACTTCCTGTTCCTCCTCAGTAAGCTGTTCTGGCTGACTAACCCCCAAGCCAGATGGGGCAAGCTTACCGATGAGATATAGGAAGTGAGAAATTCAGAAAAAGAAAAAAAACATTTAGAAGGGAAGTTGAAGGAAAAGCAAAGGAATAGGCAAGTGAACCACTAATGCACTATGAACCTATTTAGAAAATAAAAACAAACCTTTACAACCCCTTTAAGAGGCAAATCTTGGAAAACTCTTCGAGAAGCGCAAAAAAAAAAAGTCAGTCTTCTCCAAATTAAAAACCAGGTAATACAGTAATGGCCCATACACACGATCCGAATATCGGACGAAAACGATCGTCCGATGATGGATCGTACGATTTTCGGATCGTGTGTACACTACTTTCGACAGCCGATCATGACCGTTCATCCGATTAAATTCGATCAGACAAGCGCGAAAATTTCTCGTCCGATGGTCCGATTTTCGTTTAGTCAGTACAGCCGTCGTCCGACAATACAATACAAATACATTACAACACGTGACATCACTTCCGATCGTTTTTTTCTATCGTACGAGAATTTTCATGAGTTTAAAAACCTATTTTATTTTACTCGCGATTATTAAGCGAAAAAAGTCGTACGATCTGTCGGCCGATATTCGGATCGTGTGTATGGGCCATTAGTCTGGTGCACCACTGAAGACGCCATGTTTAGCTTCTTCAACAAGACTAGTCCAGACTGGTTCTCCAAGTGATTAGAATGATCTACAGCATTTGTTTTATTTTTCTCCCCCAGACTCTGCGGTTCCCTCCCTAACAGAGGGGGTTGGGGCCCTTTTGTATCTTCAGGAGGTTCCTGCCCAGTAGAAGCTTTCCTATAAATATAATGACTCAGCAAGCTTCCCCTCCCCCATCAACTGACACCGTCCACAGCCAAAAAGACAAATGCATATGAATAGCATTCTACAAAGCCTTTCAGGTTACTGTAGTGGCTCTGCCAATGGCCCATTTCAACTAATGCACATTCCCCCAAAGCTGGCCGTTTTTGCAATTTGATTGTACAATCTGTTGTATGAAAACTGTAGTGACTCTGCCATTTGTTTCCAGACACAGGCTCCTGTAATGCCTAGTCATTGATGGAGCTATACAAGAATCGGATTGCTAGCTCTGTGACCAGTTTACATTCAGAATCTGAAGGATGCAAATTTCGAATCCTGGATCATCTTCCCGGTATAAGACTACCAGAAGGGATTTTATACCAAGGTGCAATTATAAAATGACACACGTTACAGGCGCACCTTGGTATAAAATCCCTGTTGGTAGTCTAACACCGGGAAGATGATCCAAGTTTCAAAAATTTGCATCCTTCAGATTCTGAATGTAAATTGGTCACAGAGCTAGCAATCCGATTCTTGTATAGATCCATCAATGACTAGGCATTACAGGAGCCTGTGTCTGGAAACAAATGGCAGAGTCACTACAGTTTTCATACAACAGATTGTACAATCAAATTGCAAAAACGGCCAGCTTTGGAGGAATGTGCATTAGTTGAAATGGGCCATTGGAAATGGGCCATTGCACAGGGATATTGCAGCCCCAACCCTTCTTTCCATGAAGACTGGACCAGGACTAGTGCAAGCCCCAACCCTTCTTTCCATGAAGACTGGACCAGGACTAGTGCAAGCCCCGACCCTTCTTTCCATGAAGACTGGACCAGGACTAGTGCAAGCCCCAACCCTTCTTTCCATGAAGACTGGACCAGGACTAGTGCAAGCCCCAACCCTTCTTTCCATGAAGACTGGACCAGGACTAGTGCAAGCCCCGACCCTTCTTTCCATGAAGACTGGACCAGGACTAGTGCAGGCCCCAACCCTTCTTTCCGTGAAGACTGGACCAGGACTAGTGCAGGCCCCAACCCTTCTTTCCGTGAAGACTGGACCAGGACTAGTGCAGGCCCCAACCCTTCTTTCCATGAAGACTGGACCAGGACTAGTGCAAGCCCCGACCCTTCTTTCCATGAAGACTGGACCAGGACTAGTGCAAGCCCCGACCCTTCTTTCCATGAAGACTGGACCAGGACTAGTGCAGGCCCCAACCCTTCTTTCCATGAAGACTGGACCAGGACTAGTGCAAGCCCCAACCCTTCTTTCCATGAAGACTGGACCAGGACTAGTGCAAGCCCCAACCCTTCTTTCCATGAAGACTGGACCAGGACTAGTGCAAGCCCTGACCCTTCTTTCCATGAAGACTGGACCAGGACTAGTGCAGGCCCCAACCCTTCTTTCCGTGAAGACTGGACCAGGACTAGTGCAGGCCCCAACCCTTCTTTCCGTGAAGACTGGACCAGGACTAGTGCAAGCCCCGACCCTTCTTTCCATGAAGACTGGACCAGGACTAGTGCAAGCCCCAACCCTTCTTTCCATGAAGACTGGACCAGGACTAGTGCAAGCCCCAACCCTTCTTTCCATGAAGACTGGACCAGGACTAGTGCAGGCCCCAACCCTTCTTTCCATGAAGACTGGACCAGGACTATTATGTATTGGACCATTTGGCCAGGACAGACCCATTCTATGATTAGGAGGTTGGTTGCAGTCCTTCTACCCCCCCCCCCCCCCAGAGACCTTTGAACACATTGAAAGATGGGCACTTGACCCAATGAGGCATCAGCTTTGAATTGCCCCCCAAAGTAGGAGCCACGCAAATAAAATAAAAAAAATTGGAGCATTAATCATTAAAGAGTGTTCAAAACGTTCCATTACGTCAAAAGGAAATGCCACATTGAAGGGTTCTGGAGTCTAAAGAATGGGTGGCAAATATGGCAGTTGGAAGACAAAGCCAGCAAAGATTGAGATTGGTACAAGACTGCATCTGGCACCACCCACAGGAAAGAACGGATGGACCAATTGTCCTTCAGCCAAGGGACCATCAAAGCCAACTGACAAACAGATTAGGAACAGTTCAGAATTATGACCCCCCCCTTAATAGAGCATAGCCCACTCCACAACGTCTAGATCACATTTGTACAATGTTCCAACCTGACTACAGAGCCATATGTGCAATTCCAACCCTCAACGTGTCCACCATCACCCACATACACGAGGTTCCTCATGCAACGTGTCCACCATCACCCACATACACGAGGTTCCTCATGCAACGTGTCCACCATCACCCACATACACGAGGTTCCTCACGCAACGTGTCCACCATCACCCACATACACGAGGTTCCTCACGCAACGTGTCCACCATCACCCACATACACGAGGTTCCTCACGCAACGTGTCCACCATCACCCACATACACGAGGTTCCTCACGCAACGTGTCCACCATCACCCACATACACGAGGTTCCTCATGCAACGTGTCCACCATCACCCACATACACGAGGTTCCTCATGCAACGTGTCCACCATCACCCACATACACGAGGTTCCTCATGCAAAGTGTCCACCATCATCCACATACACGAGGTTCCTCATGCAACGTGTCCACCATCACCCACATACACAAGGTTCCTCAAGCAACGTGCCCACCATCATCCACATACACGAGGTTCCTCATGCAACGTGTCCACCATCACCCACATACACGAGGTTCCCCATGCAACGTGTCCACCATCACCCACATACACGAGGTTCCTCATGCAACGTGTCCACCATCACCCACATACACGAGGTTCCTCATGCAACGTGTCCACCATCACCCACATACACGAGGTTCCTCATGCAACGTGTCCACCATCACCCACATACACGAGGTTCCCAATTCAACATGTCCACCATCATCCACATGTTCCTCATTGCAGACGGGACTCATACCAGGGACTGTCGCATAAGGCCACACAGTCAACTTCAGCACCGAAACAATGAATAATGTCATAACAGGGCTTTCAATAAAAACATTTCACAGCTATCAGGCGCTGATAAAAACGCTCCAAAAACGCCCCTCTCCATTGAAGTGAATGAAAAGCGCTGTAAAAATGGCTTGCCCTTTCACACTGAGGCGTTGCACTGGCAGGGCGCTGAGAAAAGTCCTGCAAGCAGCATCTTTGGAGCAGCTATTGGGCGCTAAAAAATAAAAAAATAAAATAAAAAGCTCCAAAAACGCCCCTCTCTATTAAAATGAATTGAAAGCGCTGTAAAAAAAACACCTTACCCTTTCACACTGAGGCACTGCAAAATTGCCCTAAACCGTTAGGGTCTTAGCGGTGCTTCACCAGCATTTTTCGGGCGCTGGCAGTGTGAAAGGGCTCTGAAAGCACTTAGGCTTTCACATTGGGATTGCAGGTGAGGCTTCTTTCAGGCGCTTTACAGGCTTTTATTAACACCTGAAAAACACCAGTGTGAAAGGGGCCTTAAGCTGGTGCATTGTTGGTTCACTTACCTTTTCCCTTCTAAATGCTTCTTTGTCTGAATGTCTCACTTCCTGTTCCTTAGTAAGCTTGCCGCCATCATATGGATGGGGGTTAGTCAGCCAGAACAGCTTACTGAGGAGGAACAGGAAGTGAGAAATTCAAAGAAAAAAAAACATTTAGAAGGGAAATCGAAGGAAGAGGCAAGTGAACCAACAATGTACTAGCTAAAAGGAACCTAACACACACACACTCCAGTTGGTGTCGCTGTACTAACAATCCAATTTTAGTACAGCAATCTTGTCTGCGGTTCTTTTGTTTACCGGCAAGGCGTGGAGGGAACCAGAACACTCCGGTCAGCTGCTGGTTTTCCCAGCATGCCTAGCTGGCTTCTGTTGGATCACCTGCCACACACACAGGCTAAATGGTGGCCGGTTGTTTTTGGACCAACTGATGTCACCCAACATTTGGCCCGTGTGTGTGGGGGGCTTTAGACACTTGGCTGGTAGCCTAACCCAGGACAATAAAGTCAGATTGCAAGCATCTAGAGGTTAGGTTTGTGACAGACAAAAATTAAAAATTAAACACCCAACTACCTGCATAAATTGACAGTTAAAAAAAAAAAAAAAAAAAAAAAAAAAAAGTATAAAAAATAAACGAAATACCATTAAATACAAAGACACAGACTCAATGGACGGCTTGGGCTTTCCTGCCACCACCACACTTCTGTTTCTTTGTATGTAAAAAACACACAAAACTCAACCAGGAAGAACATTTCTATAAAGTAACAGCTTAAAAATATAAAACAAACAGCTCTATAAAAGGCAACATACAGCACAGAAGGCAGTAGAGGGGTGGAAGTCACTTACCTTTAGGAAGATGAAGGGAATCAGATGTAACAGAATGGGAGATACTTTGGGGGGGTGAGTAAGATGTGACCAGGCAAGGGGGGGAGGGGAGAGAAATGCTATCTGTACTCAGAAGTCTGAGAAAGAATAAGACAGAGCAGAGCAGCCTGAGCCATTATATAGACTGGGAGGGGTGGGGGAGGGGCTGGAATTACCCCCCCCCCCCCCCATCCTATGTATCAGCACCCTGCCCCTCCCCCATCCCAGCAGCCAGCAGGTGGTTCCATGTCACACTGATGATGAAACTGTAATTTCCTCTAAAAGGTTACATTGTACAATAATTTTCACTTTCACAGGACCTCATACTATATAGTTGGGGATTAAACAGATTGTACAATCAGATTGTATGATGTTTGGTCACCTTAAATTAAAACCCCCCCACCATTTAATATATGTTACATTTTATTGTGCGGACCCCCCATTTAATATAACGTGCATTTAATTGTGAGGACCCCCCATTTAATATAACCTGCATTTTGTTGTGCGGACCCCCCATTTAATATAACCTGCATTTTGTTGTGCGGACCCCCCATTTAATATAACGTTCATTTTGTTGTGCGGACCCCCCATTTAATATAACGTGCATTTTGTTGTGCGGACCCCCCATTTAATATATGTTACATTTTATTGTGCGGACCCCCATTTAATATAACGTGCATTTAATTGTGCGGACCCCCCATTTAATATAACCTGCATTTTATTGTGCGGACCCCCCATTTAATATAACGTGCATTTTATTGTGCGGACCCCCCATTTAATATAACCTGCATTTTATTGTGCGGACCCCCCATTTATTATAACGTGCATTTTATTGTGCGGACCCCCCATTTAATATAACCTGCATTTTATTGTGCGGACCCCCCATTTAATATAACGTGCATTTCGTTGTGGAGACCCCCATTTAATATAACGTTCATTTTATTGTGCGGACCCCCCCACCATTTAATATATTCTGCATTTTATTGTGCAGACCCCCCATTTAATATAACGTGCATTTTATTGTGCGGACCCCCATTTAATATACCATACATTTTATTGTGCAGACCCCCATTTAATACAACGTGAATTTTATTTTGCAGACCCCCCATTTAATAAAACATGCATTTTATTGTGCGGACCCCCCATTTAATAGACCTTACATTTTATTGTGTGGATCCCCCATTTAATATACCTTACATTTTATTATGCAGACCCCCCATTTAATATAACGTGCATTTTGCTGTGCAGACCCCCCATTTAATATAACGTGCATTTTAATGTGCGGACCCCCCCCACCATTTAATATATTCTGCATTTTATTGTGCAGACCCCCCATTTAATGTAACGTGCATTTTATTGCGCGGGCCCCCATTTAATATACCATACATATTATTGTGCGGATTCCCATTTAATATAACATGAATTTTATTGTGCAGACCCCCCATTTAATATACCATAAATTTTATTGTGCGGACCCCCCATTTAATATAATGTGCATTTTGCTGTGCAGACCCCCCATTTAAAATAACGTGAATTTTATTGTGCAGACCCCCCATTTAATATACCATTAATTTTATTGTGCGGACCCCCATTTAATATAATGTGCATTTTGCTGTGCAGACCCCCCATTTTATATACTATTCATTTTATTGTGCGGACCCCCCACCATTTATTATATTGTGCATTTTATTGTGCAGACCCCCCATTTAATATATTGTGCATTTTATTGTGCAGACCCCCATTTAATATACCATACATTTTATTGTGCGAAGCCCCCCCCCCCACCATTTAATATAACGTGCATTTTGTTGTGCGGACCCCCCATTTAATATAACGTGCATTTTGCTGTGCGGACCCCCCATTTAATATAACGTGCATTTTGCTATGCAGACCCCCCATTTAATATAATGTACATTTTATTATGCGGACCCCCATTTAATATACCTTACATTTTATTGTGTGGACCCCCCCCCCCCCCCCCACCATTTAATATATCGTGCATTTTGTTGTGCGGACCCCCCATTTAATATAACATGCATTTTGTTGTGCAGACCCCCATTTAATATAACGTACATTTAATTGTGCAGACCCCCACTTTAATATAACGTACATTTTGGTACCTGGTCGTCGTCATTTTTGTGCACAGACACTCCTTGAGTCACATTACAAATGAATAGACCGATACAACAGGCATTAACACATCTAAGAATGATCCTTTGAGACGTGTACAGCCTGCACCCCCCCCACCCCTTCTGGAATAAACTAGTTCTCTGCCTGTAATTCTACTCCAATGTGCCTTCAAAAAAACAAGCAGCTGCAGCTGTCCCCCTGTATATACAGTATATAGGCAGCCTGAGCCTCAGTACTGGAATATGTCCTCTAGGGGGCAGGCAAGAGTTATTTTACAAACCATTGAATGTACTGTATATGGAAGGTGAGGGTCTGCAGCCTTGGCAGGACTGGTGACCTCATAGAAGTCTTCTGGGAACATTCTCAGCTTTTATCTTTGTTGTAGAAAACAGTGACACAGAGAGATCAGCTGTGAGCACATAATAAAATAATAATGCAGGATACAAAGTGTTTACAGGGGTCAGGTTCTGTTCCTGGAATGCATTGCACAGACAATGTGGGCACAAACAATTGGCACTTTTAGGAGAGCTTAGTAGTGAAAGGCGGCCTTGGTGTTTTACTGGGCAGCAGTGGTGGTTGGTGCTCAAAATTTTTGGGGGGGCGTAAACAAACAAAAAAAAAAAACAATTGCAGCCTCACTGTGCCCATCAAACGCAGCCACTGTACCCCTCAATTGTCGCCACTGTGCCAATTGTCGCCACTGTGCCCTTTAATTTTCGCCACTGTGCTCTTTAATTGTCACCACTGTGCCCTATAATTGTTGCCACTGTGCCCTTTAATTGTCGCCACTGTGCCCTTTAATTGTCGCCACTGTGCCCTGTAATTGTCGCCACTGTGCCAATTGTCGCCACTGTGCCCTTTAATTGTCACCACTGTGCCCTGTAATTGTCGCCACTGTGCCCTTTAATTGTCGCTACTGTGCCCTTTAATTGTCGCCACTGTGCCCTGTAATTGTCCCCACTGTGCCAATTGTCGCCACTGTGCCCTTTAATTGTCGCCACTGTGCCCTTTGCTTTGTCGCCACTGTGCCCTTTAATTTTCTCCACTGTGCCCTGTAATTGTTGCCACTGTGCCCTGTAATTGTCACCACTGTGCCCTCTAATTGTCGCCACTGTGCCCTTTAATTGTCGCCACTGTACCAATTGTCGCCACTGTACCCTGTAATTGTTGCCACTGTGCCCTGTAAAATGCTGTCCCCCGCCCGGCACTTAGCTTTCTGGGGTCAGCCATCCTCCTTCCACGGTCCCACAATGTCTTCTGCCGCCCTCGATGACGCTTCAGCCAGTCAGGTTACCAGTAAACAGAACCAGTGAACCTGATTGGCTGAGACGCCTGTCAGTCTTATGCAAGGAACGCACCTCCTGTGCGTCCCCTGGAAAAGTATTTGGAAGCCTATTACAGCCTGAGGGCTGTAATCGGAAAGCCTATCAGAGCCGTTGGCACAGCCAACCAGCTGCCGTTATCCAGATGGCTGGCACTCACCAGGGGGGCGACCATCTGAATAATCGGCAGCAATACATAGATTCATGCAATGTATGAATCTATGTATTGTATTCAGTGGCGGTGCGGGAGCCAGAGGGGGTGGCGCTTCAGCGCCCTCTATGGACGCACCGCCACTGCTGGGCAGCATGATTGTTCCAGGTCACTGATGAGGGATTTTGCATGACAGCCTAGAAACATATATTTCATGCCATACTATCATGGAGGTCTGTGATTGGCCCCACATTTATTCTGCCACAGGACAACAACCCCAAATATACAGCCAATGTCATTAGGAACCAGCGGCGGTGCGTCCGTAAAGGGTGCAGGAGCGCCGCCCCCTCTCTCCTGTCACTCTCTACCATAGATAGAGTCATGCATTGCATATAGTCGCTGCTGACACCCCCTATTCAGGTGCCCGGACCCTTTTCATTCTCCAGGCACCTGAATTACAGTAGTGAGGGTGTTTTTTGGATGCACCTGATTAGACCTATTGACTCTAATAGGCGTCCAAAAAAGCGAGAAGCAGGCGCAACGCTGTGCGTTAGCTTCTCACTCAGCTGTATGTTAGGAAAGTGAAGGAATCCGCTTTCCTAACATTGAACCACCTCTCAACCAATCAGGTGCAACAGGTCTTTGTTACCCATCACCTGATTGGCTGAAGCGACAGGCGCAATTACAGTACAGGACGCGAGAAGGAGCTGGCGGGAGAAGCACTCGGGGTCGGGGAAGATGGAGGACACGGACACCGGACACCACTCGCTGCCTGCTGCCGTCACCCACTGGCCACCCCAGACAAAGAAAGTGCCGGGCAGATGACGGGGGGCACAGTGGCAGCACTTGGGGCACAGTGGCAGCACATGGGACACAGTGGCAATATTTGGGGCACAGTAGCAACACTTGGGGCACAGTGGCAGCACTTGGGGCACAGTGTCAACGTTTGGGGCACAGAGGCAGCACTTGGGGCACAGCGGGAGCATTTGATGGGCACAGTGGCTGCGTTTGGTACAGTGGCTGCAATTTATGTTTTTTATTTTCCAGAATTTTTCAGGCTTACCTGTAGGTTAAAGTGGTCTGTATGGGTTTACAACCACTTTAAGGGCTTCACAGAACAGCTGTATTTATACGGAGATTAAATTACATAGAGGTGGACTCTATTTACTAATTGGGTGACTTCTGAGGACAATTGGTTCCAATAGATTTTAGGTAGGGGGCTGAATACAAATGCACGCCACACTTTTCACATACCGTATTTATCGTGGTATACCGCGCGCCAGCGTATAACGCGCACCCCAAGCCTAGAAAGGAAATACAAAATAAAAAAAGGTAGTTTAGGGGAAAAAAAAATTACATTTTGGATCGATGCAGCTGCCACAGTGAAGCACGGGGTCTGTCCAGCCTTGTGGGTGTCTGTCTGCGGCTTCCTTGCGCGGGGTCCCTCCAGCCTTGTGGAGTTCCTTGCCCGGGGTTGCAGCGGTGTTTGGATTTGGCGCCTCGGCCGAGCTGTGTAGAGCCGGATTTCCTGTTTGTTCGGCTCCTCTCGGCCACGTTCGGCTTCTCTCGCGTGGCTGCGGACGTAGCTAAGCGTGGCCGAGCCTAGCGAAGCGTGGCCGAGCCTAGATTAGTGCGCAGTGCACTCGGCTCGGCTCGGCTCTAGGCTGCGGCGCTGAGAGACAGGGGATCGGTGTATAATGCACACCCACGATTTCCCCCAGATTTTAAGGGAAAAACAGTATTTTTTTAAAAAAACATTTATCGTTATCCTTCCACTTTACAATTAGGTGCCACTTTGTTTTGGTCTATCACATAAAATCCCAATACAGTCATACCCCGCTTTAACCACTTGCTTACTGGGCACATAAACCCCCTTCGTTCCCAGGCGAAATTTCAGCTTCCGGAACTGCGTCGCTTTAACTGACATTTGCGCGGTCGTGCGACGTGGCTCCCAAACAAAATTGACGTCCTTTTTTCCCCACAAATAGAGCTTTATTTTGGTGGTATTTGATCACCTCTGCGGTTTTTATTTTGCACTATAAACAGAAAAAGAGCGACAATTTAAAAAAAATATATATATTTTTTACTTGTTGCTATAATAAATATCCCATTTTTTTTTAAAAAAAATATATTTTTTTCACAGTTAAGGCCGATACGTATTTTTTGACGTATTTTTGTAAAAAAAAAAAAAAAAAACGCAATAAGCGACTGGTTTGCGCAAAAGTTATAGCGCCTACAAAATGGGGAACAGAATTATGATTTTTTTTATTATTATTTTTTTTACTAGTAATGGCGGCGATCTGTGATTTTTATTGGCACTGCGATATTGCGGCGGACATATCGGACACTTTTGACACAAATTTGGGACCATTCACATTTATACAGCGATCAGTGCTAGAAAAATCCACTAATTACTGTATACATGTGACTGGCAGGGAAGGGGTTAACACTAGGGGGTGAGGAAGGGGTTAAATGTGTATCCTGGGTGTGTTCTAACTGTGTGGGGGGTGACTGGGGGAGGTGATTGATGCTGTGTCCCTATGTACAAGAGACACAGATCGGTCTCCTCTCCTCTGACAGCACGTGGAGCTCTGTGTTTACACACAGAGCTCCACGTCCCTGCTGTCACCTGCTTGTTTTCCCGCCGATCGCATGTACCTGACGGACATCGCGTCCGCCAGGTACATGCATCGGCTCTTCAGCGATGCGGCGGGACAGTGTTTACCCGCGGTGCGCCACCCAGTGGCGCGCGCGGGTAATGCACTAGAAATCACGTCCAAAGATGTCCACTTGGCGCCTCAGGTCCGCACTGTTGACGTATTTTGTCAATAGCGCGGGTCTGAAGTGGTTAAGTACACTCACTTTACATACACTCGCGAGTAAGGACATACGCGTGAGTGTATGTAAAGTGCCTTACAAGTACTGTTCAGACATTTTGCAGCCACAGTAGAAGGAGCTGAAGCTCCGAGAACATAGCCCGCCCTGTTCCAGTGTGCCCAGACTACAGCTTCTGACACCCCCACTACAGCCCCTGACCCCCTACTACACCCTAGAAGTGAAAAAAGGTATTGTTTCACTTTAAGTACATTTTCGTTTTACATACATGCTCTGGTCCCATTGTGTACTTAAAAGTGGGGTATGCCTGTAAAATACATTTATGTTTTTGGTTTTAACATGACAAAATGTGGGAAATTTCAAGGGGTGTGAATACTTTTTCAAGGCACTGTAAATACTGATACCCATCACTGTAACAAACACTAAATAAGACAGATGACCAATTCACAAAGACCACAATCCTAGGAAGTCTCCTGGTGTGGTCAGAAATTCATGGCCTCAAACAAAAAGAGATGTTGTCTATAGAAGGAAATTAGCAAATGGATCACACCCATGTTGTTGTTTCACCACAGATGTTTCCTGCAGCTCTATTCATGACCAAAACTGGTTATTCGTGGTACAGCAATGGGTGTGCCGCTTACCCAACTGTGCACTCAAGAACCCTCAAGTTTGTGGCCCAGAGGCAGAGTATTGTGAATAGGACTCCCAGCTTTGATTCAGTATTTTTACATCAATAGAAAGCAAATACAAGCTTTTTTCAATGTGTTTTTTTTTACATTTCATTATTTATAGAGGTGTAAATAAATGTAAATTGTATTTCTTTAGAATCAGCATGTTGCACAGCCCATAAACTTCCAGAGGGAAAATCACAACATAAGCAAATAAGGATTAACACAACATCATAGACTATGAAAAAGGTTGTGAGGGCCTTGTCCACAAGCGCTTCCGTCTAAATACAATGAAGGTGAGTGATGAGACACGAGGAACGGTAATGGGCTAATCACATTTAGCAAACATCATGTTATAATAAAACTGCATGAACACATAAGTGGTTGGGGACAGAAGGTGGAGTTGGCAGGAGGAAGAGTGTGTGAGTAACTTGTATAGCGCTACAAATGCCAACTAAATCACCTCAGGGCCTCAGGGCGCCTCAAGGGAAGGATAATGATTAATAAAGAAAAGCAGGTAAATCTGTTTGGTGTTACCAATTACAGCGTGATGTTCTAGAATAGATAACAGTTGACCTGTTTCCACTTCCAAATGAATTCTAAGAAAATTGTTTTATGATGAATACACCCTTGCCAGCCAGATTCTTGTTAAGACATATGAACGGCAGCAGATTGGCTGTTATGCCCTGTACACACGGTCGGAATTTCCGATGGGATAAAATCGGATGGAATTTTACGACGGAATTCCGTTTAAGCTGTCTTGCATACACACAGTCAGACCAATTTCAGCGGACATATCCGATCGTGTGTACGACCTAGCGGACAGGTTTTTCCAGTGGACAAATTTCAAAGAATGCCCCCACCCCCCCCCAAAAAAAATGACATGCCAAATGTGGCATGTAAGGGGGTGAGGAGTGGGTTAAGCGGAAGTTCAATTTTTGGGTGGAACTCCGCTTTAATAGTAATGCCGCGTACACACCATCATTTTTTCAGCATGTCCAAAAAACAAAGTTTTTCCAACTTCATCATTAAAAACGATGTTGCCCACACACCATGGTTTTTAAAAAATGATGAACAAAGCGCGGTGACGTACAACGGCACTCTAAAGGGGAAGTTTTATTCGCCTTTGTGCTGCTTTTAGCTGTTTCCATGTTAGTAAAAGACGATACGCGCTTTTGTGTCTGTTACAGCGTGATGAATGTGCTTACTCCATTATGAATGGTAGTTTTACCAGAACGAGCGCTCCCGTCTCATAACTTGCTTCTGAGCATGCGCGGGTTTAATACGTCGTTTTAGCCCACACACAATCATTTTTTTACAACCTGAAAAACGGGCGTCCTTTTTTCCCCACAAATAGCTCTTTCTTTTGGTGGTATTTGATCACCTCTGCGGTTTTTATTTTTTGCGCTATAAACAAAGATAGAGCGACAATTTTGAAAAAAATGCAATGTTTTTTTACTTTTTGCTATAATAAATATCCCCCAAAAATATATAAAAACGTTTTTTCCCTCAGTTTAAGCCGATAAGTATTCTTCTACCTATTTTTGGTAAAAAATCACAATAAGCGTGTATCGGTTGGTTTGCGCAAAATTTATAGCGTTTACAAAATAGGGGGTAGTTTTATTGCATTTTTATTATTATAATTTTTTTTTTTACTACTAATGGCGGCGATCAGCGACTGCGACATTATGGCGGACACTTTGGACAATTTTGACACATTTTTGGGACAATTGTCATTTTCACAGCAAAAAATGCATTTAAATTGCATTGTTTAGGCCCCTTTCACATTGAGGCGTTTTTCATGCGGTACAGCGCTAAAAATAGCGCTGCTATACCGCATGAAAAATCATGCCCTGTAGTGTTCAATGTGAAAGCCCGAAGGCTTTCACACTGAAGCGGTGCGCTAGCAGGAACGCTCCAAAAGTCCTGCTAGCCGCATCTTTACCGCGGTATAGGAGCGGTGTGTTCACCGCTCCTATAGCGCGCCTTCCCATTGGAATCAATGGGAAACCGCGGTAATAGCGCGGTAATACCGCCCGCAACGCGGGCGGTATTAACCCTTTTTCGGCCGCTAGCGGGGGTTAAAGCCTCACCGCTAGCGCCCGAATATCGCGGTAAACACGACTGTATAGCGGCGCTACAAATAGCGCGGCTATACCGTCACCGCGGCTCCACGCCTCAATGTGAAAGGGGCCTTACTGTGGAAATGACAATTGCAGTTTGGGAGTTAACCACAAGTGGGTGCTGTAGGGGTTCCCTAATGTGTGTTTACAACTGTAGGGGGTGTGGCTGTAGGTCTGATGTCATCGATTGTGTCGCCCTATAACAGGGATGACATGATCGATGCAGCCGCCACAGTGAAGCACGGGGAAGCCGTGTTTACATACGGCTCTCCCCGTTCTTCAGCTCCGTGGACCGATCGCCGCACTCCAGCGGCGATCGGGTCCGCGAGTCCCGGTCCTGGAGCTTCGCACTGGGTCACGGGAGCGCGCCGCAGGCCAACGTATATGTGCAGGAGGCGGTCCTTAAGTGGTTAAAACGAAGTTAAAAAATGCAGCATGTTCGAATTTTAATTTTTTTTGTCGTTTTTCAGAACCTGAAAAATGATGTGAAGCCCACACACGATCATTTTAAATTACGTTTTTCAAAAACAACGTTTATTTCATGCCGAAAAATGATCGTGTGAACGCAGCATTACATGGAGCTAAAGGGGAAAATGCTTTATACAGTGAGGGTTTAATAACTCAGACATCTGGTTGATTGGAACTACAAGTGCCAGCATGCCCTGCCACCCAGGATAACAATCTTCTCACGTGGTATGATAGTCCTCGTAGACTCTACCCTATGGCACCATACCTCCCAACATTTTGAGATGAGAATAAGGGACACCTACTAGCAAACGTAGGTAGGCATAAGACACGCCTCCTGTCACACCCCCTTAAAGGAGAATTAACCACAAAAAAAGGTTAATTAAATTCACAAGGGCTTTTTTTTTATTTATTTTTTACCACCTACTATTTCTTTATATTGGCTTTTAAATTTTAGAAATGCAGCAATTTAGAAATCAGATGAAAGGTTTAGCTCTGGGAACACTTTTTGAAAGATAGTGGCCTAGATTTACGTAGGGCGGCGTTACTATGAGCGAGTGTAGCGTATCGTATATATACGCTACGCCACCGCAACTTAGGACGCAAGTGCAGTATTCTCAAAGCACTTGCATCCTAATTTAGGGCGACGTAGCGTAAATGTCCCGGCGTAAGTGCGCCTAATTCAAATGTGGTGGTGGTGGGCGTGTTTTATGTAAATTACTCGTGACCCCACGTATTTGACGTTGCCATCCGTGGACGTATCCCAGTGCGCATGCATCGGATAGAATGCCTAAGATACGTCGAAAACTGCCTACGACGTGAACGTAACTTACGCGCAGCCCTATTCACGTACGACTTACGCAAACGACGTAAAAAGATACGCTTGTTCTGACGTCCATACCTTGCATGGGCTGCGCCACCGAAAGAGCAGCTTTATCTTTACGCCGGTGTATGTCTTACGTAAGCGGCGTAACTAATTGCGACGGGCGCACGTACGTTCAAGAAACGGCGTATGTAGCGTATTTGCATATTTGACGCGGAAAACAACGGAAGCGCCACCTAGCGGCCAGCGTAAATATGCACCCAAGATACGACAGCGTAGGAGACTTACGCCGCTCGTATCTTGGCCGAATTAATGCGTAACTGATTCTAAGAATCAGTCGCGCATTTACGACGGCGTACATTTGGACTTACGACGGCGTACGTGGAGATACGCCGTCGTAAGTCTATGAGAATCTGGCCCAAAAATTGCATTTTATATACATCTATAGAGATCAGACCACAATGAGGAGGAATGAGTGACAGAGGGACAGAGGGACAGAGGGACTTTATTCCAAATCAGGGACAGTTCCTCCAAATCAGGGACAGTTACTGACAGAGTTAATTTAACATGATGAAACATTGAGGGGGGGGGGCATCCTCTTCAAGTTCCTTCTCACCAGTTTGATGTATTGGTGGAGCAGGACAGCGCCCCTAGCCAGGCAGCCAATCAGACACAAGGAAAGGACACCTGCCTCTGACGGACAGGGTGGCGTGCTATTACAAGGCATTCAGTAAACAACCTATGTAAAGTTTGCATCACGCCTGACCTTGTTGGCTAGTCTACATTTAACCCTATAGGCGGCCATCACTGCCAGCTATAGGTCTATGCCACTTTCATGGCACATTACATATTAGCAGGGCATTAATGGGCGTGTGTTAATGTGCTTTATGTCTCTCATTAGGGTGCAATGCATACAGGCAGCTCATTGATAAAATAGGCCACTTATGCAATAAAATGTTGTATTTGTATAAAATATATACAGCCGCAGCCAAAAGTTTTAAGAAATGACACAAATACAAATCTTCACAAAGTCCGCGGCGCGGCGGCTTCGGTGTTTTCCGATCTTTTTGTCACATGTTACCATGGTAGATCGAAGTGTGACTACAAGCCTTCCATGGCCGGCAAAGGATTTTATTGGCAATTACATTAAGTTTATGCAGAGTCAGTATCTGAAGAGGTTCTATTTCCAGATCTCTGCCATTCATCCTGGCATGCTGCCAATCACCTTCTGGGCAACATCCTGACTGATGGGCGCCATACTTCCATAATCAATGCTCGGAGTTTGCCAGAATTTGTGGGGGTTTTTTTGTTCACCCGCCTCTTGAGGATTGGCCACGAGTTCTCAATGGGCTTAAGGTCTGGGGCGTTTCCTGGTGCCCTATCAGTGCCCATCAGTGCCACCTATCAGTGTCCTTTATGTCGCTTATCAGTGCCCTTCAGTGTCACCTATCAGTGGTCTTTATGTCACGTATCACTGCCATTTAGTGTCGCCTATCGCCCTTTATGTCGCTTATCAGTGCCCTTCAGTGTCACCTATCAGTGGCCTTTATGTCGCTTATCAGTGCCCTTCAGTGTCACCTATCAGTGGCCTTTATGTCGCTTATCAGTACCCTTCAGTGTCGCCTATCAGTGTCCTTTATGTCGCTTATCAGTGCCCTTCAGTGTCACCTATCAGTGTCCTTTATGTCGCTTATCAGTGCCCATCAGTGCCACCTATCAGAGTCCTTTATGTTGCTTATCAGTGCCCATCAGTGACACCTATTAGTGTTATTTATGTTGCTTATCAGTGTCCTTTATGTCGCTTATCAGTGCCCTTCAGTGTCACCTGCCAGTGTCCTTTATGTCGCTTATCAGTGCCCATCAGTGCCACCTATCAGTGTCCTTTATGTTGCTTATCAGTACCCATCAGTGACACCTATTAGTGTCCTTTATGTTGCTTATCAGTGCCCATCAGTGCCACCTATCAGTGTCCTTTATGTTGCTTATCAGTGCCCTTCAGTGTCACCTGCCAGTGTCCTTTATGTCGCTTATCAGTGCCCATCAGTGCCACCTATCAGTGTCCTTTATGTTGCTTATCAGTGCCCATCAGTGACACCTATCAGCAGGGCTGTCTTAATGAGAGGTCACACCTGGGCACTGCCCAGGGGCCCCAGCTGGTTCTTAAGCCCACGCTGCCCTGAAATTGGGGGCCCCATGATGGCACTGAGAGTGATAGATACACAGGGGAGGCAGTCGGCCTACTACCTACTTGATGTCTGTTTACCTGCACTGTCATCATTGTAGGGGCCCCAGAGCATTACCTTGCCCAGGGGCCCATGATGCTATTAAGACTGCCCTACCTAACAGTGTCCTTTATGTCGCTTATCAGTGCCATTCAGTGTCGCCTATCAGTGTCCTTTATGTCGCTTATCAGTGCCCTTTAGTGTCGCCTATCAGTGTCATTTATGTCGCTTATCAGTGCCCTTCAGTGTCGCCTATCGGTGTCCTTTATGTCACTTATCAGTGCCCATCAGTGAAACCCATTAGTGTCCTTTATGTCGCTTATCAGTGCCCTTCAGTGTCGCCTATCAGTGTCCTTTATATCGTTTATCAGTGCCCTTCAGTGTCGCCTAACAGTGCCCATCAGTTCCACCTATCAGTGCAGCCTCATGAGTGCCTTTTGATCAGCACCCATCAGTGCAGCCTCCTCAGCGTACATCAATGAAGGAGTAAAATTGTCTGTTGCAAAACTTTATAACAAACGATGAAAACTGACAATTTATGGCATGGCACAGTGGTGACAATTGATGGGCACAGTGGCTGCGTTTGATGGGCACAGTGGCTGCATTTGATGGGCACAGTAGCTGTGTTTGATAGGCACAGTAGCTGCATTTGATGGGCACAGTAGCTGTGTTTGATGGGCACAGTAGTTGCGTTTGATGGGCACAGTAGTTGCGTTTAATGGGCGCAGTAGATGTGTTTGATGGGTACAGCAGCTGCATTTGATGGGCACAGTAGTTGCATTTGATGGGCACATTAGCTGCATTTGATGGGCACAGTAGCTGCATTTGATGGGCACAGTAGCTGTGTTTGATGGGCACAGTAGCTGTGTTTGATGGGCACAGTAGCTGCGTTTGATGGGCACAGTAGCTGCATTTGATGGGCACAGTAGCTGTGTTTGTTGGGCACAGTAGCTGCATTTGATGGGCACAGTAGCTGTGTATGATGGGCACAGTAGCTGTGTTTGATGGGCACAGTAGCTGTGTTTGATGGGCACAGTAGCTGTGTTTGATGGGCACAGTAGCTGCGTTTGATGGGCACAGTAGCTGCATTTGATGGGCACAGTAGCTGTGTTTGTTGGGCACAGTAGCTGCATTTGATGGGCACAGTAGCTGTGTATGATGGGCACAGTAGCTGTGTTTGATGGGCACAGTAGCTGCGTTTGATGGGCACAGTAGCTGCATTTGATGGGCACAGTAGCTGTGTTTGATGGGCACAGTAGCTGCATTTGATGGGCACAGTAGCTGTGTTTGATGGGCACAGTAGCTGCATTTGATGGGCACAGTAGCTGCATTTGATGGGCACAGTAGCTGCATTTGATGGGCACAGTAGCTGTGTTTGATGGGCACAGTGAAGCTGCAATTGTTTATTTTATTTTTTCATTTGTTTGCACCCCCCAAAAAATTTGGAGCACCAGCCGCCACTGCACTCGGGTTCCACTTTTAACCACTTCAGACCCGCGGTATAGTCGAATGACGGCAACAGCGCGGGTCTGAATATCCAACATGCCGTCTTTTGACGGCCGCCCCCTTGGGCGTTCCCAGCGCGCGCTGTAGAGCGCGCTGCGGGGAAGCCCTGTGTTGTCCGTGTCCCTTGGACACGGCCAATCACAGATCGCGGCGAACGGCCAGTCAGAGTGGCCATTTGCGATGTGATCTGTGGGCGAATGAGAGATGATCTCATAGATCATCTCTCATTGCCGTTTTACACAGAGACAGCGTCCTGTCTCTGAAGAGGAGGAGACCGTTCTGTGTTCCTTGTACATAGGGACACAGATCGGTCACCCCCCAGTCACCCCCCCTCCCCCCACAGTTAGAACACACCTAGGATACACATTTAACCCCTTCCTCACCCCCTAGTGTTAACCCCTTCAATGTCAGTCACATTTATACTGTAATTAGTGCATATTTATAGCACTGATCGCAGTATAAATGTGAATGGCGCCAAAAATGTGTCAAAAGTGTCCGATGTGTCCGCTGTAATGTCGCAGTCCCAATAAAAATCGCAGATCGCCGTCATTACTAGTAAAAAAAAAATAATAAAAATTATAGTTCTCTCCCCTATTTTGTAAGCGCTATAACTTTTGCGCAAACCAGTCGCTTATTGCGATTTTTTTTTTTTACCAAAAATATGTAGAAGAATACGTATCACCCTAAACTGAGATTTTTTTTTTTTTTTTTTTCAAATTGGGATATTTATTATAGCAACAAGTAAAAAATATTGTATTTTTCTTCAAAATTGTCGCCCTTTTTTGTTTATAGCGCAAAAAATAAAAGCCGCACAGGCGATCAAATACCACCAAAAGAAATATCTACTTGTGGGGAAAAAAGGACGTCAATTTTGTTTGGGAGCCGCGCAATTGTCAGTTAAAGCGACGCAGTGCTGGAAGCTGAAATTTTACCTGGGCAGGAGGGGGGTGTATGTGCCCAGTAAGCAAGTAGTTAATTGATATTTTCTGAATTGGAGTCGTAGATATGAAGCTCTATCCTTACCCCCGGAGAGGTTCCGGTATATTTAGCTGCGCCGACACGATGCTCCTTGTGAAGTTCAAGTGCCTAATATTAGTCATGTGACCCGGCCCAGCTGTCTGCCGTGTGTATCAGCGGTGTCCTGTATGTGCGGAGTCCGTAAACAGGAACCGGTCTCATCCAGTCCTGTCCCATCCTCTGTTATCGGTATTATGGGAATGCCACGGTCACAATTTGCAGAATCCGAATAAGACAGACTGCTAGGAACACGCTCCAGGAAAACGCCGACATTTTTACACCCCTACTGAGAAAATGGTGGGATGTCACCGCCAATACCTCCCTGTGACAAGGACACTTTGCCGGGCTGTCATGTTGATCCCGTGGCTTCGGTGTGTTCATGGCGGCTTCAGGATCCTACCTTGTCTATCTGCGTGCGAGTCAATTATTATCTCATCCAGAGACTCAAGTTTAATGTGTTTAGATGCCTTTCTTGCCTCCCCCCCTCCCCCCCACCCCACCAACAGCTTTCCTTTTTCATTACATACACTATTTTGTCAAAAGTATTGGGACACCTACCTTTACACGCACATGGCGCCAGATTCATAAAGCGTTACGACGGCGCCGTATGCTCAAAGTGAGATACACTTAAATGTTGCTAATATACGACCGGCGTAAGTCTCCTACGCCGTCGTAACTTAGCTGCCTATTTACGCTGGCCGCTAGGGGCGTGTACGCTGATTTACGCCTAGAATATGTAAATCAGCGAGATACGCCTATTCACAAACGTACGCCCGGCCGTCGCTGTAAAGATACGCCGTTTACGTAAAAGGCATTTTAGGTGTAAAGATAAACCACCAAAAAGATGGCGCAGCCAATGTTAAAGCGGAGTTCCACCCAGGAAAACAACAATTGCTCATCTTGCTTAAAAAAATTAAATAAAAAAAACGTGAAAAAAAAAAATACTCACCCGAAATACCTGTTGCTATGCGGAAGTCCGTAATCTGCCTCTTCCACACCGCGGTGTCTTTTCTTCTTGTCCTTCTCCTTGTGAATGGGGCGCGCTGCTTTCTGGGAACTGTGTGTGTTCTCAGAGAGCAGCGCGCCCATTCACAAGCCAGCGTGAGACTCACGCAGGCGCAGTAGGAAATGGGCCGTGAAGCCGTACGGCTTCACTGCCTGTTTCCCATAGTGTGAATGGCGGCGCGGGACCCGGAGCGATCGTGGAACCGGCATTGGGGGGCCCATCAGCGCGGGCAAGTAGGACAAGGTAAGTGTCCCTATTTAAAGTCAGCAGCTACACTGTTAGTAGCTGCTGACTTTAAAAAAAAAAAAAATTGCGGCTGGAACACCCCTTTAAGTATGGATGTCGAGACCGCATCGAATTTTTCACATTTTACGTTGTTTGCGTAACTCGTCCGTGAATGGGGCTGGCCGTAAATTACGTTCACGTCGAAACCAATGAGTCTTAGCGGCGTAATTTGGAGCATGCGCACTGGGATACGTCCACGGACGGCGCATGCGCCGTTAGTAAAAAACGTCAATTACGTGGGGTCACACTTAATTTAAATAAAACACGCCCACATCAAAACACATTTGAATTACGCGGGCTTACGCCGGCCCATTTACGCTACGCCGCCATAACTTAGGGAGCAATTGCTTTGTGAATACAGCACTTGCCTCTCTAATTTACGGCGGCGTAGCGTATCTGAGATACGCTACGCCCGTACAAATATACGCCGCTCTACGTGAATCTAGCCATTGAACTTTAATGGCATCCCAGTCTTAGCCTGTAGGGTTCAATATTGAGTTGGCTCCGCCCTTTGCAGCTATAACAGCTTCAACTCTTCTGGGAAGGCTGTCCACAAGGTTTAGGAGTGTCTATGGGAATGTTTGACCATTCTTCCAGAAGTGCATTTGTGAGGTCAGGCACTGATGTTGGATGAGAAGGTCTGGCTCGCAGTCTCCGCTCTAATTCATCCCAAAGATATTCTATTGGGTTGAGGCCAGTCAAGTTCATGCGCCCCAAACGCGCTCCTCCATGTCTTGCTTTGTGCACTGGTGCGCAGTCACGTTGGAACAAGAAGGGGCCGTCCCCAAACTCTTCCCACAAAGTTGGGAGCAATAGCGGCCCATCTATTAGGGGCGCAGGGGACCCCCCTAATCCATGTGCCCAGCTCCTAACCAAAATGCAGGACACTGGATGCATGGATTTCAATGTTTTCAATGTTCCATACCGGCACTTATACACCTTCCCGCCCAGACCAATTTTCAGCTTTCAGCGCTGTTGCACTTTGAATGACAATTGCGCGGTCATGCTACACTGTACCCAAACTACATTTTTATCAATTTGTTCCCACAAATAGAGCTTTCTTTTGGTGTGTTTTGATCACCTCTGGGATTTTTATTTTCTACATTTTTTTTTTTTAAAAGACCGAAAATTTTGAAAAACAAATGCTTTTTTTTTTGTTTCCGTTACACACTTTGTAAATAAGTAAGTTTTCTCCTTCACTGATGGGCACTGATGGGGCTGCACTGATGGGCACCGATGAGGTGGCACTGATGGAATTGATGGGCACTGATAGGCACTAATATGCAGCACTGATAGACGGCACGGATGGACACTGATAGGTGGCACGGATGGGCACTGATAAGCGGCACAGATGGGCACAGATAGGCGGCAAGGATGGGCATAGATAGGCGGCATGGATGGGCACTGATAGGTGGCACGGATGGGCATGGATGGGCACTGATAGGTGGCATGGATGGGCATGGATGGGCACTGATAGGTGGCACGGATGTACTGTATTGTACTTATGGATGCCAATCAGTGCCAAACATCAATGCCGCCTATCTATGCCCATCCTTGCCGCCTATCTGTGCCCATCTGTGCCGCTTATCAGTGCCCATCCGTGCCACCTATCAGTGTCCACAGTGGTGTGGTGGGAGTCTCCCGCAGCCATGGATGGAAGGTGTGGGGGGTCCAGTCTCTGGGTCTCCGTGGGGCCATGCTCACAGTGTTGTGGTGGGAGTCCTCCGCAGGCATGGATGGAAGGTGTGGGGGTCCGGTCTCTGGGTCTCTCTGGGGCCATGCTCACAGTGTTGTGGTGGGAGTCCTCCGCAGGCATGGATGGAAGGTGTGGGGGTCCGGTCTCTAGGTCTCTCTGTGGCCATGCTCACAGTGTTGTGGTGGGAGTCCTCCGCAGGCATGGATGGAAGGTGTGGGGGTCCGGTCTCTGGGTCTCTCTGTGGCCATGCTCACAGTGGTGTGGTGGGAGTCTCCCGCAGCCATGGATGGAAGATGTGGGGGTCCGGTCTCAGGGTCTCTCTGTGGCCATGCTCACAGTGGTGTGGTGGGAGTCTCCAGCAGCCATGGATGGAAGGAGTGGGTGTCCGGTCCCTGAGTCTCAGTGGAGTCATGCTCACAGTGGTGTGGTGGGAGTCTTCCGCAGCCATGGATGGAAGGTGTGGGGGTCCGGTCTCTGGGTTTCTCTGTGGCCATGCTCACAGTGGTGTGGTGGGAGTCTCCTGCAGCCATGGATGGAAGGTGTAGGGGTCCAGTCTCTGGGTCTCTCTGTGGCCATGCTCACAGTGTTGTGGTGGGAGTCTCCAGCAGCCATGCATGGAAGGTGTGGGGGTCCGGTCTCTGGGTCTTCGTGGGGCCATGCTCACAGTGGTGTGGTGGGAGACCCCAGCAGCCATGGGTGAATGGTGCAGGTTAGGGGTCTAGTCTCCAGGTCTTCGGTGCTGCTCACAGTGTCATGGGGGTGAGATGGCGGCTCGGGATCCGGTCCCTGGGTTGGCACTCGGGATGTATGCCCACTGCCATGCTATCATTCATTCAAACATGGCACCAGGCAGCGCCACTGACTCTCTGCACACGCGCCTACCGGCTGAAAATAGCCCAGCATTTTCAAGCCCAGATGGCTTTGGAACTGCGCATGTGCAGTTCCAAAGCCGTCCCACAACCATATTCTTTACGGATGGTTGGCAACCCTGCAGTCACCCCTCTGGTAGGTGTCACCCAGGTGTGGTCCGTACCCCCATATCGACGCCACTGCACTGTGCTTCTCTAGGGGCCAGGGATATTTAGGCTGAGGAGGAAAATGCTAAAGGATGCTGGATGTACTCCAGCCAGTAAACAAGGGGGGGGCTCCATCTATCTTTATGTAGATTCTAATGCACATTGTGAGAGGCTCACAGTGTGCAGTGAAATCAGAGCAAGCCATTTCAGTCCAGGAGAGGAACCTGTACAAGTGTGGAATGGAAGGCCGGAGGTCAGATGTAATGCTTCCAATGATTTGGTTCACAAGAGATAATTCTTGGTATTCAGTTCAGACAAGAAGCTATTTATATGGCCTGCCGGGTCCTCGGAGATGTCACAGATGACGCGCTGACGCTTCTCTGCTTTCTATGACTCCTGACATCCGTCCTGTGGATGGGGAAGGACACGGTCCGAACCTGAGCACAGATTGATCTCTGATTCCAACTGAATAGGCACCTTGGCACACTCCTCATGCAGGAGCAGAGCTGATACATCACTAGATGGGGCATTTCCTGGTTCACAGCTCAGCTCGATTTGGCTGCATTCCCAACGGAGCGTAGCGTCTTTGAAAACTTTTCTGGCAATTTTTCTGCGTGCTTTAATGCGCGATTTTGGCGCGTTTGTATGCAGCGTTTTTGGGATTTGCCGTTTTTTTAATAGCCAATAGAGAAAACTGTTATCTGTTGCATCATTTGTTTCTACATATTTCAGCTTTTTTAGCTCTCCCATTAGCTTTTATTTCTTCTTTTATTATTATTGATTTATTATAATGTTTTTTTTCGTTAGGGTAAGGGGTTCGGGTTTAGTTTAGGTTAGGGTTATTTATTATTATATATATATATTTTTTTTAATTTATTAAAATAAGAATAATAAATACATACATACATATATATATATATATATATATATATATATATAACCCCCCCTTAACCAAATGATTGGGACCAGTGCACAAAGCAAGGTCCATAAAGACATGGATGAGCGAGTTTGGGGTGTAGGAACTTGACTGACATGCACAGAGTCCTGACCTCAACCCGATAGAACACCTTTGGGATGAATTAGAGCGGGTAATGCGAGCCAAGCTTCCTCATTCACATCAGTGACTGACCTCACAAATGCGCTTCTAAAAGAATGGTCAAACATTCCCATAGACACTCCTAAACCTTGTGGACGGCCTTCCCAGAAGAGTTGAAGCTGTTATAGCTGCAAAGGGCGGGGCCAACCCAATATTGAACCCTACAGACTAAGACTGGGATGCAATTAAAGTTCATGGAATGTCTAACTATTAAGATAAACGAAGACAAGTGTTTTGTTTAACGAATTGTATGTATGTGTAAAAAGGAAAAAAATAAAAGTTTAACCACTTAAAGGGTCACTAAAGGAATTATTTTTTTAGCTAAATAGCTTCCTTTACCCTAATGCAGTCCTGGTTTCATGTCCTCAATGTTAGTTTTTGCTGCAATCCTTCTCTGTTCTGCACACTTCCTGGTTGTCTGTTTCCTTATGAAAAAAGTACTGGGAGCTTCTCTCTGTGGTCTCTAATTAAGAAGGTGTGATTACTGTGTGTCTAAACCCCTCAGAACCAATCACTTTCATTTTAAAAACAAACACTGCCCTGTATTGGCTCTGTGTCTCTGTTCTTCACAGAAGCATGAAACTAGATGAAAAACGAAACTAAACTGTAGGTACATTATATGATTGTTTTTGATCTATTTTTAATCATTTTTAAAGGGAATCAGTTAACTTTTATGTCTCTATACCCTGTAAACCGTCATTTCAGCAAAACATTTTTTTCCTTTACAACTCCTTTAACCACTTCAATACCAGCCACCGTCATAATACGTCCACAAAGTGGCTCTCCCATCCAGAGTGGATGTCATATGACGTCCTGGACTTTGGGGGGGGGGGGGGTATCTGAATGATGCCTGCAGCGAGAGGCATTATCCAGATATCCCTCTCTTGTGCCGGTGATTCTGCACAACATAAGAACGATCATAGCGGCGGTTCCGCCACTTGATCGTTCTTTCAGGCGGCGGGAGGGGACATCCCCCCCCTCCTGTCATCATCCGGTCCCTCTTCGGGCTCTCCCGTGCCATCGGGGGCCCGGAGAATGAATCGTCCGGCGCTTGCAGGAAGTATAGAGATGACTGGTCACCAGTCATCTCTATGACCGTCGGAGGACCTGGGCGCGATGTGATGACATCACGCCCGGGTCCCGTAAGTAAACAAAGCCGCGATTGTGGCTACTAAGCCACAGTATTCATGAGATCAGTGAATTTTTTTCACCGATCTCATGGTTTCCAGCCTGGAGGAGAGATGTGGGGTCTTATTGACCCCGCATCTCTCCATAAAGAGGACCTGTCATACACTATTCCTATTACAAGGGATGTTTACATTCCTTGTAATAGGAATAAAAGTAATAAAAAAATAAAAAGAAAGTGTAAAAAATAAAATAAATATGTAAAAAAATAAATAAAAAAAATTAAACGCCCCTGTCCCCGGTAGCTCGCGCGCAGAAGCGAACGCACACGCAAGTCCCGCCAACATATGTAAACACCGTTTAAACCACATATGTGAGGTATCGCCGCGTGCGTTAGAGTGTCAGCAACAAATCTAGCACTAGATCTCCTCTGTAAATCTAAACTGGTAACCTGTAAAAAAATTCAAAGCATTGCCTATGGAGATTTTTAAGTACCGAAGTTTGGCGCCATTCCATGAGTGTGCGCAATTTTAAAGCGTGACATGTTAGGTATCTATTTACTCTTTAATCTTTCATATGTTACAAAACAATTGGGCTAACTTTACTATTTTGTTATTTTTTTAATTCATGAAACAACTTTTTTCCCCATCGTTTGAAAAATTATTGCGCAAATACCGTGCAAGATAAAATGTTGCAATGACCGTCGTTTTATTCCCTAGGGTGTCTGCTAAAAAAACATATATAATGTTTGGGGGTTATGCGTAATTTTCTAGCAAAAGAATGATGATTTGTACATGTAGGAGAGAAGTGCCAGAATAGGCCCGGTATGGAGGTGGGTATTAAAGCCCGGTGTTGAAGGAGTTAAGGACCGGCACCCTTAATATATATGTCGGGAGAATGGCAAGGACAGGCAAAGGCACGTACAGGTACGTCACCTTTAAGGCTGCATTCACATCTAGGCGGCAAGTAACGCCGCGATTCGATTCGATTCATTTTTTTTTTTTTTTACAAATTATCTCCATTGATGTCTATGGCCGAACGCCAATGTCGCCTAAAAAAAAGGGACCGGGACTTTTTTTTAGGCGACAGGCGTTCGGCGTTTCAGAGATGTGAACCATCTCTATAGACATCAATGGGAATTTTCCCCTCCAGCGGCACGAGCGTTGGGCGACAGGCGTTTTGTCGCCTAGATGTGAATGCAGCCTAAGATGTTGCTGTGTGGTCACGCACGTGCCAGCAGCGGCGCGCTTGCAACCCTGCCGCCTTTCCCGTAAGTCGGACTGTGGGTCCCACGGACTCGACCACCACGGGGATCTCTGCGAACGTCTCACAGAGGTATAGAGCGGAGAGATGCTTGCTCTGCTCAGTGCCTAGTGACAATGACACTGATCTCCGCTCCGTGGACTCAGAGCGGAGATCAGTGTCATGTGACACACAGCCCACCCCCTCTAAAAAACACTCAATAGGGAACACTTAACCCCTACAGCGACACCTAGTGGTTAACCCCTTCACTGCCAGTGTCATTTTCACAGTAACCAATGCATTTTTATAGCACTGATCTCTATAAAAATGCCAATGGTCCCAAAATAGTGTCAAAAGTGTCCGATGTGTCCGCCACAATGTCGCAGTCACAATAAAAATCGCTGATCGCTGTCATTAAAAAAAAAAAATATTTATAAAAATGCCATAAAACTATCCCCTATTTTGTAATTTTTTGCGCAAACCAATCAATATACGCTTATTGGGATTTATTTTTTTACCAAAAATACGTAGAAGAATACGTATCGGACTAAACTGAGGAAAACGTTTTTTTTTTATCTTTTTTGGGATATTAATTATAGCAAATAGTAAAAAATAAAATTGCATTTTTTTTTTAATTGTCGCTCTATTTTTGTTTATAGCGCAAAAAATAAAAAACGCGGAGGTGATCAAATACCACCAAAAGAAAGCTCTATTTGTGGGGAAAAAAGGACCCCAATTTTGTTTGGGAGCCACTTAGCATGACAGTGCAATTGTTAGTTAAAGCGACGCAGTGCCAAATCATAAAAAGTGGCCCGGTCATTGACCAGCAAAATGGTAATAAAGAGTATTTAAACTAAAAAATAAACAAAAAACAAAAAAACAACAAAACTTTAGAGTTAGGACCACAATACACAGAGGAGCCTTGACGTATACAGTATATCACAAAAGTAAGTACACCCCTCACATTTCTGTAAATATCTTGTTCTATCTTTTCATGTGACAACACTGAAGAAATTACACTTTGGTACAATGTTGTGTAGTGAGAGTGCAGCTTGTATAACAGTGTACATTTGCTGTCCCCTCAGACACAGCCGTTAATATCTAAATCGCTGGCGACAAAAGTGAGTACACCCCTAAGTGAAAATGTCCAAATTGGGCCCAAAGTGTCAATATTTCGTGTGGCCACCATTATTTTCCAGCACTGCCTTCACCCTCTTGGGCATGGAGTTGACCAGAGCGTCACAGGTTGTCACTGGAGTCATCTTCCCCTCCTCCATGATGACATCACAGAGCTGGTGGATGTTGGAGACCTTGCGCTCCTCCATCTTCCGTTTGAGGATGTCCCACAGATGCTCAATAGGGTTTAGGTCTGGAGACATGCTTAACCAGTCCATTACCTTTACCCTCAGCTTCAAGGCAGTGGTGGTCTTGGAGGTGTGTTTGGGGTGGGGTCATTATCATGTTGGAATACTGCCCTGCGGTCCAGTCTCCGAAGGGAGGGGATCATGCTCTGCTTGAGTATGTCACAGTACATGTTGGCATTCATGGTTCCCTCAATGATCTGTAGCTCCCCAGTGCCGGCAGCACTCATGCAGCCCCAGACCATGACACTCCCACCACCATGCTTCACTGTAGGCAAGACACACTTGTCTTTGTACTCCTCACCTGGTTGCCGCCACACACGCCTGACACCATCTGACACCAAATAAGTTTATCTTGGTCTCATCACCACAGGACATGGTTCCAGTAATCCATGTCCTTAGTCTGCTTGGCTTCCTTCTGGGACGACTGCCATGCAGACCAATTTGATGCAGTGTGCGGCGTATGGTCTAAGAACTGACAGGCTGACCCCCCACCCCTTTAACCTCTGCAGCAATGCTGGAAGCACTCATATGTCTATTTCCCAAAGACAACCTCTGTATATGATGCTGAGCACGTGACCTCAACTTCTTTGGTGGACCATAGTGAGGCCTGTTCTGAGTGGAACCTGTTCTTTTAAACCGCTGTATGGTCTTGGCCACCTTGCTGCAGCTCAGTTTCAGGGTCTTGGTAATCTTCTTATAGCCTAGGCCATCTTTATGTAGAGCAATAATTATTTTTTTTAGATCCTCAGAGAGTTCTTTTCCATGAGGTGCCATGTTGAACTTCCAGTGACCAATATGAGAGAGTGAGAGCGATAACACCAAATTCAACACACCTGCTCCCCATTCACACCTGAGACCTTGTAACACTAATGCCGCATACACACGATCACTTTTTGTGATGAAATAAAACAAAGTTTTTCCAACTTCATCATAAAAAACTACGTTGCCCACACACCATCGTTTTAAAAAAATGATGAGCAAAGCGCGGTGACGTACAACATGTACGACGGCACTCTAAAGGAAAAGTTCCATTTAAGCTCATATCTCATAACTTGCTTCTGAGCATGTGCGGGTTTAAAACTTCGTTTTAGCCCACACACGATCATTTTTTACAACACAAAAACCGAAATTTTCAAAAACGACATAAAAAATTTAAGCATGTTTGAATTTTTTTTTGGTCAACAAAAAACGATGTGAAGCCCACACACGATCATTTTAAATGACGAGTGTATGCGGCATTACAAGTCACATAACACCGGGGAGGGGGGAATGTCTAATTGGGCCCAATTTGAGAATTTTCACTTAGGGGTGTACTCACTTTTGTTGCCAGCGGTTTAGACAGTCACATTAATGGCTGTGTGTTGAGTTATTTTAAGGGGGACAGCAAATTTACACTGTTGTACAAGCTGTACACTCACTACACAACATTGTAACAAAGTGTAATTTCTTCAGTGTTGTCACATGAAAAGATAGAATAAAATAGTTACAAAAATGTGAGGGGTGTACTTACTTTTGTGAGATACTGTGTATATATATATATATATATTGAAAATAGGTGCAACTAAATCCTCCTACTTTGACATGAATTATTAAGGCTAATTTGTTGGGGAGGTTTTTTTGTGTTTTTTTTTTTGCAGGCTAGCTGGTAAGTGTTTTTTTTTTCTTGTTTGTAATGTGATAAGCCCCTTCCACGTGCATCTTACTGTAAAGGCTAGTTTTAGATTGGGGTGGTTGCCACTTCTCTGCACAGTTTTTTGTCTGAAATGTATGTAGGAACCCATAGGATGCTTTCAGCTGCCATTGTGCTCTTGCTGGGGCTCCAATGTGTCCCTCCAGGTAGACTTGCCCCTAATTTATCCATTGCTATATATGTTCCAACTTGACAGTCAGGACCGCAGTACACAGAGGAGCCTTGGTTGTAGGGTGACCACGTGTCCCGGATTGCCTGGGACAGTCCCCCAATGTGCAGGTCTGTCCTGGGCACCCTCATTCCAGGACAATACAGTGTCCCGGAATTAAACTGACACAGGCACCCCCCATGGGCCAATCTGATGCCCCCAAAAAAGGGCACCACATCACCGCTTTACTCACTGACAGTACTTGTTCTGGCCGGGAATGTCTGGAGGAGCACAATCCCCGCCCCCTGCTTGTGATTGGAGAAATCATAAATCCTGCCCCTTGTGTCCAATCACTGTGCTGTGATTCGTTACACCACAAGCTGATTTTTGGAAAGGAAGGGTGTCTTCGAATGGTAGTTTGGAAATGTGGTCACCCTATTGGCGAGGCACGGTGGCATTCACATATATTTGCAAATGTGTGACATGAACTGTTAGACAGGGTTAATTCTTTTTTTTTTTTTGCAAGCTAGCTGGTAAGTGTGCTGGGAAATTGTCTGTTGTTTGTACGTTTCAATTTCTACGCCTGTACAGTAGAACCTCGGATTACGAGCATAATCCATTCCAGGAGTATGCTCATAATCCAAAGTACTCGCATATCAACACAAGTTTTCCCATTGAAGTCAATGGTAATGAAAATAATTTGTTCCGCATTGACTTCAATGGTATGCAATACTGCATCCAGCCAGAGGTAGGGGGCGCCGTAGAGCCTCGAAAAGGGCCGGAAATGGCCGAGGACACGTCGGCTGACCTCAGCAATTGTCGGAAAGGCGCGGGAACTGAGTATTTCACGTGTATTTATGTGTCTTTCCGAGCATTGCTCGGCTCCGGCGCCCCTGCACATCAGGTCAATTTTTTTTTTTTTAAAGTTACTCGCAAATCAAATTGCTCTCAAACCAAGTTACTCTTAAACCAAGGTTCCACTGTCTTGCTTTAGACACCATAATACAGAATGAGAAAAAGTTGCTGAATATTTCTTTATTGATTTCTTCACAAACATCAAAATTCCATTTCAAGTTTTGATTAAAAAAAAACAAAAAAAACAGAAGAGTTGTGGAATGATTAAGAATCAGAGATGAAGTACATTAAAGCATAGCTGAACACATCTCATGAAAACATTTGGGTTGGTTTACTAAAGGCAAAAAGACTGAGCACGAGGGGAGGCTCTGCTGACTTCTCTCATCCAATCATGTGCCAGCAGCAAGAATGCTGTTTTTTTGTATCTTCCATGCATGTGATTGGGTATATTTTGTACAGCGAAGCTTCAGCTCATTTACTAAGCTCTGGAGCACAGTGCACTGTCTATTTGCCTTTAGTATTTCAACCCCATTGCATCAGTATTTGGTCTTTATGTATCTTGTTTCTGGTTTCAATGTGCTTTTTCCCTTCCGTCATAAGAAGACAGGACTTGTATCATTATGTACTGTTGCCGTTGTCCGTTTGTTGCCCATGTATTATCATGGTTGGCCATGCGATGACCACCTTCTGTCACAATTGCTGCCACACTTTCCTATGTTTTATAGTATATTATAACTGAACCCCATGCAGGCCTGTCACTATATAGCCTCGTAAACACGATTGTATTTTCTGCAGACAAAGCGTAGGACTTTTGTCCGAAGAGCGTTGACCAGGAACTTGTATTGCATACAAACGGCAAAGAATTTTCAGCCAACAAACACAAAACAACGTGGTTTTCAGCTCTTTAGCGCCACCCTTTGGGCAACTTCTGCTAATGTTGTTGTGATGGAGTTGATAAAATCATTATTTTGTGTTTATGTTATCTTTCTCCTAACCACTCAAATGTTGCTTTCCTTTTTTTTATTGTGTTATTCCTTTTATTTCTTGATTATATATATATATGTGTATTTCAGTATTCTGTGATAAGACAGTATTATTTTCCTTGAATAAAAGTCATGATAGAGTTAAAATCTCAACCCGGAGTAAAGACAAGAGACAGATGGTTAACTACTATTTCTTCCATCGACCAAAAGGATATGGCGACTGAAAGTCCTGGAATGTTATCATCGTGGCAAGGGGGAGATGTAACAGAGAACACCATATGTGGATGAGCCAATCAGATGCACGCATATAGGATGATGCTTGCTTAAAGCTGTGATTTCAATAAAGCTCTTTCTCTTTTCGGTTGGAAGACGATGATGGCTGCAGCCTGAATTATTTTTTCTCCTGTCTGCATGCTCTCACCATCATGAATTTGGCTCAGCGGCGGAATAGAATGTGTCCTGGAATTGAGCCAGGGAAAATCCATTACATTGTGTTATGGCTAGCATTGCTTCTGAGAATGCGTGTTTGTACTTTGGAATTTTAGTCCGACGGACTTCTGTACACGTGATCGTATAATCCGACAACACACATTTGTTGCCGGACAATTTTAAAGCATGCTATCCCACATTTGTTGGCGGAAAATCTGACAAAAATTGTTCGATGGAGCGTACAAACGGTCAGATTTTCCGACAACAGCCTGTCACCACACAATTCCCCTTCGGATAATCCGATCGTGTGTATGAGGCTTAAAGGCCTGTACACACGATCTGACTTTTTGAAAACAATTGTCCGACAGACCTGTTTTAGCGGACAATCCAACCGTGTGTATGCTCCATCGAACAAATGTTTCGTGTTTTTCATCGGACGAATGTTCGCTGTGAAAACGGACAAACTTTGCGGCAACAAATGTCCGATGGAGCATAATACGATCGTGTGTACACAAGTCCATCGGACTTAAATCTAAACACACATGCTCAGAACCAATGCTAAACATCAGACAACAATAACAGAAGTTGCCCAAAGGGTGGCGGTAAAGAGCTGGAAAACCACATGGTTTGGAGAATGTTGGCTGAAAATGTTCTGCCGTGTGTATGCATACCAAGTTCACGGCCAACGCCCCTTCAGACAAAAATCCACGGATTTGTCCGATGGAAGTGAAATGAACGGTCGCCATACGCCCTTTGCCCACTTGTATCAATTATTTTCCTTATCCAATGCGCATTTCGCACATGTCTTAAAACCTGGAAAGTTAATGATTAATACTTAAAATGCTTATAAAGAAATCAGTTACTGTGGCATAGTTGCCAACAATCCCGATTTTGGGACCCTCGTCCCGATTTAAGCTTGTTCCGATTATTTTCCCTGGGAAAAACCGGGAATATTTTGGGCTAAGAACGTCAGCGGCTACACAAAAATGTCCGCCGCCTCCATGAGTGTTATTTCCCCTTCAGTGCAGAGGAGACTGGGGCAGCCAGTCGGCTTCTCTCTTCAGTGTACAAATAGAAAATTAATTTGTACCCCGAAGCCTATTGGCTGCAGGGATTGGCGACCCCTCCCTGCTCTCCGCTACAAGGAAGTGATCAGCCTGCTGCTGCCGCCATCAACCCTTTGACCCCGTGTGTCCGGCGAGCGATGACCGGGGCACTGCTGGCTGTGGTGGCGCTGGTCTGTGATGGTCACTGGTGCACTGTGATGGTTCTGGGTCTCTCAGACCCCTCAGACCCCCAGCACATCCTTACGCACCGCAGGTTACTATGATCTACTATTGCAGTCTAGTGTAGTAATCCAGTGTTGGCAGCAAAGGGTTGTTCACAACACAGGCATGCATGGTATTTAAGAGAAAGCCAGTAAATGTTATAGAACATTTGTAGGCAGTGACAGCCACCTTAAATTTGTACCAAAAGCCAATAATTTTGGATAGCATGTGGAAGAGTTGGAACCCCTGTCGGGTTTATATAACTTCCACAACCAGCTGTGGAGTTAGCCTGTGCACATTATTCTCGCGTCTTACTCCTATCAGTCCTTCTCCAACTTTCATCAATACATTTTAAGCACCCTTTGACCTATAAAAATGTGTTGGATATTTGTTTTGGGGCAGATCTATTCTGATAAAACTTTTTGGTTTCCAACTTTAGGTATGGTGTTCCATCCTGGTTTTTTTCAGGTTCCTATCAGAAACATTCCTGCAGAACCTTCAGTATACTCTATGTGAACTGCCTGTCTATTGCTCAACACATTGTAAGACCCTATGCCAGGGGTAGGCAACCTGTGGCGCACCAGCTGCTGTGGAACTACATTTCCCATGAGGTATTGCAAGGTTGGCAGTTACAATTACTCCCAGAGGCATGATGGGACTTGTAGTTTTGCAACAGCTGGAGTGCCCCAGGTTGCCTACACCTGTGGGCCTATGCCATCCTGTGTGGGAGGACTTTCTTTTGGAACCCAGTGTGATGGAGTGAAATAAAATGTCTGTTATTTTTCTCCTAACCACTCAAATATTGCTTTCCTTTCTTTTATTATTTTATTTCTTGTTGCGATGTGTGTATATATATGTATACATGTAAGTGTATATATATATGCGTGTGTGTGTATTTCCATATTACATTAGTATTATTTTCCTTGAATGAAAGTCATGACAGAGTTAATCTCATCCCGGGTTGAAGAGGAGAAACAGACGTCTTTCTACTCCCTACTCTTTCAACCCCCTCCTTTCTGCCCCTCCCATTGACCAAAGGGAAAATGGCCCCCATGAGCTGAGCTGTGTTGGCCTTGTGGTGAAAAAGAGATGTAATAAGAGAAGGCCATATGAATGAGCCAATCAGATGCACCCATATGTGATGATGCTTGCTTATGTTACTTTGGCTATAAAAACTGTGATTTGAATAAAGTCTTTCCTTTTCTGTTGGAGACGACGATGAAGACTACAGCATGAATTATTTCCTCCTGCCTGCATGTTCACATCATCATAGATTTGGCTCAGCGGCAGAATAGAACACGTATCCTGGAATTGAGCCAGGGAAAATCTTTTACACCAGCACCATGAGCCCTCCTCTTGTTGTCCTACTAGGATGGTTCACCTTCTCTATTTACCCTGAAAACAATTCCCACTGGGCCACAAAGTAAGGGAAAATCTGAAATTTTGAGTTGTCACCAAACAGAAATGGATGAGGAATCTCCCCAATAAGGATGCCTGGTCAGATTTCCCTTACTTTAAAAAGATTTCGCTTGGTGCAATGCTTTTTCTCCGGGTTCAGTCTCCTTCAGCAACTACATGCTAGGGAGGATAGGAGGCCATACATAGGAACAAGAACTTTGCATACATATCCGACACTTCAAGGCGAGGGGCAGTGTAAGATATCACTCAATGTGTGTGCACCAGTGTAGTTTTTTTCTAAAATTTAAATTACATGTTTTCTTTTTACATACAATTGCCAGTTACATACAATAAATACTTTGGGGAAAACTTCTAAAGCAGTGAATCGCCAAATATTCACTAATGGTGAATCAACCATTTAAAACACCTGTACCAGGAAGATGCACCTTCAATAAAGTTTTCAGATTCAGAAAACAGATTCACCATTTTCTGCATATGCCCTTATAGGGTGATTTTTCTTCATCAAAGATTGTTAATGGTAAATCTGTTGGTACCTGAGGTGGCTCCAGAAGTACAATGCAAAAGCAAATCTTGCTTGGATATACCTTTACATGCAGTCTTCAGTGCTCTGGGTACCCCAAATCTTGGGGTGTTGTAATTAGCAAGCTTGGATATTTTCTTAAATCCCACCCCTTCTGCCTCCTGTGTGTCCCTATTGGTCAATCACTATGATGGATGGGCCTTACTGCACCATAAGAACTTTTAAGAAGTTAGAAGATAATAGACCAGCACCTGACACTTACCAGAGAGTGTTAAAGTTTGCTCATTATAGGGCCTTGCCCCTGACATATAGAGTATCCAGAGTGCTGAAGACTCCATGCAAGCTTATGTCTAGGTACTACATTATAGCTCTGGATCCTCATTATCTTCAAGTTTTCAAACTCGGCATTGCAACTAAAAGTTGCCTATGACACTTAATTGTCACATCTTCTACAATTTCCCTTGCATATTCATCCTGAGATGTTTCTACCTACAGTTCCTTCTCCTTGTATTGTAAACAGAGAAGGAGAATTAAGACTTGTCCCCATCTTGGTGGACCGAGCACATTAGAAGAACCTTCAACGAGAGTCTTCCCCTTGCGGGAGTATTGTCACCCATTGACCATGGGTCTTCTGATCCCAGATTTTTGGTAAACCTCTTCAGTCCTTGACTTAATGTTTAATGAGGATCTTCCCAGGAGCCATGGGTCATCATCATGGCTCTTTTCAGCTGTTCATAGCTGACAAACATGACGATATTCCAGGAGCCGAGCCTGAGAAAAGCTGGCATGAATCTACAGGGAGAGAGAGAGAGAGGGTCATATGGCATTATCAGTATTTTTGAAAGATATTATGAGATGCACCCTTCCTCCTGTCCTTTAGACCTTATGGGGAATTATCTGTGGCCAGTGGGTGTAGGTAATGCCTTGGTGTCAGTTGTTGGTGGGAGTAATCAATATCCCAGACTTGGGATTCATTGGGAGCAGGGATGAGCTTCGAGTTAGAGTCAAACTCACGTTCGACTCGAACATTGCCTGTTCGTCGAACAGCGAACAATTTGGGGTGTTCCCGGCAAATTCGAAAAGCCACAGAACACCCTGGAAAAGTCTATGGGAGAAATCTAAAGTGCTAATTTTAAAGGCTTATATGCAAGTTATTGTCATAAAAAGTGTTTGGGGACCCGGGTCCCGCCCCAGGGTACATGTATCAATGCAAAAAAAGTTTTAAAAAAACAGCAGTTTTTTCGGGAGAAGTAATTTTTATAATGCTTAAAGTGAAACAATAAAAGTAAAATATATTACTTTAAATTCTGTACCTAGGGGGTGTATAGTATGCCTGTAAAGCAGCGCTTGTTTCCTGTGCTTAGAACTGTCCCTGCACAAAGTATAATTTCTGAAGGATAAAAAGTCATTTAAAATCACTGCTCCCGAAAAAAACTGCAGTTGTTAAAACTTTTTTTTGCATTGATACATGTCCCCTGGGGCAGGACCCGTGTCCCCAAACCCTTTTTAGGACAATAACTTGCATATTAGCCTTTAAAATTAGCACTTTAGATTTAAAACGTTCGAGTCCCATAGACTTTAATGGGGTTCTAAAGTTCACACAAACTTTTGGTCTGTTCGGCTCATCCCTAATTGGGAGTAAAAATGCCCCAGGGTCGGTGAGCAGTGTAAATAAAAATTAGCCTATTGCCTTTGGTTAATGGGAGAAAAATCAGTGCCCCTCACTGGTGGGAGGAATAGTGCCCCTATATTGGTGTCAGTGGGGGGGAATAGTGCCCTATTATTGGTGTCAATGGGAGGAATAGTGCCCCATCATTGGTGTCAGTGGGGGGGGAATAGTGCCATATTATTGGTGTCAATGGGAGGAATAGTGCCCCTATCATCGGTATCAGTAGAAAGAATAATGCTCCAAGGGCCAGTAAAGTCAAGCAAAGGGCTGCATTAGGCTCATGGGCCACAGCTTTGGGGCAGACCTAAACGGCTTCCGGTTAGTGAATCCCACGGGACTAGGCATTCCTATCCAGCAGGTGATTGACGTGATGACAAAAACTAGCTCCCCCCATTGCATAAGGAGGGTCACGAGTTGCCAAAAGAAGCCGAACGGCGAGTCGGCACTATACGGCGCCTGCGCACTGACGTTCGGCTTCTTTCGGTAACTCGTGACGCTCCTTATGCGACGGGGGGAGCTAGTTTTTGTCATCACGTCAATCACCTGCTGGATAGGAACGCCCAGTCCCGCGGAATTCACTACCCGGAAGCCGGGGAAGAAAATAGCTGTACGAAGGTATGTACAGCAAAAAGAAAATCGGCACAGTGTCAATGTAGAGAGTGAGCTCATTATAATGTTAGAAAATAGTTTTTAGGGTGAACCCCCACTTTAAACTCTGACTGTGTCAGTTATGCAAATAGCAACATGTTATGCTCAACATTTGTTTAGAAGTCAAAACTCTGGCATCCCTCATTACTCTGCTCCCACTTCTCTAATGAACCCGCCGTGTGATACACACCCCCACTAACCAATAGTGAGGTGCAGCAGGCAGGAGGAGGCAGGCCGGTTCTCTGACTTTGGACTTGAATTTACTATTTGCATAACTGAGAGCCTTAGATCTGAGGCAGCCCAGGGTGCTCTGAAAGTCCCATTATTGTGCTGACTTACCCCTTGTAAAATGCAGCACTGCCTTCTCTCACCGCCATGGTGAACGCGCAGTTTATGGCATTCTTGTATTGGCCGGCCGCAGAGTTCATGTAGCGCGTTTTCACTACATCCACAGGAGACGCCACCACCGTTGTGCAGAACCCAGCGCCAAACGCAGCCACAAAATGACACGGTAGGTTATCTGGAAGATACAAAATTGGGCAGGTCTTAAAAAGTTCATTCGGTTTGGGTCAAGAAGGATTATGTAACCCCACATTTTAAAGTATCTTATTTTATTTTTTCTGCTATCAGTTTTTTACTATTGTCGATGGAGACAATTATGCCGAGTACACACAATCAGAGCTTTTTGATGGAAATTTCGACCGTGTGTAGGCTCCATCGGACATTTTCTGTTGGAATTTCCGACAACAGAAATTTGAGAGCTGGTTCTCAAATTTTCCGACAACAAAAGTTCTTGTCGAAAATTCTGATCATCTGCATGCAATTCCGAAGCAAAAAAAAAAAAACATGCATTCTCGGAATTAAGCATAAGAGTCTATTGAACTTCATTTTTCTAAGCTCGTCGTACATCTTTTTTTTTTGTTTCAATAATTTTTATTGGAATTTTAAAGTATATACATAAGTAGATTGTACATGTTAGATCATCAAACACTTACATACAATAATGTTCGAAATAAGAGATAAAGTAAATAAAAATCAATAAATAGGTATCAGTACATTAAAATGGATCGTTACAAGAGAGGTAAGTATCAATTTGTATAAGTCCCTCAATAAAATAAGTACCCTCCATAGATGTATTGGTATACTAAAACAATCAAATATCAAGATATGAAATATTATTGATAGAAAGTTATCCTTCTCAACTTTGTTTATGTAAATTATATATACGGGATATGATTTCCTAAGAGAAAAAAAAAGAAAAATGCAACATTCAGAAGTCTAGTGTCAAAGCAGACAATTAAACCTTGTGATCTAACCATTTTTTCCAAGGCGCCCACGGGGTGTCGTGTTTGTGTAAAGTAATCAGGGATATAGCCAATAAACGTTCATATGTCATATGAAGATTTGTTAGATCGACAGCTTCAATCACTGATGGAGGACAAGAATCTCTCCATCTTCTAGTGATCGATAGTCTGGCGGCAAGAAAAAAGTGGACGATAGAATTTCGTAGGATGAGCGGAAAATCGTCTATACCTAGGGATAGTAAAGCCAACTCTGGACTAGGGTCTATTCTAGCACCTTTAATAGCCATTAATATATTGAATATGTTTGTCCAGTAATCATTGAGTTTAGGACAATTCCATAAAATATGAAGTAGGTCTCCTCTCGCTCCACATTGTCTCCAACATCTGTCGGAGTGCTGGCTACCAAATTTGGACATAACATCGGGTGTGTAATACCATCTTAAAGTAATTTTAACCGATAATTCCCATAGGGATGTGCATTTAGAGGCTGACTGCTTCATTTTACACGCAACATACCATTGATCGTCTGTAAAAGAGTGTTCCAATTCCTTTTTCCATTGAAAGTGGGAAGAGGATTTCGTAAAGTTTCTCTTTTGTTGAAGTATATTGTAAAAAAGGGTGATACTCCTTTTTTTTTTAAACCTTGTGATTTTAAAAAGGACCATGCACTAGCGTGGATATGAAGGTCGGTGGTGTTCAAGTTATTTAAGAAGCGTATTATCTTCTTATATTGACTTTGGTAATTATCAGGTAGATCATATTTAGATTTAATATCTTCAAAAGATTTAAGTTCGCTTCCATAGAAAAGATCTTGAATAAATTCAATGCCATGCGTGCTCCATTGTTCTATAGTAATCTGATTTATAACAAGTTGTAAGACTCGTAAAGGAATCTCCACTTTGACCTTGGGATCATAGGGTTCTGTAGCTTTTAGAAATGTAATCCATGTTGAAATGGAGATCTTCATTGTTGGCGGAAGATGTGTTGGGATTTTAAATCCTATCTGTGCTCCAAATAACCATATTTTGGTTGGTTTTTGAATGCTAAAAGAAGATTCAATTAAACCCCAATTTGTTTCTGGAGAAGAATGAAACCACTCTTTTAAAAGTTAAAACGAAGCTATAAAAGTAGTCCTGGAAATCAATGTAGCCTACTCCTCCCCACATCCTATGTTTAACCATTTTATGATGGGCGCATCTGGATTTCTTTTCTCCCCAGACATATCTGGATAGGAGCGCTTGAAGAGATTTGAAGAAACTAACGGGGATTGGGATGGGAAGACATCTAAATAGGTATAAGATCTGAGGTAGATGGATCATCTTGAACGCCGAAAGTCTTCCCCACCACGAAAGTTCATGTTTACCTAACTTTAATATGTCTACTTGCAATTTTTTTCGTAGGGGGATATGTTTGTGGACGAATAAAGATTTAGTGGATCTGGTTAACTGAATACCCAAGTATGGGATGTTAGTATCTGCCCAAGTGCAGGGATGGACTGGCCATTGGGACTACAGGGAGTTTCCCTGTGGGCCGATATCTCAGTGGGCCGGTTTCAGTGACAGTGGACCACCACCCCCCTCCGCTCCTCTGTCTCTCCCTTCCCGCAGCGCTCACCTGGGGGGGAACAAAGGAGCAGGGGGAGGACTAGAGGAGCAGGGATGTCGACAGAGGAGCATAGGGGAGGGGACAGACAGCTGACTCAACACCTATGGCCTGGGAGTTTCTCCCTTCTGCCTAATCTTGTTCCATAAGGGGGGGCACCGAACTGATTCTTTGCCCCGGGTGAAATAATGTCTAGCTTTCCCACTGGTACTGCCTATAAGAGAGTGCCAGTACCAGCCATTCTACTCTAATAAAGTAGAACGGCTGGTGGCTACTGGCTAGTGAAGGGGGAGAGGGGGCGAGAGTTGTCCGGCCGCCATGGGAGAGACCTGTCAAAGTGGGCCAGTCTGGATGAAGTCCAGGGCCAAATTTCTGTCCCAGTCCAGCCCTGCCCAAGTGTAGGGAAAGTGGTGTTGGAGAAGATTATTTGATACTGTGTCTATACCTATATCAAGGACAGATGATTTCAGGGTATTTACTTTGTAATAAGATATCTTGCTGAACCAAGATAATGTTTCTTGTATTTCAGTTAAGGAAGTGAATGGGCATGTTAACATTAATATAACATCGTCAGCAAATAGGCTGATCACATGTGTTTGTGAACCTATGGTTACCCCTGATATCTTGGATTTAGATCTGATATGTTCTGCCAAAGGTTCCATCAGTAAATTAAAGATTAAAGGGGACAGAGGGCAACCGCTCGTCGTACATCTTGTACGTCACCACGTTCTTGATGTTCGGAATTTCAGACAACATTTGTGTGACCGCGTGTATGCAACACAAGTTTGAGCCAATGTTCCCTTGGAAAATAATCCATGGTTTTCTTGTCGGAGTTTCCGATCGTGTGTACGCCGCGGCATTAGACTTTATTTCCCTTTACAGAGTCCCATGAGGATATATACGTGCTCTCTTTTTTGGCTCGACGAGCTTCCCGACGGGACGCTCGTCGGAAGTGTACACACAACCGAGAACCTCGGCAGAATATGTCTCCCAGCGAGCTTCTCGCTGGATTCTGCCGAGAAGCTCGGTCGTGTGTACGGGGCCTAACTCTCCACCAACCAACTTTTATATTGTAGTAAGAAAGAGTTCAAAACCGTGTGAGGTTCTAACCTTCCTTTGCTCTACCAAATATGTAGTATGGAGCCATTTAAGAGATTAAACATGGAAGCTTTCATGACCCTTTGGGTTCCTTCCTTAGGCTTTATACAATGTTTGATGGGCTCCTAATTTAATACCCCCGAATGTCATATTTTGTATTGGGTACACAACATGTGTTTGTGTGTTGCCCCCTTTAAGATTATTCTTCCCACCCACCCTTTCCAAAATGGATGGAAGACAGTGGACTGGTTCTTTTTTTGTCTGGACTTCACCAGCTAGGACGAGGTACTCCGATTCTCTCTATATCTATAGATATAGATATATATATGTGTGTGTGTTTGTGCAGGAAAAGGGGTAACAACCAGGACTCAAGTCCTGCGGAAACGAGTGGGAACGGCGTCCCTGCACTTTTTTCACAGCAGGAACGCAGTTCCCTTTGCAGGACTAGAGCAGCCGAGCCGCCCGAACCATTCTTCACTAAGCGGCGATGCCCAGCTCGAGTCACTGTCAGGGGCAGGCGAACCTTAGTAATCCTTTATGTTACTGGCCGCTTCCTCTATATAGATTCATCGGGTAATGAGCGGGTATTCCGTCACTTCCTCGATGCCGCAATGTCTCCTGGGAGCTTTTGTCATTGTTCACAGGAGACATTGCGGAGGTCTGCCGCGAGTTATCGCCGGATTTAGAAAGAACTTGCTTAACGCAAGGGACTGTAGTAGGCAGATAGTGTGGGTTGAATAGAGTGCCTGGGTTCCAATTATTCCAGGCTGGGCCTGGTCCAGTGTGTCCAATAGGCACAATGTCCCCATAGCTGCCCATCAACACTGTTCCACTGGGATCACCCAAGCCAAGCAGCATGGAGTTAATGATACACTACACCTCCCACTATAATACCTAAGCACTGATATAACCATTCACAGACAGGCAATTATAATGGGTGTAATACCATCAAGAAATCTTTTATTACTATTTATGATCGGTTCATGCAATCTGCTGTTATCTTCTAGAAGAACACGTTCTGACCCCCAAACAGAACTTTGCCCAATATAGATAAGCCATATTTTCCCTGTGACTGAAGAGACCATTCATTAGCACAATACAACCCATTCCTTGGAGGTGCCATGGTGGCTAGTAAGCTCCAGGGATAAGCAAAAATGTGAACTTAGATTCTCAGAAATTCTAGTAATATTTGGGTGATTTTGGGCAAAACTTTGCCATTTTGGCGAAAAACGTTGGAGTCAATGGGGGAAGCAAATTTAAAGGGGTTGTCAAGGTTCTTTATTTTCTAAATATGTTCCTTTAAAGCGGAGGTTCACCCAAAAATCAACTTTCTGACATTGGATCCAGCATACTGCTAACATCTGCAGTATGCTGTTTTTTTTTTTTTTGTACTTATCGTTTTATGAGCCGTTGTTATCCGGCTCCGAGCGGGGAATCCTGCGGGGAATAGGCGTTCCTAAGCCAAGAGGAGTTGATTGACGGGCAGCTAAGGCGCGTCACGCCTTCTGAAAATACCCAAAGTGACACTCGGGTGTTTACGGCGCTATACGGCGCCTGCGCCTGCCATGTAGAGCTGACTGCGCAGGCGCCGTAAACACCCGAGTGTCACTTCAGGTGTTTTTGGAATGCATGACGTGCTTTAGCAGCCCGTCAATCAACTCCTCTTGGCTTAGGAACACCTATACCCGTAAGCAATCCCTGCTCGGAGCCGGATAACAACAGCTCATAAAATGATAAGTTCAAAAAAAAAACAGCATACTACAGATGTTAGCAGGATGCTGGATCTAATGTCAGAAAGTTGATTTTTGGGTGAACCCCCGCTTTAAGCTAGCGCATTGTTGGTTCACTTACCTGTTTCTTCGATTTCCCTTCTAAATGTTTTTTTTTCCTTTGTCTGAATTTCTCACTTCCTGTTCCTCCTCATTAAGCTATTTTGGCTGACTAACCCCCAGCCAGAATGACTCGGATGATGGGGGCAAGCTTACTGAGGAGAAACAGGAAGTGAGAAATTCAGACAAAGAAAAAGGTAAGTGAACCAACAATGCACTAGCTTAAAGGAATCTATTTAGAAAATAAAAAACAAACCTTTACAACCCCATTAAGGTCGTTTTCAACCACTTGCCGACGGCCGCACAACTATTTACGTCAACAACATGGCACGGGCAGGCAGATTGGCGTACAGGTACGTCCCTTTAAATCTGCTGCCCTGCGGGCGTGCGCACCCACTCGCCGTGCACCTCGCGAGAACTCGATGTTCCCAGGAGGCCCGCGATTGCGGTCGGCAAGGAAAGAACAGGGGAATACCTTTGTAAATAAGGTATTCCTGTTTTCTGCTTAGCGAAGCTGTCACTGATGACCATTCCCCGTGATCAGGAGCGGTCATCAGTGACATGTCACATGTAGCCACGCTCCATAACAGTAAGAATCACTTCCTAGGGAACACTTAACCCCTGCAGCGCCAACTAGTGGTTAACCCCTTTACTACCAGTGTCATTTTCACAGTAATCAGTGCATTTTTATAGCACTGTTCGCTGTAAAAATGACAATTGTCCCAAAATGATGTCAAAAGTGTCCGATGTGTCCACCATAATGTCGCAGTCATGGTAAAAATTGCTGATCGCCGCCATAACTAGTAAAAATAAAGTTATTAATAAAAATGCCATAAAACAGTCCCCTATTTTGTAGAAGCTTTTGCGCAAACCAATCAATAAACGCTTATTGCGATTTTTTTACCGAAATTATGTAGAAGAATACGTATCGGCCTAAACTGAAGGAAAAAAACGTTTTTTTTATATATTTTTTGGGGATATTTAGTACAGCAAAAAGTCAAAAATATTGTTTTTTTTTTCAAAATGGTCGCTCTATTTTTGTTTATAGCGCAAAAAATTAAAACCGTAGAGGTGATCGAATACCAAAAAAAGGACACCAAATACCAAAAAAAGGACACCAATTTTGTTTGGAAGCCACGTCACACGACCGCGCAATTGTCAGTTAAAGCAACACAGTGTCGAATAGCAAAAAGTGGCAAGGTCCTTAATCTGCAGAATGGTCCGGGGCTGAAGCGGTTAAAGCATATCCAAACCCCAAAACTAAAGCTTGATATGACAATGGCAGTCTTTGGGCAGTCTCCTTACGGCTTTTTTTTTTTATAATGCTGTCTGCTCAGGCTGATTATGAAGAATTGAGTGTGGTCTATCCTTTTATCTCAGCAGTTGTTCTGCATCTGCAACAGTGTTAAGTACACTGGGCCAGATTCTCAGCATAGTTACGTCGGCGTATCTCGAGATACGCCGCGTAACTTCTAAGAAGCGCTGGCGTATCTATTTTCTGTATTCCGAAAACAAGATACGCCGGTATTTTGCTTAGATACGACCAGCGTAAGTCTCTTACGCCGTCGTATCTTAGTTGCATATTTACGCTGGCCGCTAGGTGGCGCTTCCGTCGGTTAGCCGCGTTGAATATGCAAATAAGCTAGATACGCCGTTTCCGGCGTATCTAGCTCCGGCGTACGCAATCTTATGTATGGACGTCGGGACATCGTCGATTTTTCCGTCGTTTACGTTGTTTGCGTAAATCGTTCGCGAACAGGGCTTTGCCTAAGTTACGTTCACGTCTAAACCAATGTATTTGCGGCGTATTTTGGAGCATGCACACTGGGATACATCCACGGATGGCGCATGCGCAGAAAAAAAAAACATCTGACTTTGGAGCACATGTCGCAGCAGAAGTCGCACCCCCCAGAGGCGATTCAGTTTGCATGTGCCGCGCTATATAAGTTTTTCATTCATTCATTCATTCACAGTTCTAATCGGTATGAATTGAGTCACTCTGACGTAGATAAAGGATTCTGCACTACTTTTGGTCTGACTTCAGTATAGTGTGATCACATTTCCAAACTACCATTCAGGGACACCCTCCCTTCCCAAAAATCAGCTTGTGCTGTAACAAATCACAGCACAGTGATTGGACACAAGAGGCGGGATTTATCATTTCTCCAATCACAAGCAGGGGGCGGGGATTGTGCTCCTCCAGGCATTCCCGGCCAGGACAAGTACTGTCAGTGAGTAAAGCGGTGATGTGGCGGCCTTTTTTGGGGGCATCAGATTGGCCCGGGGGGTGGCTGTGTCAGTTTCATTTCACTGTATTGTCCTGGAATAAAGGTGTCGGGACAGACCTGCAAAATGCGGGACTGTCCCAGGCAATCCGGGACATGTGGTCACCCTACTTCAGTATGACTTGCATTGACTTCTGTTGAAATCGTGCTGGAATTTGGCTTAAAAGTCACGTGGAAGTGTTATGGAAGCTCCATTTAACGATCCTGGACCTATTCTTGTGCCAAAACCCATCCATTTATTAAAATGATTTTATATATTTTTTCTTACTAAAGGAAAAAAGTATACAGTGATAAAAAAAAAAATGAAATGACAAAATCAAAATAATTGTGCATGTATGTATATATATATAAAATAATGTACATAATAAAATTATGTACTGTATTTAATTAAATAAAAAATTAAATATAAACCCTGGGCCAGATTCATAAGTAGTTACGTCGGCGTATTTAGAGATACGCCGCGTAACTTCTAAGAATCGCAGGCGTATCTTTTTTCTGTATTCAGAAAACAAGATACGCCAGAATTTAGCTAAGATAGAAACGGCGTAAGTTTCTTACGCTGTCGTATCTTAGTTGCATATTTACGCTGGCCGCTAGGTGGCGTTTCCGTCGATTTACGCATCGAATATGTAAATTAGGTAGATACGCCGATTCACGAGCGTAGTTGCGGCCGGCGTATCTATTTGCGTCGTTTGCGACCGGCCTAAAGTTACCCCTGCTATATGAGGCACAGCCAATGTTAAGTATGGACGTCGGGACAGCGTCGTATTGTACGTCGTTTGCGTAAGTCGATTCAGAATGGGGCTGGGCGTAAGTTACGTTCATGTTGTTTTCATTGACTATTTGCAAAGTGATTTGGAGCATGCGCACTGGGATACGTTTACGGCCGGCGCATGCGCAGTTTGAAAAAAGCGTCAATTGCGCGGGGTCACGATTCATTTACATGGATCACGCCCCCTCCCTGCCTATTTTGAATTAGGCACTCTTACACCGACCCATTTACGCTACGCCGCCGTAACTTTGGGCGCAAGTTCTTTCTGAATACGGCACCTGCCTCTCAAAGTTATGGCGGCGTATCGTAAATGAGATACGCTACGCCCGCACAAAGATACACGGATGTATCTGAATCTGGCCCCTAATATGTAAATTTTAATATTATATATATATATATAGATAAAATAATGTACATAATAAAATTATGTACTGTACTTAATTAAATAAAAACTGTAATATAAAGTGACAGTACACAAAAAAATATCAAATACACAAAAAAAATCTAATAATAAAAAAGAGAAAAAAAAACACAAATCAAAAAAACACTAATTAAAAATAAAAAAAGACTAAACCAGCCAAAGCACACCCTCTAACAAAAGAAAAACAATATTTTTGCCTGGATGGGAATCCTTCTCACCTGTCATCAGTTGATTGTTTAAAATGGCTTCCTTGATGAGGTCGTAGGTCACCAGCTCTGCGCAGTTTACGATGGCGTTCCGGGTGATATTAGGCATGGTCCCTACACAGGAAGGAACGTGGATCAGCACAGGATGGCAATAAAAACGTGACAGGGGTTCTAACTATTCTGCACTTTTTTTTAAAATAAGCTTTATATACATTTTAAATAATTTACCTCTTGAAGTGCTGCACACTCCCAAAACAAAAATGAATCAAAGTACACAGGGCTGGTGTAGGTCTTCCTGTCCCTCTGCCCTGCTGCCGCCCTGCCTACTGCTCTCACCCTTGCCTGCAATTCCCAGCTGTCAAAATGACAGCCGGGAGTTGCTGTGTAAATACAGCAGCTTTTAGGCTAGGTTCACATCCATGCAGGTGAGGGACTGCGTGTAAACTGCACACATTTTTGCACCCACAGAAAAAAAAAAAAAAAAAAACTGTCTGCTGTTGCGAATCACGCACATTGGAATCTGCAGCATGCATGGAAACACTTTGCTGTATGTGGTTTCTGTGTGGCTGCAGTTTCAGAAGAAGGTGAGGGGACCTTTTCTCTGCATTTTCTACAGGTACAGCAGCCTATTCAAATGAATGGCCTGATGTGCCCAGGCAAATGCAGCCACAGAGAAACTGCCTAAAGGTGAACATAAGGTAATAGCTGCTGCTGTAAAAAAAAAAGGATATCTGACACAGTGTTTGTAAACATTGTTCAAGTGAGAAATAGAGAGATACAAAGTAACATTATTACTTTTACATTTATTTTGTTTTATTCATATGCATACCGAAAGGGATGCGATTTAATCTGCTGTTTTATCTTCTAGGGCACATATGTCAAACATGTGGCCCTTGCACACAGTTTTGCAGGCAGAACATAGCAGGGTATTTGTGGTTGCACACTATGCATGACACACCCCTAAACCCTGCACTCTGTACACAGCGCACCCCCAAACTTGGCTCTCTATATGTATCGCAACCCTAAATGATGCACTCTGTGCTTAGGGCACCCTTGGAACTGCACTCTGTACATAGAGCACCCCTGAACCCTGTACTGTGCACATAGCGCACCCTTGTACACTGCACTATACATAGTGCACCCCTGTACCCTGCACTCTATACATAGCGCACCCCTGTACCCTGCACTCTCAAAATCAAGTCGACGCATGCTCGGAAGCATTAAACATTTTTCTCAGCACGTCGTTGTGTTTTACGTCACCGTGTTGGACACGATCGGATTTTTAACCAATGGTGTGTGGGCAAGACTGATGAAAGTCAGCTTCATCGGATATCTGATGAAAAAATCCATCAGATTAGATTCCATCAGATATCCGATCGTGTGTACAGGGCATAACTTTTACTTTGTATCTCTTTTTACTATCGCTCAGATGTTCTTGTGTGTTGGACGCTGTGCACTGCCTACCTTTCCAGAGTCCTCGCACCCCCTCCTCCTTAGCGATGGTCTTGTAGGCGTCCATCGTCCCGTTATATCGCTTGCTACCATCTATGACTTTGATGTGCGCCTGGAACCGCACTTTAACCACATCTGTCGGCTGAGCGAAGGTGACCGCCAGTGCGCCAGTGGTGGATCCCGCCAGGAGTCGACAAGCCACACCAGAATCTGGTAGAAGAGATTGGATGATGTTCTGTTATATGCCATTCTTGTCCATGCCAACTGTTTTTTTTTTAACAGTATAACAATAGAAACCATGCCAACTGTTTTTTTTTAACAATAGAGTCCATGCCAACTGTTTTTTTAACAATAGAGTCCATGCCAACTGTTTTTTTAACAATAGAGTCCATGCCAACTGTTTTTTTTAACAATAGAGTCCATGCCAACTGTTTTTTTTTTAACAATAGAGTCCATGCCAACTGTTTTTTTTTTAACAATAGAGTCCATGCCAACTGTTTTTTTTAACAATAGAGGCCATGCCAACTATTTTTTTTTAACAATAGAGTCCATGCCAACTGTTTTTTTTAACAATAGAGTACATGCCAACTGTTTTTTTTAACAATAGAGTCCATGCCAACTGTTTTTTTTACAATAGAGTCCATGCCAACTGTTTTTTTTAAACAATAGAGTCCACGCCAACTGTTTTTTTTAACAATAGAGTCCATGCCAACTGTTTTTTTTAAACAATAGAGTCCACGCCAACTGTTTTTTTTAACAATAGAGTCCATGCCAACTGTTTTTTTAACAATAGAGTCCATGCCAACTGTTTAAGTGGCAATGAGATTTGACCCTTTAAAGTGGACCTATTATCACCCCTCTCCACAACCCCCATAATCCTGCCAATCTGATCCACAAGAATCACAAAAGCTGACATCTTGGTATATATAACTTTTTCTATAGAAACAAGTTCTCTGGGGTCCCATCATAGATGTTTTCAACCAAGGTTTCTTAAGAGGTTGCCCCCGGGCTCCTTGAGCATTTGGCAATTCATTTTCCTCAGATAAGTAACCAATGGGCCCCTGGGCAAAGTAATGCTCTGGGGCCCTTACAATGGAGACAATGCAGGTAAACATAAATCAAGTAGGTAGGAGGTAGGGGATATCTAGGGTGTAGAGGGGTCAGAGTGCTGGGGGGATATTTGGGGTGTAGAGGGGCAGCCCAGGCTCAAGGACCAGCTGCTTTGGGGAAAGGGCAGGCCCCCCCATGCAGCTGGGGCCCCTGGGCAGTGCCCATGTGTGCCCTCTCATTAAGACAGCCCCGATGACACCAATGATCTTTTTTAGCTATCTCTAAAGGGGGGACTTCAATCCCCTTAGAAAAGGAAAGTGGGAGCGGGAAATTTGAGGTCCAGCAGCCTCAGATACATCTGGATGAGAGGTGCAGACGGCCAAGAGGTGAGTGAGCTCACCATCCATCCCTGCCTGTGGCTGAAGTCTCCCCCCTTCTCTCTCCTGCCTCTGAGTGAGTACACTAAGGCAAATCAGGGTTCTCAGAGCACCCCTTACATCAGAGTTCTCCTTTACACCAGAGGCCACAGAATTCCCCCTTACATCAGAATTCTCAGTGTTCCCTCTAAAATCAGGGTTAACATAGCATACCGTTATGTTAGAGTCCCCAGAGTTCTCCCTTACATCAGAGTCTGCAGAGTCCCCCCTTACAGTCAAAAGGAACTCTGCAACTTCAGATGTAAAAGGAGGACTCTGTGGACTCTGATGTAAAGGGGGAACTCTTGTTATTAACTTCATATGATTAGAAATGTTGGGCCAGATCCACAAATAATTACGGCGGCGTATCTCCAGATACGCCGCCATTATTTAAAAATTGCGCCGGCGTATCTTTGTTTTGTATTCACAAAACAAGATACGCCGGAATTACGCTAAGATACGACTGGCGTAAGTCTATTACGGCGTCGTATCTTAGTTGCATATTTACCCTGGACGCTAGGGGGGCTTCCGTTGTTGTTCCACGTAAAATATGCAAATGAGCTAGATACGCCGATCCACGAACGTACGTACGCCCGGCGCAGTGTTTTTACGTCGTTTGCGTAAGCGTATGTCCGGCGTAAAGTTACCCCTGCTGTATAGAGGCGTACGTAATGTTAAGTATGGACGTCTGGCCAGCGTCGAATTTTCCGTCGTTCACGTCGTTTGCGTAAACCGTTCGCGAATAGGGATTTGCGTAAGTTACGTTCACGTCGTTTTCATTGACTATTTTCAACATGATTTCGCACATGCGCACTGGGATATCTCCACGGACGGCGCATGCGCCGTTAAAAAAAAATTATTTTACGTGGGGTCAAGCTGATTTAAATTAAATCACGCCCACAGCTTTCTGATTTGAATTGCGCGGCCTTATGCCGCAACAATTACACTACGCCGCCGTAACTTACAGAGGAAATTGTTTGTGGCTAAGGATACGCCGCTGTAACTTACAGCGGCGTAGTGTAACTTAGATAATCTACGCCAGTGCCACTTCTTTGTGGATCTGGCCCGTTTCTTTAATAGCAAAATATATGTATAGTTTATACTATTAAAAAAAATTGCAGTGCCCCGCTAAAGTTTTCGGGTTTGACTTGAAGAAAAGGTGGCTACCCTAAATATGTGAGTGTTTATACATTTTACCCATAGCAGCCTATTTTTTCATAGCTGTAATATGATTGGTCAACACTTAGGCACCTCCCTCTAGACAGCCTTTTTCTTAGGCAAGGCCTAGAATTTCCACCCAAAGGGCTGCCCATACTGTATGGCTCAAAACAACCAATCATATTCTATTTTTTATTCTTCCAAACTACACTGGAAACATAAAACAGAGCAGCTAATTATTTGCTGTGGGTAAGTGCTCTTTTCTCCATGCGCATGCAAATATGAAACCTGGTGACATTAGCATAGAAGTAGAGCTCACTTTCAGATTGGCGGCAGTAGAACTGCTTCACCGAGTCATACATCCCAATACGGATCGAAGCGAAGGTCATTTGTCGCTGCAGACCAGCCACCAGGCCATTGTAGAGGCTGGCGGGACCTTCCATTTTCACCATGGTGGAGATAGTGCCCATCATGCCCTTGTAGTGCGCCACGCGGACACTGGGCTCGGCTAAACATTCTCCTTGTATCTGCAGATGGGAAGACACGAGATTCGATGTTATATGGGCCCCTTGAGGTCAGGGGGCCTAAAAATAACTGCTTCTCCCCCTTATTACCCAGCTGTGTACACATTGCATGCCTTAAGCTGAACATCTACAAAATAAAGCACAGACCAGGGGCAGACTGACCATTCGGGCACTGCCTGAGGGCCCCATGCTCAGTAAAACCAGGAACAGTACGTAAAAATGTATATGCATTATGTGTCAGCAAAAATCCCCCCCCCCTCAGTGCAAATCGCCCCCCCCCTGCTTAAATCCCCCCATCCAGTACAAATCTTTGCCTTCTCCATCCCCCATATCCCCCCCAAAAAATCACTCCTCCTAGCACAAATCCTCCACCCCCCAAATTTCCACTCCGGGTACATATTCTCTCCTTCCCCACTCCAAATCCTCCTCCAAGTACAAATATCTCCCCCATCCTAGCACAAACACCCCCCAATCATCCCTACTAGCACAAAACTTCCTCCTCCCAGACCAATTTGCCTCCCTCCTCTACCATATCACCTTTTCTAGCACAAGCCCCCCAAATCCCCCCTCCTAGCACAACTCCTCTTCTCCCACCACCCTCCCAACACAATCCCCCCGAATCACCACTCCTTGAAACTTACCCCCCAAAATTTCCTTTCATAGAACAATTATTTTACCCTGCTGCCCCCCCCCCCCAAACTCCTCCTCCTAACACAAATCCTCTCCCCCATCAATCTCTTTGTGGTGCCCACCCACCTCACATGGTACCACAGTGCCCAGGGCAGCCGCCCCTTGTCCCGGCCTGCCATTGTCCATCCAATTTAGAAAGCCTACAGGCATTGCAAGCTTGTGATCATGGGTCATTAGACAACTGGATCTGAGAACCAAGAACATCCACATATTTCTAGTTCACACCTGAAATGTTAATGTGCTCGTGCAGGGGCAGACTGACAACTCATGGGGCCCCTGGGCAATAGAAGATTATGGGGCCCCCGGACTTACAGATGGACACCACGCCAGGAGGCAGTGCAGAGGCGGGGCAGATTTTCACATCAAAATCACGTCGGTTTTGGACATATCAGGGACAGATGTAAAGAAAACACATATTTTTTACATACTGTTCGTGGTTTTACTGAGCCTGGCAACCCTGATGGGGCCCCTGGTGACACAGGGCCCTCGGGCAGTGCCCAATTGCCCGAATGGTCAGTCCGCCCCTGTGCTCGTGGCAAGGGACATTGTGCTTAGGAATATTATTAGCCAGATTGCAGAAACTATCTGTGTAAGCTATTTTCTGTTTGGTCCAAGACCCCCCTTCTCCCAACCCCCTGGCTACTTGTGTAAAGTAAATCAATTTGGATCCTGTGCTGTGGGTGGGTGTTGGCAAATGCAAAGAGTGGCACAAGAAGTCAGGGTAGTTATATGGGCAACATTGTACAACCCAAGTACAACTGCATTATAAGCTTTAAGGGCTGCTGAGACGAGTAATTAATTAAACTGCAGTGGCATTACTATAGGCAAGTCCACCCTAAAGTAGGGTGCCCACGTGTCCGTGATTGTCTGTCCTGGGTCCCGGGCACCTTCATTCTGGGACAATACAATGTCCCGGAATGAAATAGAGGACACAGTCACCCCTACTAACTAATAACTACATTTCCAGAACTGGTTGCTAGGGCCGGCTCTGTCTGGTATCTTGCAACCAGTGACAATTTACTCTCAGACAGTGAGACCGGGAGTGAGGCCTGCGCCTAGTGCAGTGCTGCTGTCCCCACCCACCTCGGCACCTCCTCCTTCTCCGGCACCCAGCGGCAAGCAGCAGGGACTGGTGTGATCTTCACTCTCCAGATAGTGACGCCACTCCTTTCCTTCTACGCATGTGGCTTATACAGAGGGAGTGACAGCGGCACTGCATCTGGTGGCAGGCTATGGGGGGCAAGAGGCACTGCATCTGGTGGCAGGCTATTGGGGGCAAGCGCTACTGCATCTGGTGGCAGGCTATGGGGGGCAAGAGGCACTGCATCTGGTGGCAGGCTAAGGGGGGCAAGCGCTACTGCATCTGGTGGCAGGCTATGGGGGGCAAGAGGCACTGCATCTGGTGGCAGGCTATGGGGGGCAAGAGGCACTGCATCTGGTGGCAGGCTATGGGGGGCAAGAGGCACTGCATCTGGTGGCAGGCTATGGGGGGCAAGAGGCACTGCATCTGGTGGCAGGCTATGGGGGGCAAGAGGCACTGCATCTGGTGGCAGGCTATGGGGGGCAAGAGGCACTGCATCTGGTGGCAAATGGCACATTCACCTGACAAATAACCCGCCGCCAAATTCCCCATCAGCCCCAAGACTACATTTGCCCCCACCCCCTCCCCCTCATCTTTTTTTGGGGAAGGTGAGAGAGGGGGTGTGTCCCCGAATGGCAGTTTGGAAATGTGGTCACCCTACCCTTAAGTGATTATAGATGGAGCTTGGTGGCCTATGCCAGCCAACCCCTGGTTCCTTGTATGTCTTGGATACCCCTCCTTGCCATAGTTTCTACTCCATTCTTGTCAACATGGAGTTTTTGGTGTTTCTGCCCACCTTTGTGTGTTCATATTCTCCATAATATAAAAATAAAAATTCCGCCAGGGATGAAGGGAGCACCTCGCCCCTCGGACTCGATGCAGAGATCTAATCAGCAGTGTCACCCTGACACCGCAGGACCAGTTCATGGTGGAAGCCAATAAATCCACCGGTGTGTTTTTGGATTGTGGGAGGAAACCAGATCACCGGGAGCAAACCAGTGCGGACAGTTAGTGGGAACTTTCCATCATGCAGTACCTGCAGTCTGACTTTGGCGGTGTCTAGGGGGAAGGTGACCAGATCCGCTATACAGGCCGCCGTGCCGGCACCGAAAAACTTCACCATGAGTGTGGGGGGAACCTCAGAAGGTTTAAGTCCGACCATGTTTTCTTGATTTACCGGTCAAGGAAGACGTCACTTCTTAACTGGTCACCTAAAAACATACAAGGTAATAAAGTCTGTATTAAAGAGGGGACAATGCAAATCAAACAATGAACTAATGTTCTAGGAAATGTCACAGGACTAAAGTCAGACGTGCCCACAGTTTAGATTTATCTGAGGTTTATATCATTAGAGCCCACATGTGTGCTTGTGGGCACCGCAGTCTGCATACTCACATGGCTCAGCAATTGGTGTTCCCACATCACTGGCATGAGGTGGCATTGATGATGGGCACTCATAGGCGGCACTGATGGTCACTGATGCCCATGGATGGGCACTGAGAGGTGGCACTGATGAATGGCACTGATGACACTGATGGGTGGCATTGCTGGGCATCAGTTGTTTGATCTGGACCATAATGTTGCCAGTCAGTGCCCATTTGTGGGCACTGATTGGCATCTATTGTGCATATTTTTTCATATGTGGATGGCCATGGGGTACATACCTGGCCATCCACATGTTGGGGGCTTCCCTGGTGGTCCAGTGTGGACATCTGTGGGGGGGCTGAGCTGATAAACAATCCGTGCAGACCACCCTGTCAGTAGAGACGCTGATCGGCTCTCCTCTACTCGCTTCAGAAGAAAGAAGCCATCTTTGTTTAGAATCATCCAGGGTCACCATCTACTTACTAATGTGAGGTACTGGCTCAGGGAGGACACAGTCCTAAGGCTTATGTAGGTCTTGGCTGTGTACAGATTTCTTGGAGCCCAAAAATCAGGATACCCATTTCTAAGATCCGATCTGTTAGTGTATTAATTTCTAAGACCCCCCATCTGCTTGATTTCTGGGATCCCCTCCCCCCACCACTATCAGTGTATGGAATTCTGGGATCCCCAATGTCAGTGCATGGGACCTCCACTATCAGCGTACTGATCTCTGTGTGACCCCCACTATCTGTGTAGTGATTAATTGGACCCACACTATCAGTGTACCAATTTCTAGGACCCCATCTGTCATTGTACCAATTACTGGGACCCCCCAGTATCTGTGTTCTGATTTCTAAGACTCTACTATTAGTGTACCAATTTCTAGGAAACCCCACCCTCTGTGTACGAATTCCTGAGACTACATTATCATTTTACCAATTTCTGGGACCTCCACCAGAAGTGTACGTGTTCTGATTTCTGGGAACTTCACTGTCAGTGTACTGATTTCTGGGACCTCCACTGTCAGTGTACTGATTTCTGGGACCTCCACTATCAGTGTACTGATTTCTGGGACCTCCACTATCAGTGTACTGATTTCTGGGACCTCCACTGTCAGTGTACTGATTTCTGGGACCTCCACTATCAGTGTACTGATTTCTGGGACCTCCACTATCAGTGTACTGATTTCTAGGACCTCCACTATCAGTGTACTGATTTCTGGGACCTCCACTATCAGTGTACTGATTTCTGGGACCTCCACTATCAGTGTACTGATTTCTGGGACCTCCACTGTCAGTGTACTGATTTTTGGGACCTCCACTATCAGTGTACTGATTTCTGGGACCTCCACTATCAGTGTACTGATTTCTAGGACCTCCACTATCAGTGTACTGATTTCTAGGACCTCCACTATCAGTGTACTGATTTTTGGGACCTCCACTATCAGTGTACTGATTTCTGGGACCTCCACTATCAGTGTACTGATTTCTGGGACCTCCACTATCAGTGTACTGATTTCTGGGACCTCCACTATCAGTGTACTGATTTCTGGGACCTCCATTATCACCGTACCGATTTCTAGGACCTCCACTATCAGTGTACTGATTTTTGGGACCTCCACTATCAGTGTACTGATTTCTGGGACCTCCATTATCACCGTACCGATTTCTAGGACCTCCACTATCAGTGTACTGATTTTTGAGACCTCCACTATCAGTGTACTGATTTCTGGGACCTCCATTATCAGTGTACTGATTTCTGGGACCTCCACTATCAGTGTACTGATTTCTGGGACCTCCACTATCAGTGTACCGATTTCTGGGACCTCCACTATCAGTGTACTGATTTCTGGGACCTCCACTATCAGTGTACTGATTTCTAGGACCTCCACTATCAGTGTACTGATTTCTGGGACCTCCACTATCAGTGTACTGATTTCTGGGACCTCCACTGTCAGTGTACTGATTTCTGGGACCTCCACTATCAGTGTACTGATTTCTGGGACCTCCACTATCAGTGTACTGATTTCTAGGACCTCCACTATCAGTGTACTGATTTCTAGGACCTCCACTATCAGTGTACTGATTTTTGGGACCTCCACTATCAGTGTACTGATTTCTAGGACCTCCACTATCAGTGTACTGATTTCTGGGACCTCCACTATCAGTGTACTGATTTCTAGGACCTCCACTATCAGTGTACTGATTTCTGGGACCTCCACTATCAGTGTACTGATTTCTGGGACCTTCACTGTCAGTGTACTGATTTATGGGACCTCCACTATCAGTGTACTGATTTCTGGGACCTCCACTATCAGTGTACTGATTTCTGGGACCTCCACTGTCAGTGTACTGATTTCTGGGACCTCCACTATCAGTGTACTGATTTCTGGAACCTCCACTATCAGTGTACTGATTTCTAGGACCTCCACTATCAGTGTACTGATTTCTGGGACCTCCACTATCAGTGTACTGATTTCTGGGACCTCCACTATCAGTGTACTGATTTCTGGGACCTCCACTGTCAGTGTACTGATTTCTGGGACCTCCACTATCAGTGTACTGATTTCTGGGACCTCCACTATCAGTGTACTGATTTCTAGGACCTCCACTATCAGTGTACTGATTTCTAGGACCTCCACTATCAGTGTACTGATTTTTGGGACCTCCACTATCAGTGTACTGATTTCTGGGACCTCCACTATCAGTGTACTGATTTCTGGGACCTCCACTATCAGTGTACTGATTTCTGGGACCTCCACTATCAGTGTACTGATTTCTGGGACCTCCATTATCACCGTACCGATTTCTAGGACCTCCACTATCAGTGTACTGATTTTTGGGACCTCCACTATCAGTGTACTGATTTCTGGGACCTCCATTATCACCGTACCGATTTCTAGGACCTCCACTATCAGTGTACTGATTTTTGAGACCTCCACTATCAGTGTACTGATTTCTGGGACCTCCATTATCAGTGTACTGATTTCTGGGACCTCCACTATCAGTGTACTGATTTCTGGGACCTCCACTATCAGTGTACCGATTTCTGGGACCTCCACTATCAGTGTACTGATTTCTGGGACCTCCACTATCAGTGTACTGATTTCTAGGACCTCCACTATCAGTGTACTGATTTCTGGGACCTCCACTATCAGTGTACTGATTTCTGGGACCTCCACTGTCAGTGTACTGATTTCTGGGACCTCCACTATCAGTGTACTGATTTCTGGGACCTCCACTATCAGTGTACTGATTTCTAGGACCTCCACTATCAGTGTACTGATTTCTAGGACCTCCACTATCAGTGTACTGATTTTTGGGACCTCCACTATCAGTGTACTGATTTCTGGGACCTCCACTATCAGTGTACTGATTTCTGGGACCTCCACTATCAGTGTACTGATTTCTGGGACCTCCACTATCAGTGTACTGATTTCTGGGACCTCCATTATCACCGTACCGATTTCTAGGACCTCCACTATCAGTGTACTGATTTTTGGGACCTCCACTATCAGTGTACTGATTTCTGGGACCTCCATTATCACCGTACCGATTTCTAGGACCTCCACTATCAGTGTACTGATTTTTGAGACCTCCACTATCAGTGTACTGATTTCTGGGACCTCCATTATCAGTGTACTGATTTCTGGGACCTCCACTATCAGTGTACTGATTTCTGGGACCTCCACTATCAGTGTACCGATTTCTGGGACCTCCACTATCAGTGTACCGATTTCTGGGACCTCCACTATCACCGTACCGATTTCTAGGACCTCCACTATCAGTGTACTGATTTTTGAGACCTCCACTATCAGTGTACTGATTTCTGGGACCTCCATTATCACCGTACCGATTTCCAGGACCTCCACTATCAGTGTACTGATTTTTGAGACCTCCACTATCAGTGTACTGATTTTTGGGACCTCCACTATCAGTGTACTGATTTCTGGGACCTCCACTATCAGTGTACCGATTTCTGGGACCTCCACTATCAGTGTACTGATTTCTGGGACCTCCACTATCAGTGTACCGATTTCTGGGACCTCCACTATCAGTGTACTGATTTCTGGGACCTCCACTATCAGTGTACCGATTTCTGGGACCTCCACTATCAGTGTACTGATTTCTAGGACCTCCACTATCAGTGTACTGATTTCTGGGACCTCCACTATCAGTGTACGGATTTCTGGGACCTCCACTATCAGTGTACAGATTTCTGGGACTTCCACTATCAGTGTACGGATTTCTGGGACCTCCACTATCACTGTACCAATTTCTAGGACCTCCACAACCAGTGTACTGATTTTTGGGACCTCCACTATCAGTGTACTGATTTCTGGGACCTCCACTATCAGTGTACTGATTTCTGGGACCTCCACTATCAGTGTACTGATTTCTGGGACCTCCACTATCAGTGTACTGATTTCTGGGACCTCCACTATCAGTGTACTGATTTCTGGAACTCCCACTATCTTTGTACTGGTTTATGAAACCCCACAGGACCCCACAAGTATACCAATTTCTTGGACCCAACTGTCATTGTAATAACTACTTGAACCCCCACAATCAGTTTACCAATTTCTAGGACCCTACTATCAAGTGTCCTGATTTCTGGGAGCCCCACTATAAGTAAACCTATTTTTAGAACACTAACTGTCAGTGCATGGATTACTGGGACCCCAACTATTTGTGTACAGATTTTTGAGACCCCATTATCCGTGTATTGATTTTTAAGACCCCATTATCCGTGTATTGAATTGTGAGACCCCATTATCTGTGTATTGATTTTTGAGACCCCATTATCCGTGTATTGAATTGTGAGACCCCATTATCTGTGTATTGATTTTTGAGACCCCATTATCTGTGTATTGATTTTTGACACCCCATTATCCGTGTATTGATTTTTGACACCCCATTATCCGTGTATTGATTTTTGACACCCCATTATCTGTGTATTGATTTTTGAGACCCCATTATCCGTGTATTGATTTTTGAGACCCCATTATCCGTGTATTGATTTTTGAGACCCCATTATCCGTGTATTGATTTCTGGGCCCCGAACAGTCAGTATTGCTTTGTTCTGGGACAACATGAAGAATCCTGCTGAACGAATATAATTTCTATAGAATTCTGAACCCTCAAGGTTGTCCTGTGAGACCCCTGAACAGATACCTTCATAGTCTAGTTTCCTCATCTTATCTCAGTGAGGGGTGAAGTGAGAGCTGGCAGGATTTGGGTGAAGGGTCAGACTTGTTGACTTGATATAATGAATGCCAAAAGCTGTGAAATGTGACCTCCATCAGGTATGCTGACCACTGAGGAATTGGGGGGGCACCACAAGCAAGAAATGAGATCCATCACCATTATCCTGCCAAGCCAGAGTTCAGAGTCACGTCCTGTCCTGACCCCGCCAACCACATGGGGACCACTGAAACGCTTAACGTTATTCATTCTATTAAAGGGTCTTTATTGTCAGCATTTGGTGGATGCCAGAGAATAAAACCACATATTTGGGACAATTAGTAGTGTTGCTCACGAATATTCGCATTGCGAATATTCGCTACGAATATTGCATATTCGAGTATTCGCGAATAACTCGAATATTGCGGCGAATATTCGCTATGGCGAATATTCTTATTTTTTCAAATTTATTTTTAAAACAGATCACATCCTAGTGATCTCCATCGACGTCTAAAAGCATTGCTGGTATGATTAGAGAGAGACCCTGGGCCGAGTAGCTGATGCGATTCTTTTATGTTGCCGAAAATTCGCATTGCGAATTTTCGGCAACATAAAAGAATCGCATCAGCTACTCGCATCAGCTACTCGGCCCTTCTTCTTTCAGAATAACTCGAATATTCGGCAAAAGGAATATTGCGCGATATTCCTTTTGCCGAATATTCGAGTTATTCTGATTGGCTCTGATGCGCCCTTCTTTTGCATCAGAGCCAATCAGAATAACTCGAATATTGCGCGATTATCTTCTCCGCCCTTCTTTTGCATCAGAGCCAATCAGAATAACTCGAATATTCGGCAAAAGGAATATTGCGCGATTATCTTCTCCGCCCTTCTTTTGCCCCCTTATTCTCCTTTCTTTTAAGTAGAGTTAGTGTTTAGTGCATATTAGTTTAGTAATACAGGAAATGATCTCCGTTTATGAGAATTTCGCAATCATTTTGCATTAGCGAAATTTAGCAAGATTTTTTTGGATAAAATATCACGAATATTCGATATTAGCGAATATTCACGAATATTCTTCTATATATTCGCGCAATATCGCGAAATCGAATATGGCGTATTCCGCTCAACACTAACAATTAGCATCCAAAGTGAAAAGTGACCTTCCCCATGAGTTGTGAGCTACTACCGCAGAATCAATTGCAGGTCCCGCCCTTTTTGTGCCCCGTCCTGCTGAAGCACCCAAGGTGCATGCTTTTTATGACTATTGCTTTGCCCAGCCTGCACCCAATCTCTTTGCCCAGCCTCCACCCAATCGCTTTGCCCAGCCTGCACCCAATCTCTTTGTCCAGCCTGCACCCAATCTCTTTGTCCAGCCTGCACCCAATCGCTTTGCGCAGCCTGCACCCAATCGCTTTGCCCAGCCTGCACCCAATCGCTTTGCCCAGCCTGCACCCAATCGCTTTGCCCAGCCTGCACCCAATCGCTTTGCCCAGCCTGCACCCAATCGCTTTGTCCAGCCTGCACCCAATCGCTTTGCCCAGCCTTCACCCAATCGCTTTGCCCAGCCTGCACCCAATCTCTTTGCCCAGCCTGCACCCAATCGCTTTGCCCAGCCTACACCCAATCGCTTTGCCCAGCCTGCACCCAATCGCTTTGTCCAGCCTGCACCCAATCCCTTTGCCCAGCCTGCACCCAATCGCTTTGCCCAGCCTGCACCCAATCGCTTTGCCCAGCCTGCACCCAATCGCTTTGCCCAGCCTGCACCCAATCTCTTTGTCCAGCCTGCACCCAATCGCTTTGTCCAGCCTGCACCCAATCGCTTTGCGCAGCCTGCACCCAATCGCTTTGCCCAGCCTGCACCCAATCGCTTTGCCCAGCCTGCACCCAATCGCTTTGCCCAGCCTGCACCCAATCGCTTTGCCCAGCCTGCACCCAATCGCTTTGTCCAGCCTGCACCCAATCGCTTTGCCCAGCCTGCACCCAATCGCTTTGCCCACCCTGCACCCAATCGCTTTGTCCAGCCTGCACCCAATCGCTTTGCCCAGCCTTCACCCAATCGCTTTGCCCAGCCTGCACCCAATCTCTTTGCCCAGCCTGCACCCAATCGCTTTGCCCAGCCTACACCCAATCGCTTTGCCCAGCCTGCACCCAATCGCTTTGTCCAGCCTGCACCCAATCCCTTTGCCCAGCCTGCACCCAATCGCTTTGCCCAGCCTCCACCCAATCGCTTTGCCCAGCCTGCACCCAATCGCTTTGTCCAGCCTGCACCCAATCGCTTTGCCCAGCCTGCACCCAATCGCTTTGCCCAGCCTGCACCCAATCGCATTGCCCAGCCTGCACCCAAAAGATTCCTATGTCTCTCAGGGAGAGTGGAAATCTCTGCTCTTCTGTTCCTGGATTTGCACATGTCCTTAATAAAAGCACCCCGAACTCTATAATTAACCACTTCAGCCCCGGAGACCGGGCCATTTTTTGCGATTTGGCACTGCGCCGCTTTAACTGACAATTGCGCGGTCGTGGGACGTGGCTCCCAAACAAAATTAATGTCCTTTTCCCCCCACAAATAGAGCTTTCTTTTGGTGGTATTTGATCACCTCTGCGGTTTTTATTTTTTTGCGCTATAAACAAAAAAAGAGAAACAATAAAAATAAAAAAAAAAGCAATATTTTTAACTTTTTGCTGTAATAAATATCCCCCAAAAAAGATATAAAAAAAAACGTATTTTTTTTCTCAGTTTAGGCCGATACGTATTCTTCTACCTATTTTTGGTAAATAAAATGCAATAAGCGTTCATTGATTGGTTTACGCAAAAGTTATAGGCCCAGATTCACAGAGCGATTACGCGTGCGCAACTGCTGTTGCGCGTGCGTAAGTGTAAATGTGCGCGTGCGTATAGTTGCACGCGATTCACAAAACAATATACGCCAGAAATCTACGTTTTTTGGTCCGGCGTAATTGAGTTAGACCCTCGCTTCCCTTCGCGCAAAACTGCGCTAGACACACCATTGATTTGCTAGTCAAATATGCTAATGAGGGAGTTACGGGGATTCACAAAAAAACGCAGTTGCTGCGCAGGCTACGCGATGTGCGCAACAGCAAAATGTCCTGTCTAAAGTTAGAGGACCTAAAAGCTGGTCTAAATTTTGAAAAAAAGTCTACTTGTCAGATAAAGCAACACTGTTAGTGAGGAGTTCAGCAGTCACACGTGTTGCCCAACAATCTGTATGCCAACATGCCAGGGGCATCGTCGCGCATAGCTATACTACTCACTTTAGATGAACAAAGAAGGAGGAGGGCACGGAGGATGGCACTAAGGAGGGCACGGGAGATGTTTTTTTTATTTTTTTATTTGCTTATATAAAATTTACAATTTAAATTAATCTAATACAATATTCTTATCTGATACAAGCCCCTCACTCTTCACTTGATATATCACACACGCATAGACATCTTTGGCATGAGTGATTCTGAGGTGTCTCGCATCTTCAGATTCACCCCTCATGCCATCATGGAATTACCACAACCTTGCAGGAGGACATCAGCAGCCCAACACATGGCACCACCCATGACACCCATGACAGCTACATATACAATCAGAGCCCCATCCCCACAGATTTCGAACAGAACATGTATGGGGACAGCTGGCTGGTTGGTGAGTGACATGGGAGTCAGGCATGACTATCCCCTCCCGTGATGCACACCTCACAAGTGGCACATGCATGACTAACATCCTCCTGTCTTTTCCCTTCAAGGTGACTCTGCATATGAACTGGAACCCCATCTCATGACCCCATCTCATGCCAGCTCACATTATGCATCTTTGCACGTTAAACACACACATTAATCATGGCACAATGAGAATGCATGCATGCACACCACTATGGTCCCTAGCACACACACCCCACATCCTCATCAAATTGGATTGGCACCAGTCCACCATGCAAGACTGGTGAGCAGTAACGCCAAGTCAAGGCTCCAATTACGTCACTGTACATTCATACACCATTCACACGGACCTGGGAATCACTTCTCCCTGGTCCTGGGGAACCCTTCTCCACCCAAATTGAGGATGACACCCCTTTTCCAGCAGGAATGTCACCCCCACATTCAAACATCATTCACAACCCAAAATATGCCAAAAATGTCAGCAAAAAAAAAAAAATGCATAGAAAAAAAAAAGGCATAGGAAAAAAAAAGGCAGAGAACAAAAATAAAAATGCTTTCAAACCAAAAAAAGGGGGGAAAAAAAATTAATGCCCTCTGCCTGAGCCACGCCTGGGGCGCCCCCGGCCACGGCCCCGGACCCTCAGGGGAGACGCATGGGGGAGGGGAAAAGCCGGGGAAGGAGGAGCAGCCCCTGAGATCTGCCCACCTGGCGGCCTGCCCTCCAAGGCCACGGCTATTCTGTCCAGGGCAGCACCAAGTGTTGCCGTGTTGCCCTGGATAGCCTGGGTAAGGGCCCTCACATCCTGCCCAACGCCTGCTGCTGTAGTTTGCAGGTCATTTAGGCAGGTTGTGGAGGCCCGGGAGTGGGAGTCCAGGTTACCCAGCCTATCGTTGATGGAGGACAGGCTCTGATCCACCCGCCCCATAGTCTGGCAGAGCTGTCTCAGAAGGCGGGTCTGGGTGGCCAGGTTCCTTCTCAGACAGGCGGGCAGGAGATTGGGCGCCCCCCTGGTGCTCTGGGATGACCTCCTGGCTCCAGCTGATGGTTGTGGCCGGGGAGAAGGGGAGGCCCTTGTGAGGGGAGCCATGTTGGGGGAGGAGGGGGGGGGGCTCCCCCTTAGGGAGGGCAGGCTTCTTGCAGCCAGAGGGGAAGAGTCCGCAGAAACCAAACGTCCAGTGCCTGCCATGGACTCCTCCTCCTCATGATTCTCCTCCTCCTCATGATCGTCCTCCGCATGATCATCCTCCTCCTCTTGTTCCTCCTCCGCGGACTCTGGCCTTGTTGGGGGGGCCTCATTAGGCTGCTGTCCTGGCGTTGGAGCGGTCAGGCCAGATGGCCCTGCACCCTCCTGCACAGCTGTGGATGACACAAACCATTCACAGGTTGGAGGATCCACACACTTGCCACATATTCCCTTTCACCCCCTCCCCCACACATGCTACACACCTGAGAGAAATAAAAACCTTACCTGGCACCGCGGGGACCGGACTTGTGTCAAAGCCTGGCAGGCCCTCCACTTCATGCCGGTGAAAGGTCAGGGCCACCACACGCTCCGTCGCTGTAAATCTAATCCGGCATGGTGGGCCCCCTCCTGTGCCCCTGGCATGGGCATTTATTGCGGCCAGTTTTTTTTTCACCTCACGCCGGAGGTCATTTATTTTCTTTTCAATCCCAGACCGGGTCCGTGTCTCCCCCTCCCCCGATGAATTGACCTGCTCCGTGATCATATCCAATATCTCCCTCCTCCTGGCCGGGGTGGTGGTGGCACTCTGCGGGCCGTGGAGAAAACGCCCATACTCGCTAATGGCCCGGGCAAGAATTCTTTTTTCCCCCACAGTAAAATTCAGCTTTCGCTTTCTCTCAGTCATACTTCCAAACAAACTCACTAGCAGTCACCAAAAATCTGTCACAAATACAAGCACAACCAATCAGACAAGAACACACACAAAGAGAAAAAGAACACCCAAAAATCACGCTAGCACTCAGCAAGAAACAGACACAAAAAAATCAGATGAAAAAATAAAGCAAGAAAACAAACGCTCAGAAATCTATCAATCAAACAAACAGTCTCAAACACTTATCAAAATACACTTTCACAAAACTACCAACAAGCACTAGATCACACAGAACACTAATCTCACAACTACAAAACACACTCTAACGAACAACAGAGCAAAAGCACTTGATTCAATGGGAAGGGACACAAAGGGATGTACTTTTGCAATGGAAGTGCGTTTGTGTGTGTCTATTTATGCTGTCTGCGTAGTTCACAACGTTGCCCTAGTCCATTTCCAATTTCACTGATTGCGCCGCTCCCGAGTTGTGAGCATGCGCACAACGGAGCTGACATGGTTTCCTTCACGCGCGCATGCGCGAGTCGGCCGGCCCTTCATTTGCATGGGGTCACGGCTCATTTCAATGTAACACGCCCACGTCCCTCCCAATTTGTATTACTCCTCCTTACGCCTCAGGAAAAAACCTTACGCTTGCGCAATCTCTTGCGCAAAAGCTTCGTGAATCGCGGGATTACGCGGCTAGATTACGCAAGTCTAACGGAAAAGTGGTGCGCTACGCCGGACCGATAATGCGCCGATCTACGTGAATCTGGGCCATAGTGTCTACAAAATAGAGGATCGTTTTATGCCATTTTTATTATGAATTATTTTTTATTAGTAATGGTGGCGATCTGCGATTTTTATCGTGACTGCGACATTACGGCGGACACATCAGACACTTTTGAAGCTATTTTGGGACCATTGACATTTATTAAGCGATCAGTGCTATAAAAATGCACTAATTACTGTGTAAATGTCACTGGCAAGGAAGGGGTTAACCATTAGGAGGCGAGGAAGGGGTTAAGTGTGTCCTAGGGAGTGATTCTAACTGTGTGGGGGCTGGGCTACCAGTGACAAGACAGTAATCACTGCTCCCGATGACAGGGAACAGAAGATCAGTGTCCTGTCAATAGGCTAAACAGGTAAATTGTTTACACAGGAATCCCCCTGTTCTGGAGCTCTGTGACCTGATCGCGGGACACTGGTGGACATCGAGTCCGCGGGTCCCGTGGGCACCTTTTCTTCAAGCCAAACCTGATGGACTGAAACCCGGACACATGATTCAAAACCCGAACTGTCCGAACTGTCCAGGTGAATCCTGGACAGGTGGCAACCTTAGTCACAGAGCTTGCTGCATGGGCACGCGCGCGCCTGCCCACACGGAGGCAAATTCAAACGTTCTTGTAAGTTGCTTTGCACAGCCGTGCCATTCTGCCGACGTAAATTGACCAAAATGTCTTGGTATGCTGACAGTTCCCTTCACTGGAACTAAGGGGCCAAGTCCAACCCCTGAAAAACAACCCCACACCATAATCCCCCCTCCACCAAATGATTTGGACCAGTGCACAAAGCAAGGTCCCCTAAAGACATGGATGAGAGAGTTTGGGATGGAGGAACTTCACTGACCTGCACAGAGTCCTGATCTCAACTCGATAGAACACCTTTGGGATGAATTAGAGTGGAGACTGCAAGCCAAGCCTTCTCTTCCAACATCAGTGCTTGACCTGACAAATGCACTTCTGGAAGAATGGTCAAACATTCCCATAGACACCCTCCTAAACCTTGTGGACGGCCTTCCCAGAAGAGTTGAAGCGATTATAGCTGCAAAGGGGGGGCCAACTCAATGTTGAACCCTACGGACTAAGGGCCAGATTCTCATAAGAGATACACCGTCGTATCTCTGTTTTTGGCCCCGGGTATCAATGCGTCCGATTCCTAGAATCATTTACGCATAGATACGGCGTAGATCCGAATGGCGTAAGACACTTACACCGTCGGATCTTAGATGTAATTCTACGCTGGCCGCTAGGTGGCGTTTACGTTGATTTCTCATTTGACTATGCAAATGAGCCTAATGCCGCGTACACACGATCACTTTATGTGATGGAAAAAAACGACGTTTTTAAAAACGTCAATTTAAATGACCGTGTGTGGGGGAAAATGTCGTTTTATGTCTTGTGAAAAACGACCAAAAAAAATGAACCATGTAAAAAACGACGTTTAAAACAACGTTTTTCAACCCGCGCATGCCCAGAAGCTAGTTATGAAGCGAGCGTCAATGGAAAAGAGTGGTGAACGTAACCGCGCTTTGCTAGAGCATTGTGAAAAAACTATGGTGTGTAGGCAACGTCGTTTTTTACTTCACAAAAAATTACGTTTTTTTTCATCACATAAAGTGATGGTGTGTACGCGGCATAATACGCCGATTCCCGAACGTTTTTGCGCCGCCTCATCGTCGTTTACGTCGTTTCCGTAAGCGTAAGGTTACCCCTGCTATATGAGGGGTAACCTTACGTCAGTCCGCCGTATGCCATGTTAAGTATGGCAAAATCCAGAAACGACAGAGAGAAAGGAGTCACCGCTCCAGGTGGGATCACTATATGGTTACAGGTGGTGCAGGATACCGAGGGTGCTGGCGGTGCACTAGGCAAAATGAGGGCATGAATGAGCACTGATCCACTGCGAAACGCGTCCGCTGCTCCTTGTTTTCCACTGCTGTGACCCTATTTTTGTACATGCTGTCTATTGAATAAAAGACCACCCATCAGGTTTTGGAGTGTGGCTATCCATTTTTCTTTGCCCTCATGTTAAGTATGGCGTCGGGACAGCGTCGTCTATTTCCGTCGTTTTACTAAGTCAGCCCCATACTTAAAAATCCCTTTCATCACCTGCTCCCATGCTCGTCTCCAGGACTTTTCCAGAGCTTTTCCAAGCCTATGGAACTCCTTACCCCAATCTATCCATCTATCTCCCTCTCTATTAGCTTTTAGAGGATCCCTGAAAACCCTCCCGTTCAGAGAAGCCTACCATTCCCACACCTAACAACTGTATTTTTCATTTGAGTCCATCTGATCACCCCCACAGCTACTACCCTTTGTTCCACTTGACCCTCCCTTCTAGACTGTAAGCTCTAACGAGCAGGGCCCTCTGATCCTTCCTGTATTAAATTGTATTGTAACTGTACTGTCTTCCCTGATGTAAAGCGCTGCGCAAACTGTTGGCGCTATTTAAATCCTGTATAATAATAATAATAATAAAGTCGTTTCGCGAATAGGGCTTTACGTCAATGACGCTCACGTCGGCTTCATTGACGTTTTCAGTCGTGAGCTGGAGCATGCGCACTGGGCTATTTTTACGGCCAACGCATGCACAGTTCGATCTGCGCGGGGGCGCGCTTAATTTAAATACATGCCGCCCCCTTTGAATTACCCACCCATACGCCGGGCCATTTACACTAGGCCGCCGCAAGTTACGGAGCAAGTGCTTTGAGAATACGGGACTTGCTGTAGTAAGTTGCGGTGGCGTAGTGTAAATGGCTTACGCCGGAATCTACGTGAATCTGGCCCTAAGACTGGGATGCCATTAAAGGTCATGTGTGTGTAAAGGCACAGAGATTAAACTGCGCGGTATGAACAAAAGATGGAAGACCGCCGCCAGACTGGAGCCACTCACAACCCCGGTGGACTATGTGATCGAAATGTGGGATTGGAAGCATACAAGACAATGGCTGTATATAATGTATATATATATATATATGTGTGTGTGTTAGTGCTGGACTTTATGTCATGCATCCCTCATGTAAATATCTGTCTAGAACACACGCAGCCTCTACATAAACACCATTTGCCTTGTACACAAATTATTCATATCCAACGCCTTTCTAATAATATCAACAAGCAGCCTCATGCAAAGCAGCCCCATCTGTCAAACACAGGTCTCCACTCCACAAGGCTTACAACCAATGGGCAGAGGGCAGTCATGCTCAGTGATGCCCACTTCCTGTCCTGGTGACCACACAGGAAGTGAAGGTAAATCTCCCCAACAGTGACACAGAAAGCAATTAAAAACCTGATCATACATTAGGATACATCACATGACCTGTGCCCGTCACTCCCCTTGTGTATTCTCAGCTATTTAAAGATGAAGTTTATTCTGCATATACTTTGCCTTCCTTTTGCTTTATGAACATTGTTATATAATATCACATTCCTTTCTGCATTTAGTTCCTTTTAATCCCACAGCAGACAGACTTGAATCTCCCCCTGAGGCATAAAGATCGCCAAACCTCCCGTCAGCGCGGAACAATGACCGATGAAAGGACTCATATGATGACGCATGTCTTTCATGTATGCTGGTTTCTAAGATCTGAAGAGTACAATGCTGATCTCCCCATTGGCATCTACACCAAGGGGCCAGGAAATCTATACCAAGGGGCCGGGGAATACTGATCTCCCCGTGGGAATCTATACCAAGGGGCCGGGGAATACTGATCTCCCCGTGGGAATCTATACCAAGGGGCCAGGGAATACTGATCTCCCTGGGGCATCTATACCAAGGGGCAGGGGAATGCAGATCTCCCCATGGGCATCTATACCAAGGGGCCAGCAAATCTATACCAAGGTGCCGGGGAATGCTGATCTCCCCGTGGGCATCTATACTAAGGGGCAGGAGAATGCAGATCTCCCCGTGGGCATCTATACCAAGGGGCCAGGGAATACTGATCTCCCCGGGGGCATCTATACCAAGGGGCCGGGGAATACTGATCTCCCCGTGGGCATCTATACCAAGGGGCCAGGGAATACTGATCTCCCCGGGGGCATCTATACCAAGGGGCCGGGGAATACTGATCTCCCCGTGGGCATCTATACCAAGAGGCCAGGAAATCTATACCAAGGGGCCGGGGAATGCTGATCTCCCCGTGGGCATCTATACTAAGGGGCCAGGAAATTTTTACCAAGGGGCCGGGGAATACTGATCTCCCCAGGGGCATTTATACCAAGGGGCCAGGAAATCTATACCAAGGGGCCGGAGAATACTGATCTCCCCGGGGCATCTATACCAAGGGGCCGGGAAATACTGATCTCCCCGGGGGCATCTATACCAAGGGGCAGGGGAATGCAGATCTCCCTGGGGGCATCTACACCAAGGGGCCAGGAAATCTATACCAAGGGGCCGGGGAATGCTGATCTCCCCGTGGGCATCTATACCAAGGGGCCAGGGAATGCAGATCTCCCCGTGGGCATCTATACCAAGGGGCAGGGGAATGCAGATCTCCCTGTGGGCATCTATACCAAGGGGCCGGGGAATGCAGATCTCCCCGGGGGCATCTATACCAAGGGGCCGGGGAATGCAGATCTCCTCGGGGGCATCTATACCAAGGGACAGGGAAATGCAGATCTCCCCATGGGCATCTATACCAAGGGGCAGGGGAATGCAGATCTCCCTGTGGGCATCTATACCAAGGGGCCGGGGAATGCAGATCTCCCCGGGGCATCTATACCAAGGGGCCGGGGAATGCAGATCTCCCCGGGGCATCTATACCAAGGGGCCGGGGAATGCAGATCTCCCCGGGGCATCTATACCAAGGGGACGGGAAATGCAGTCATCTTAAGGAATCTATACCAAGGGGCCAGAGAAGATAGCCCTGGGGCAAGTATACCAAGGGGCCAGAGAAGATAGCCCTGGGGCAAGTATACCAAGGGGCCAGCGAATGCAGATAGCTCTGGGGCAAGTATACCAACGGGCCAGCGAATGCAGATAGCCCTGGGGCAAGTATACCAAGGGGCCAGTGAATGCAGATAGCCCTGGGGCAAGTATACCAAGGGGTCACCGAATGCAGATAGCCCTGGGGCATGTATACCAAGGGGCCATCAAATGCAGATAGCCCTGGGGCAAGTATACCAAGGGGCCAGGGAATGCAGATAGCCCTGGGGCATGTATACCAAGGGGCCAGGGAATGCAGATAGCCCTGGGGCAAGTATACCAAGGGGCCAGGGAATGCAGATAGCCCTGGGGCAAGTATACCAAGGGGCCAGAGAAAATAGCCCTGGGGCAAGTATACCAAGGGGCCAGAGAAGATAGCCCTGGGGCAAGTATACCAAGGGGCCATCGAATGCAGATAGCCCTGGGGCAAGTATACCAAGGGGCCAGAGAAGATAGCCCTGGGGCAAGTATACCAAGGGGCCAGAGAAGATAGCCCTGGGGCAAGTATACCAAGGGGCCATTGAATGCAGATAGCCCTGGGGCATGTATACCAAGCGGCAGGGAAATGCAGATAACATAGCCGAAAGGCATTTATAAAGCAGTGAATGTGACTTTCACCAAACATTGGTTAGTGAATGTTTGGTGAATGTTTGATAAATACACCCCCAGGTGTTAGTACAAAGACTGACCTGTGGTGCCGATTCCTAGACCCCCCCTGTGTCCTCGCAGGTATAATTCCAAGACAAGGGCCCCATCCAGTGCTGACGGACAGCGGCGGCCCCTCAGTATTTATACCCTGATCACAGCACCCTGATCTGGTTACAGAAAACACGGGTCATCTGACAGCCTGAGAACTCCTTTCACATGTCACTAGTGTATATTTCCCGGAGAGAACGGGCCGCCGTCACTGTGACCCTGCTGGTGTGAAATGGGGTCACCTCTGACACCTTGAAGAGGGTCACACAAGGGGGGTCTTTTCTCTCCGGGTTTGGGGCAGGGTCCTCTATCACACAAAGGATGAGCAAAACCTGGAACTTTCACTTCACCGAAATGTTGGCAAAATTAGGAACATTTGAGTAAATAAATTGCAGGCGGGGGCGGGGGAGGGGGGGGGGTTTAAATGGAGGGTTAAGAAATCTTCTTTATTCGTGGACCTGCCTTCTTTAGGGCTAATTTACTAAATCCCAACACAGTCCCAACACAAAGACGAGGCGGTCATCTCTCAGCTTTCAGGTAAAGGTGCCCACCTCCCTCTGCCAGCACCCTTGTGGGTCCTCCTGTATCTCCAGAAAGACAGAAACCACGGGAAACTACTGTCAATTTTAGAGCGGAAGGTGACCAGAGAACAGTGGCGGCTGCTGCTCACAAACAAACTGAAAAAAAAACACATCAATTTCAGACACTGTGCCCATCAAACGCAGCCACTCTGCCCATCAAAAGCAGCCACTGTGCCCATCAAACGCAGCCACTGTGCCCATCAAACACAACCACTGCCTGTGCCCATCAAGTGCAGCCACTGTACCCATCAAACGCAGCCATTGTGCACATTGAGTGCAGCCACTGTGCCTATCAAACGCAGCCACTGTACTCATCAAACGCAGCCACTGTGCCCATCAAACACAACCACTGTGCCCATCAAACACAACCACTGTGCCCATCAAACACAGCCACTGTGCCCATCAAACACAACCACTGTGCCCATCAAGTGCAGCCACTGTACCCATCAAACGCAGCCACTATGCCCATCAAGTGCAGCCACTGTGCCCATCAAATGCAGCCACTGTACCCCCAAATTTCTGCCACTGTGCCATCAAATGCAGCTACTGTGCCCATCAATTGCTGCCACTGTGCCCATCAATTGTCGCTACTGTGCCCATCAATTGCTGCCAGTGTGCCCATCAATTGCCGCTACATGCCCATCAATTGCCTCTACTGTGCCCCATCAAATGCCGCTACTGTGCCCCATCAATTGCTGCCACTCCTGCCAGTGTGCCCATCAATTGCTGCCAGTGTTTCCCCCCGCCTGGCACTTACCTGTCCCGGTCACGGTGCTGTTCTCCACGCCCCCTCCGAGTCTTCTTCCGTCCTCTGCAATGATTGTACGCCTGCTGTTTACCAATTTGGAAGCCTACGGCTCTAATCAGGCGCTTCCAAAACACACCCGCCGCTGTAAATTAGATGCCGGTCGGCCCCCAACAAGGGGGCCGGACACCTGAATAGGGGGCAGCAGCGGCAATCATAGATAGATTCATGCAATGCATACATTTATCTATGGTAATAGAGGGGTGACAGGTGAGAGGAGGCGGCGCTCCTGCGCCCTTTATGAACGCACCGCCACTGCCAGAGAACATCCGTTCCCCGATCTCCCCTGCAACCAGTGAACCCAGAAGTGTCGTATGTTACATCACTTCCAGGTTCACAGCGCTCATTCCCCGGTTACTGCAGCTAATCAAGTACAGGCTGAAGTTGATTAGCTGCAGCGGAGGGCAGGGGAGACATTGGGGGTTTAAAGGACTCCTTATATCTCCATAAAGAGGACCTGTCACCTGCCCATTGATATCACACCGAGGAGGCTTGTACGCCCAATTGTGATAGCATAAAGCTAAATGAAAAACGGTTAAAAAAAAATGCAATAAAACAGTAAAAAATAATAATAATAATAAAAAAATGAAAAGGGGGGTACAGAGGGCAGGGTTTAGGTGAGTGCAGAGTGCAGGTGGGTACAGAGTGCAGGTAGGTGGTGGGTGCAGGTGGCTACATAGTGCAGGGTGCAGGTGGGTGCAGGATGCAGGTAGGTGGTGGGTGCAGGGTAAAAGTGGGTGCAAGTGGGTACAGAGTGCAGGGTGCAGGTTGGTGCAGGATGCAGGTAGGTGGTGGGTGCAGGGTAAAAGTGGGTGCAAGTGGGTACAGAGTGCAGGGTGCAGGTGGGTTTAGGGAGCAGGTGAGTACAGAGTGCAGGTGGGTTCAGGGTTCAGGTGGGTGGTTGGTGCAGAGTACAGAGTGCAGGATGAAGAATGCAGGTGGGCACAGAGTGCAGGTGGGTGCAGAGTGGGTACAGAGTGAAGAGTGCAGAGTGCAGGTAGGTGCAGGGTGCAGAGTGCAGGGGCACAGAGTGCAGGTGGGTGCAGAGTGGGTACAGAGTGCAGGGGGGTGCAGGTAGGTGCAGGGTGCAGAGTGCAGATGGGCACAGAGTGCAGGTGGGTGCAGAGTAGGTACAGAGTGCAGGGGGGTGCAGGTAGGTGCAGGGTGCAGAGTGCAGGGGCACAGAGTGCAGGTGGGTGCAGAGTGGGTACAGAGTGCAGGGGGGTGCAGGTAGGTGCAGGGTGCAGAGTGCAGATGGGCACAGAGTGCAGGTGGGTGCAGAGTAGGTACAGAGTGCAGGGGGGTGCAGGTAGGTGCAGGGTGCAGAGTGCAGGGGGGTGCAGGTAGGTGCAGGGTGCAGAGTGCAGGGGGGTGGAGGTAGGTGCAGGGTGCAGAGTGCAGGTGGGTGCAGGGTGGGTACAGAGTGCAGGGGGGTGCAGGTGGGTGCAGGGTGCAGAGTGCAGGTGGGTGCAGGGTGCAGAGTGCAGGTGGGTGCAGGTGGATATATTATCTATAAATAGCTGTGTCACCTTGCACATCCCCCCTTCCTTGTCATACCTACTTGCACAGGGGGGCGCCAGACACTGAGAGGAGACAGAGGAGGGCAGCAATCATCACAGGTGCAGCCGCTGAGCCGCGCCGCCCGGGCGAGGAAACTGAAAGTACCCCCCTAACAACGCCTCTGATTATAATCTATATTAGTATATTTTTTCCTTAAAAATAGGCAATTGATAACTAACCTCTGCCAATATTGTGCATTATAAAAACAAATAAAAAAATGTGCAACTACCACCATTTTATTCTCCAGGATCTCTCCAGCTATGAGAAAGCATCTAATCATGATGTGAAACGCGTCAGTCATTTGTGTCCCTGCATGTTTACTATTTGTTTCACTGTGCCTGCATTGTTTTGTATTATTTTAGCATTTTCTGGATTTTATCCTTTTCTTGAATAAAATACACTTTGACGGAGTGCGGCAGTCCGGGATTTCTCTTTCTCTCCATGGATTAGTGCAGAGCCGGCACGGCCGAAAGTGACATTCATCAGTCCCTTTCTCTGCAGCCTCAGCTGCACAGGTATATGAATAGTGCGCACTTTGAGGCTTCCTGCTCATTCATAAACTGAAGCATATTAAACAGTTTACTAGGCTTCAGTGACAAATGGACACAGGAGTGATTGGTACTGATCGCTCACAGTGTTTATGAAATTACATATTTACAGACCCCTTCCCTCACTCTCCAGTCTGAAACATCCCCCTGGGTGTGCACAGCAGCTGCCGATGGGATAGGGGGGAAGCTGGCAGCACTGCGGGGGGAAAGAGGCACACTATTCCTCCCACTGACACCAATGATGGGTCACTATTCCTCCCACTAACACCAATGATGGGGCACTATTCCTCCCACTGATACCAATGATGGGGCACTATATCTTCCACTGATACCAATGATGGGACACTATTCCTCCCACTGATACCAATGATGGGGCACTATTCCTCCCACTGACACCAACGATGGGTCACTATTCCTCCCACTGACACCAATGATGGGGCGCTATTCCTCCCACTGATACCAATGATGGTGCACTATATCTCCCACTGATACCAATGATGGGGCACTATATCTCCCAATGATGGGACACTATTCCTCCCATTGACACCAATGATGGGGCATTATTTCTCCCACTGACACCAATAATGGGACACTATTTCTCCCACCGATACCAATGATGGGGCACTAGTCATCCACCTAATACCAAAGATAGCGCATTGTTTACTCCCACTAGCCATGGTCCGGCCCCCATCAAGTTTGAAGTGCCATAAACAGGCCTTTTGTTTACAAAGTTTAGAGACCCCTGCTAAAGTGTTTGGGTTTGGCGTGAAGAAAAAGTGGCACCCCCCCCCCCCCCATATCTACAATACTGGGTGGGATTGGGTTTTACATCTTTGCTTTCATAACATTTCCCCAAGCATGTAGTAATGGTGGATCTCAGTATCTACAGGAGAAGAGCATTTCCTGCACAGCCGTCTCTCTCATCCAACCTGGACGTCCCCTTTAGGATTGCAGTGTGGTGTGGAAGGGGTTACCCAGGAATGGCAGGAGAAGACTTTCCAGCTGTCAGCTGCTCTTCCCTCCCAGAATGTCGCTGCAAACTGGACACTTATCGCTTTTCAAGTGCTGTGAATGGCTAGTTGGAGGGGCTCCAGCCAATGGGAGGCGGGGGGCTGGTGGAGGGCCCGCCTGCTGTAACATTATGTCCAGAGACATAACAAGTTGTTTACAGGAGGGTGATGGCAGCTGTGAGTGAGGCTCGTCCTTCCCGTACAATACATGATCCATTCCGGGGGGCGTGGCGACGTCCAATCCGAGAGCGCTACATTGTTCCCCGACCCAGACAACCCACATAACCACCTCTACACCCCGACATCCCTACACCCCGACATCCAGACACCTCTACACCCCGACATCCAGACACCTCTACGCCCCGACACCCCGACACCTTTACACCCCGACATCCAGACACCTCTACACCCCGACATCCAGACACCTCTACACCCCGACACCTCTACACCCCGACATCCAGACACCTCTACACCCCGACACCTCTACACCCCGACATCCAGACACCTCTACACCCCGACATCCAGACACCTCTACACCCCGACACCTCTACACCCCGACATCCAGACACCTCTACACCCCGACACCTCTACACCCCGACATCCAGACACCTCTACACCCCGACATCCAGACACCTCTACACCCCGACATCCCTACACCTCGACATCCAGACACCTCTACACCCCGACATCCAGACACCTCTACACCCCGACATCCAGACACCTCTACACCCCGACACCTCTACACCCCGACATCCAGACACCTCTACACCCCGACACCTCTACACCCCGACATCCAGACACCTCTACACCCCAAAATCCAGACACCTCTACACCCCGACACCTCTACACCCCGACATCCCTACACCCCGAACTCCAGACACCTCTACACCCCGACATCCAGACACCTCTACACCCCGACATCCAGACACCTCTACACCCCGAAATCCAGACACCTCTACACCCCGACACCTCTACACCCTGACATCCAGACACCTCTACACCCCGACATCCCTACACACCAACATCCAGACACCTCTACACCCCGACATCCAGACACCTCTACACCCCAACATCCAGACACCCCGACATCCAGACACCTCTACACCCCGACATCCAGACACCTCTACACCCCAACACCTCTACACCCCGACATCCAGACACCTCTACACCCCAACATCCAGACACCTCTACACCCCGGCATCCAGACACCTCTACACCCTGACATCCAGACACCTCTACATCCCGACACCTTTACACCCGGATACCCCAACACCTCTACACCCCAACATCCAGACACCTCTACACCCTAACATCCAGACACCTCTACACCCTAACATCCAGACACCTCTACACCCTAACATCCAGACACCTCTACACCCCGACATCCAGACACCTCTACATCCTGACACCCAGACACCTCTACACCCTTATATCCCAACAACTCTACACCCCGACACCTCTACACCCCGACATCCAGACACCTCTACATCCTGACATCCAGACACCTCTACACCCCGACATCCAGACACCTCTACATCCTGACATCCAGACACCTCTACATCCTGACATCCAGACACCTCTACACGCCGACATCCAGACACCTCTACACCCCAACATCCAGACACCTCTACACCCCGACATCCAGACACCTCTACACCCCCACACCTCTACACCCCGACATCCAGATACCTCTACACCCCAACATCCAGACACCTCTACACCCCGACATCCAGACACCTCTACACCCCGACATCCAGACACCTCTACACCCCGACATCCAGACACCTCTACACCCCGACATCCAGACACCTCTACACCCCAACATCCAGACACCTCTACACCCCGACATCCAGACACCTCTACACCCCCACACCTCTACACCCCGACATCCAGATACCTCTACACCCCAACATCCAGACACCTCTACACCCCGACATCCAGACACCTCTACACCCCGACATCCAGACACCTCTACATCCCAACACCTCTACACCCCGACATCCAGACACCTCTACACCCCAACATCCAGACACCTCTACACCCCGGCATCCAGACACCTCTACACCCCAACATCCAGACACCTCTACACCCCGACATCCAGACACCTCTACACCCCAACATCCAGACACCTCTACACCCCGACATTCAGACACCTCTACACCCCGACATCCAGACACCTCTACACCCCAACATCCAGACACCTCTACACCCCGACATCCAGACACCTCTACACCCCAACATCCAGACACCTCTACACCCCGATACCCCAACACCTCTACACCCCGAAACCCCAAAACCTCTACACCCAGACACCTCTACATCCCAACACCTCTACACCCCGACATCCAGACACCTCTACACCCCAACATCCAGACACCTCTACACCCCAACATCCAGACACCTCTACACCCCGACACCTCTAAACCCTGATATCCCAACACCTCTACACCCTGACATCCCTAAACCTCTACACCCCGACATCCAGACAACCTCTACACCCCGACATTCAGACACCTCTACACCCCAACATCCAGACACCTCTACACCCCGACATCTCTAAACCCCGATATCCCAACACCTCTAAACCTCCACACCCCGACACCTCTACACCCCGACACCTCTACACCCCGACACCTCTATACCCCGACATCCCGACACCTCTACGCCCCGATATTCCGACACATCTACACCCCGACACCTCTACACCCCAACATCCAGACACCTCTACGCCCCGATACCTCAAACCCCGACACCTCTATGCCCCGATACTCCAATACCTCAAACCCCGACATCTCAACACCTCTACACCCTTATATCCCAACACCTCTACACCCGGACACCTCTACACCCCAACATCCCAAAACCTCTACACCCGGACACCTCTACACCCCGATACCCCAACACTTCTACACCCCGATACCCCAAAACCTCTACACCCAGACACCTCTACACCCAAACACCCCGATACCCCAACACCTCTACACCCCGATATCCCAACACCTCTGCCCCCTGATACCCCAACACCTCTACACCCCGATACCCTAACACCTCTACACCCCGATATTCCAACACCTCTGCATCTCGATATCCCAACACCTCTGCACCCCGATACCCCAACACCTCTACACCCCGATATCCCAACACCTCTACACCCCGATATCCCAAAACCTCTACACCCCAATATCCCAACACCTCTACACCCCAATACCCCAAAACCTCTACACCCGGACACCTCTACACCCCTACACCTTTACACCCCGATATCCCAACACCTCTACACCCCGATATCCCAACACCTCTACACCCTGATATCCCAACACCTCTGCATCCCGATACCCCAACACCTCTACACCCCGATACCCCAACACCTCTACACCCCGATATCCCAACACCTCTGCACCCCGATACCCCAACACCTCTACACCCCGATATCCCAACACCTCTATACCCCGATACTCCAACACCTCTACACCCCAAAACCCCAACACCTCTACACCCCGATATCCCAACACCTCTACACCCCGATACCCCAACACCTCTACACCCCGATATCCCAACACCTCTACACCGCGATACCCCAACACCTCTACACCCCGATACTCCAACACCTCTACACCCCGATATCCCAACACCTCTACACCCCGATACCCCAACACCCTTACACCCCGATACCCCAACACCTCTACACCCTGATATCCCAACACCTCTACACCCCGATATCCCAACACCTCTACACCCCGATATCCCTACACCTTTAAACCCCAACACCTCTACACCCCAATACCCCAACACCTCTACACCCCGATACCCCAACACCTCTACACCCCGACACTCCAACACCTCTACACCCTGACACCCCAACACCTCTACACCCCGACACCTCTACACCCTGACACCTCTACACCCCAATACCCCAACACCTCTGCATCCCGATACCTCAAACCCTGACACCTCTACACCCCGATACCCGACACCTTTACACCCAGACACCTCTACACCCCGATACACTGACACCTCAACACCTATACACCCCGACACCCTGATACCTCTACACCCCAACACCTCTACACCCCAATAACCTGACACTTTTACACCCTGACGCCTCTACACCCCGACACTTCTACACCAGACACCTCTACCCCCCAACACCTCTACACCCCAATAACCCAACACCTCTACACCCCGATACCCCAACACCTCTACACCCCGACACTCCAACACCTCTACATCCTGACACCCCAACACCTCTACACCCCGACACCTCTACACCCTGACACCTCTACACCCCAATACCCCAACACCTCTGCACCCCGATACCTCAAACCCTGACACCTCTACACCCCGATACCCGACACCTTTACACCCAGACACCTCTACACCCCGATACACTGACACCTCAACACCTATACACCCCGACACCTCAACACCCCCGACACCCTGATACCTCTACACCCCAACACCTCTACACCCCAATAACCTGACACTTTTACACCCTGACGCCTCTACACCCCGACACCTCTACACCCCGATGCCTCTATACCCCCGTTCCTTCTACACCCCGACACTTCTAAACACTGACACCTCTACATCCAGATATCCCGACACCTCTACACCCACCCCGACACCCCAACACCTCTACACCCTGACACCTCTACACCCTGACACCTCTACACCCAGACATAGGAAAACAGCATTTCTAAAGTAATTTCCAATCTTTTATATCTGCAACTTCCATTAAAATAATCCACGTGCTCCTGATCCATGTTCAGACACTTCCTGTTATTGTGTGACAACGCTCTGTCCCCATCTCCCAATTGTACTCCCGCGTTGTCATTCTGCACTGTTGGTGAGGAGACTACAAACAAAACTATTCCCTGGTGATCCTGCCATGAAGGTCCTTGTTCAGGCACTTCCTGTTACAAGGTGACAACACTCAGCCCATTTCTGCGTTGTCCCCTGTCTCTGGTGGAGAGACTACATTTCTAATTATTCCCTGGTGATCCTGCCATGAAGGCCCTTATTCAGGCTCTTCCTGTTATAGGGTGACAACAATCTGCCTCTGTCACCAAAATGTGCTCCTGCGTTGTCACTGTCTCTGGTGGAGAGACTACAAAAAATGCATTTGTAAGACCGCTGCGTGTGACATAAAGTATTGCAACAACCGCCATTTTATTCTCTAGGGTGTCTAAAAAAAAAATATATATAATGTTTGGGGGTTCTAAGTAATTTTTTTGCAAAAAATATTAAATTGTAAACACCAAGGGCTAGATTCAGGTAGAGCGGCTTAAATTTTCGCGGGCGTATTGTATCTCAGATACGCTACGCCGCCGTAAATGTATTCTCCAAGCTAATTTACGGCGGCGTAGCGTAAATGGGCCGGCGTAAGCCTGGGTAATTCAAATGTGGATGAGGTGGGCGTGTTTTATGTAAATGTGTTGTGACCCCACGTTTTTGACGCTTTTTTTGAACTGCACATGCGACGTCCGTGGACGTATCCCAGTGCGCATGCTACAAATTACGACGCTAAGACGCATTGGTTTCGACGTGAACGGAATTGACGTAAAAGCCCCATTCACGGACGAATTACGCAAACGACGTAAAATCTGAAAAAAATTTACGCGGTCCCGACGTCCATACTTAACATTGGCTGCGCCATCTTTGTGGTGGTTTATCTTTACGCCTGAAAACGCCTTACGTAAACGGCGTATCTTTACTGCGTCGGACGGGCGTACGTTCGTGAATAGGCGTATCTCGCTGATTTACATATTCTAGGCGTAAATCAACAGAAACCCCCCACTAGCGGCCATCGTAAATATGCTGTTAAGATACGCCGGTGTAGGAGACTTACGCCGGTCGAATCTTAACAATATTTAAGCGTATCTCACTTTGAAAATACGCTTAAATATACGACGGCGCAGATTCAGAGTTACGACGGCGTATCTACTGATACGCCAACGTAACTCTTTGTGAATCTGGCCCCAGGTGTAAAAAATAGGCCTGGTCCTTTAGTGGTTAAGGTGACAAACATGCTCATATAGAGAATGGGATGGATTGTGGGCGGGAACACTTGTTCCCGCTATGTGAAAGTGTGTATGCAGCATTACAAAGACAAATTCTTCCTTCTTTTTTTTTTGGAAAATGCTGAAATCATATAAAGTATGTGTGGCCCTTTTGCTGATGTCAAGGGCCACACTTAAAGGTCCCCTATTTTAAGTCCAAACTGCAAAATGGCAATAAAAGTGCCACCCTGCCATGGTTATATGGATTGTCCCAACCCTGGAACTGTCACTTCTGCTGGACAGCTTGGCCCGCATGTAAAGATGGAAGAAATATAGAAATAAAATATTCACATAGACCTTTAATAATGTTTTTCTAATAGATAGAATGTAGACGATGGTCCTGGGATTTCATTCTCAGTTATCAGTGTTGATGAATAGCATCCCTCCAGAAGTGTCTCCTCCATATCTTCTCACAACGTTTTCCCTGGAGAGTCACGGCTATTTATGAACACACAGGAGGCACCTCTGTCAGAAAATGTCAGGTCTGTGGCCCTTGATATTACCAAAGGGCCACACATAATGCTATTCAGTGAGTATAATGCTACAGAAAGCTGTCAGGAGACGGTCCCAGGTTCTGATCCAGGGCTGGCAGGACGGGCACTGCTCTTACAACCACCATGACAGCCAAAGTTCTGGAAATATATTCTGCCGCCCAGATCAGTGTTGCCAACCTACCAGATTGAAGTGTACTGGCACGACACCCGAAATTTACTGGCGCATCCACATTTTTACTGGCATTTCACAGAAGTGACTAAATTACATTTTTAGGTGCAAATTTCAGCATTTTGGCTACAAAGTACGCTAGGCAAATAGAAATGTGATTTAAGGTAGATATTAAGGTAAAAAAACATATTTTACATCACCCCCTGCCTCCATCCCCCTCTGCCACCAATCATCCCCTGCCTTCACCCCCCCTCTGCCACCAATCATCCCCTGCCTTCACCCCCCCCCCCCCCTGCGGTGCCACAATCTCCCCCTGCCTCCAATCTTCCCCAGGCCCCCTGCCTCCATCCCCTCTGCGGTGCCACCAACAACCCCTGTCTCCATCCCCACCCTCTCCCCTGCCTCCATCCTCCTCTGCAGTGCCACCAACACCCCCTGCCACTTACACCCCCTGCCTCCAATCTCCCCCAGGCCCCCTGCCTCCATCCCCTCTGCGGTGCCACCAACAACCCCTGTCTCCATCCCCACCCTCTCCCCTGCCTCCATCCTCCTCTGCAGTGCCACCAACACCCCCTGCCACTTACACCCCCTGCCACCAATCTCCCCCAGGCCCCCTGCCTCCATCGTCCCATGCCTCCAATCACCCCTAGGCCCCCTGCCTCCAATCACCCCCTGCCTCCATCCCCCTCTGCGGTGCCACCAACAACCTCTGTCTCCATCCCCCACCCTCTGCGGTGCCACCAACACCCCCTGTCTCCATCCCCACTCTCTGCGATGCCACCCTCCCCCTCTGCAGTACCACCAACACCCCCTGCCTCCAATCTCCATGCGCAGTTTCAAGCCAAATCGATCTCGGCTATTTTTACTTGCACATTCCCGCAACAACGGACATTTACGAACGGGGGAAAAAAGTTCCCCTTTTTACGGACTGTCCTTAAAAATACAGACGGTTGGCAACACTGGTAGCAAATTGGATCATTCTCTGCTGGGGTTTTTTGGTTAAACTAGATGGACTTGTGTCTTTTTTCAACCCAACTATGTAAGAAGTAATGACATCACAAATGCGTCCTATGTTTTGTAGCGATTTGAAATGGCAGATGTGAATGGAGCTTTATGAAGAGCCATGTCTCTGGCATGATCTTATGTTGGATGTCGTTTAGCAGAATTTATTGCCTGGTCGCTCTCTGTGCCGGGCTGCCAGTCCCCCTTCATATGGAACTGATTGCATTCCAGACCTGCGGCACATGTGGGTTCCATGAAATTCGGAGGGGCGGCAGTGACTCAGCAAGTGTATTAGTAACTGCGACCGGGCTGCTCAGCCAATCAGACGCCACACAGAAGGAGGTGTGCCCCCTCCCCCTCCGATGGGGGCCAGATGGCGTGTTTAGGGCCGGTTTACAAAAAAACATGTTTACTGATTACCTCGGTCACAAGGCGTCATTGCGGCCATAGACGTCTAATGCCCCGTACACGCGGTCGCAATTTCCGCCAGCAAAAGTCCAATGTGAGCCTTTCGTCGGAAACTCCAACCGTGTGTAGGCTCCATCGGACTGTTGCTGTCGGAATTTCTGGCATTTTCAGACGGAAAATATTCCATGCTCGGATGGAAACAATTCGACGCATGCTCGGACGCATTGAACTTCATTTTCTCGGCTCGACGTAGTGTTGTACATCACCGCGTACTTGACGATCGAAAGTTCAGAGAACTTTTGTGTGACCGTGTGTATGCAAGCCAAGCTTGAGCGGAATTTCCGCCAGAAAAACCTTCCATAATCTATTCAAAACTAAAAAAGAAAAGTCGTCATTTACTATTCTAAGGAATATGCCAAAGCCTTTTGGTTAGGCCATAGGCCTGAAGCCGTGTACACACGGCAGAGAACCTCGACGGGCAGAACACATCGTTCCGCCCGTCGAGGTTCTCTGCCGGCCGTCGAAATCGGTGACCCGCCCGTCGGGAATGGCAACCAGCCATTCATCCAGGCGGGCCGTCGAGGAAATAGAGAGCGTGCTCTCTATTTCTGCTCGACGGGCTTCCCGACGGGCGGGGCGAGCGCTCTGTGTACACACGGCCGAGGTCCTCGCTGGAATGCAGCTTCCAGCGAGGTTCTTGCTGGTTTCCAGCGAGAACCTCGGTCGTGTGTACGCCGCCTGAATGAAAAAAAAAAAAAACGGTTCCTAAAGCCGGATGGTCGGTGTCTCTGACCTAAAGATGGTCGCTTTACATCTGTGAAAAGACCGAAATATCAAGGTGTGTGTTGCAGCGCTGAGGTCCTGGATTCGGGGACCTCTCTGGCAGTGACGGATGTTAACACTTTATTGTAAAGTGATGTAAATGTTGTTTTTGAGTCTTTCCAGGAGCCCCCCCCCCCGCCCCCCCGGCCTGCTGTAGAACATATTTGTTTCAATGGCGTGACAGTGACACAATGGTCGAGTTACAGAAAACTATCATAACAAGAGAAGATCTTGACTGCTGAGAATGTCGGCTGTCCTCAGGCGCTCTGATCCTTGAGCAAACTTCACCTTGTACCTTCATCACACCCCCCCTCCCCCGGGGGCTGCGCCTCAATTATACAGCAACAAACATACACTCCTAGTGGCAATATTACTATTGAAAAACAATACAGTTAAAACAATCTCTCCTCCATTTTATATAACCTTGGTTTATTTAGGATTAAAAGGATCACTAAAGGAATTTTTTTTTTAGCTAAATAGCTTCCTTTACCTTACTGCAGTACTGGTTTTGTGTCCTTATTGTTTGTTTTTGCTTTGAAGTTGCTGTAATCCTGCTCTGTTCTCCACACTTCCTGCTTGTCTGTTTCCTTATAACCCCAGTGCTGGGAGCTTTCTCACGATGGTTTAAGCTGTCATTACTGTGTGTCTAAAACTTCCCAGAATCAATCAGATTCATTTTAAAAACAAAACACTGCCCTGGTTTGTTTGTTTTTGTTCTGTGTGTCTATTTCTACTTCACAGAAACATGAAGCCAGTTCAAAAGTGAAACTAACCTGCAGGCACATTATATGATTGATTTTTATCTATTTTTAATCATTTTGAAAAGGAATCAGTTAACTTTTATGTCTCTATACCCTGTAAACAGTCATTTCAGCAAAAAAAATAGTTTCCTTTAGTGACCCTTTAACCACTTTAGCCCCGGGCCTGTTTTTCAGATTCGGTGTTTACGAGACTAAAACATTTTTTTTGCTATAAAATTACTTAAAACCCCCAAACATTATATATATATTTTTTTTCTAACACTCTAGAGAATAAAATGGCAGTCATTGCAATACTTTTTGTTACACCGTATTTGCGCAGCGGTCTTACAAGCGCACTTTTTTTGGAAAAAATTCACTTTTTTAAATAAAAAAATAAGACAACAATAAATTTGGCCCAATTTTTTTACATATTGTGAAAGATAATGTTACGCCGAGTAAAATGATACCCAACATGTCACGCTTAAAAATTGCGCCCGCTCGTGGCATGGCGTCAAACTTATACCCTTAAAAATCTCGATAGACGATGTTTAAAAAATTCTACAGGTTGCATTTTTTGAGATACAGAGGAGGTCTAGGGCTAGAATTATTGCTCTCGCTCTAACGATGAACACCGTTTTCATATGCGGGCGCTACTCGCGTATGCGTTCGCTTCTGCGCGCGAGCTCGTCGTAAAGGGGCGATTTAAAAATTCTGGCCAGCCACCTGCCTATCTCCTTGCCTTCCCTGGGGGAGTCATCTTCCTCCACTCCCCATCCAGTAGTAGCCGGGGCCCGAAGAGTAAGACTTGAGAGGCTGTGAGGCGGGGGCGACGGGCAGAGAGTCGCTGATTGCTGCCATTACTAGTAAAAAATAAATATGTCCCCGGATTTCATTTAAAAAATCTGGTCACCTTAGGCTAGGACCAATGTAACTATGCATGAAAACAGAATAAAAAGAAAATAAATCAGCGCAAAAATGACAAATGAACCCCTGTATAGCAGCTGAACACCAGGGTCAATAATCACAAAATCCCTGTGGAGAAACAAATACAGATGGTGCAGCGCTCAAATAAAATAATAAAAGAGAAATAGAAAGTCCACAAAATCGCAGTACACCTCCAGTGAGTGCCAATGTAGACAGACAGATGACTGTGTAGATAACTTCACACGTACTAGACACACATCCACCACCACATGAAATGGCCTCTCACCTCATCACCTGGACCCTTTGATTATGGAGGGTCAAATGCACTTTATGTATAAATATCAGCAAATCCAGCAGTAGTGGAGACGTCACAGAGAAACCGATAGGTCATCCCAGGTCATGTAATAAACAAATGCTAAAACATAGTGCTCTCTGTTTGGATAAACAATTTAATCGTAATAAAAGATAAAAAACACTCACAATGAAGGCACCACAGATCGGTGCCGATGTATACAACGTGTATATTCAGCAAAGTGATAGCCGCGGATCACGTCACGACACTCCTCCCGTACACGTTACGTCCTCTATGGGCAGGGACTTCTTCAGCGGTGAAGGAGGCGCCCATAGATTAAATCGACTAAAGTCAGGATTTTTTTTTAAATAACAAACATGTTATACTTACCTCCACTGTGCAGCTCGTTTTGCACACAGTGTCCACGAACGCTGTCTTCTGGGGTCCCTCGGCGGCTGTCTGGGCTCCTCCTCGCAAAAGCTTTCTACCTGGTGGAAAGCTTTTGCGAGCGTGCTCCCGTGATACAGCGGCGGCCATAGCCACCGACTGTATCACTCGTCCCCGCCCCCCTGGCTGCGCTGCTATCAATCCACCCAGCCTAGCCAATCAACGGCCAGGCTGGGAACTGAACAGGATGACATGGATGCGCCTGGGAATTTCGAACGGTCAGGTAAGTAAAACGGGGGCTCGCGTAGGATGCATTAAAGTAAAAAAACGTTTACCTTTACAACCCCTTTAAATTGTTTATCCAAACGGAGAGCACTATGTTTTAGCATTTGTTTATTACATGACCTGGGATGACCTATCGGTTTCTTTGTGACGTCTCCACTCCTGCTGGATTTGCTGATATTTATACATAAAGCGCATTTGACCCTCCATAATCAAAGGGTCCAGGTGATGAGGTGAGAGGCCATTTCATGTGGTGGTGGATGTGTGTCTAGTACGTGTGAAGTTATCTACACAGTCATCTGTCTGTCTACATTGGCACTCACTGGAGGTGCACTGCGATTTTATGGACTTTCTATTCATCTTTTATTATTTTATTTGAGCGCTGCACCATCTGTATTTGTAACTATGCATGTACCCAGGGCTGCTGTTAGAAATCAGGGGGCCCTGTACAGCCTACCTGACAGCCCCCCCCCCCCCCGAAATACATCAAAACAATATTTTCACAAACAAATACACTATCATTATTAGCGGACGCAAACATAACAGAGAACCTGTGTGAATTAGCCCTTTTTTAAATAGTTTTAAAAAATATTTAACCACTTGTATACTGGGCACTTACAGCCCCCTCCTGCCCAGGTAAAATTTCAGCTTGCGGCACTGCATCGCTTTAACTGACAATTGCGCGGTCGTGCGACGTGGTTCCCAAACAAAATTTACGTCCTTTTTTTCCCACAAGTAGAGCTTTCTTTTGGTGGTATTTGATCGCCTGTGCGATTTTTATTTTTTGCGCTATAAACAAAAAAGAGCGAAAATTTTGAAGAAAAATACAATATTTTTTACTTGTTGCTATAATAAATATCCCAATTAAAAAAAAAAAAAAAAATTTTTTTCTCAGTTTAGGGCGATATGTATTCTTCTACATATTTTTGGTAAAAAAAAAAAAAATCGCAATAAGCGACTGGGTTGCGCAAAAGTTATAGCGCTTACAAAATAGGGGAGAGAATTATTATTTTTTATTATTTTTTTTTTACTAGAAATGGCTGCGATCTGCGATTTTTATTGGAACTGCGACGTTATAGCGGACACATCGGACACATTTTTGGCGCCATTCACATTTATACTGCGATCAGTGCTATAAATATGCACTAATTACAGTATAAATGTGACTGGCATTGAAGGGGTTAACACTAGGGGGTGAGGAAGGGGTTAAATGTGTATGCTAGGTGTGTTCTAACTGTGGGGGGAGGGGGGGGGTGACTGGGGGGGTGACCGATCTGTGTCCCTATGTAGGAAGGAACACAGATCGGGCTCCTCCTCTCCAGAGACAGGACGCTGTCTCTGTGTAACACGGCAATGAGAGATCATCTATGAGAGATCATCTCTCATTGGCCCACAGATCGCATCGCAAACGGCCACTCTGATTGGCCGTTCGCCGCGATCTGTGATTGGCCGTGTCCAAGGGACACGGACAACACAGGGCTTCCCCGCAGCGCGCACTACAGCGCGCGCTGGGAACGCCAGAAGACATGCCGTCAAATGACGGCATGTTGGATATTCAGGCCCGCGCTGTTGCCGTCATCCGACGGTAGCGCGGGCCTGAAGTGGTTAAACTTGTTTTATATAATTTTTTAAAGAATATTAAAATGTATTTTATTTTACAATTTGTAATTTGTTTGTTTTTTAGGAGACAGGTAAGCCAGCAGTGCCGTGGGGGGGGGGGGGGGGGGCAGCACAGTGACAGGGAGCACAGAGGGGGATCAGAAGCAGGCAGAACAGGGAGGGGGATCGGTGCAGGGGGAAGTCATTCTGTAATTGCCCCTCCATCCCACCACAATGATTCCCTCTGCTTTCTGGGCCCCCCTGTTTACCCGGGCCCCCTACAGGAGGGCTGGTGGTCCCCCCCCCTATCAGCGGTCCTGCATGTACCATACCTGCGGGATCCCTCTAAAATAGAGGTATCCAAACTTTCCAAACAACGGGCCAGTTTACTGTCCTTCATTTTTTTGGAGGGGGTCGGACTCTAGACAATGGGAGTGGTTAATGCCTCAGGCTTGGTGGTGAGTGGAAGTAAAAAAATTACATAGCACCCCTATGGTTAGGTGGAGGAGGAATAGTGTCCCATTATTGGTGTCAGTGGCAGAAATAGTGTCTCATGATTGGTGTCAGTGGGAGGAATAGTGTCCCATCATTGGTGTCAGTGGCAGGAATAGTGTCCCATCATTGGTGTCAGTGGCAGGAATAGTGTCTCATCATTGGTGTCAGTGGGAGGAATAGTGTCCCATCATTGGCGTCAGTGGAAGGAATAGTGCTCCATCATTGGTGTCAGTAGCAGGAATAGTGTCCTATGATTCGTGTTAGTGGGAGGTTTATTGCCCCATCATTGCTGTCATTGGGGCAATAAACCTCTCTACCTTGTCCAATCAGAGAACCTTTTACCTTCTCTGATGGTCAGCCACTCACCCCGGGAAGCAAGAAGAGATCAGTGGAGGAGCCGTGTAGTAGCAGTGTCTGGTCCAGTGGTTTCCCATAGCTATAGAATATACAGTTATATTGTTCAGGCCGGACCAATGTAACTGGATTCTCCTTTAGAGCTGAACCCTGAGAGAAGTAAACGTTGTCCAATCACAAGAGACGTGCTCTCACTTGTATCTTGGTGTGCGTTGCAGATTTGTACAAGAGGTTGTAATACTTTGGCCTACAGAGTGACAGCTTTGTACTCTCATTTGCACTTCCACATTCACAGGCCCCCGCGCTGACAGCTGTGTATATAGGAGGGCGGGGTGATGCTGAATCTGTAGATTTCATGATGTGCCCGAGAAAAACAGAATTCTGTTATCATAACAACTTCCCCAATGAGACCAAAATGATCCAGGACTCTGCATTCACTATATCTGATCTCCCCAGGACCCTGCATTCACTATATCTGGTCTCCCCAGGACCCTGCATTCACTATATCTGGTCTCCCAGGACCCTGCATTCACTATATCTGGTCTCCCCAGGACCCTGCATTCACTATATCTGGTCTCCCCAGGACCCTGCATTCACTATATCTGGTCTCCCCAGGACCCTGCATTCACTATATCTGGTCTCCCCAGGACCCTGCATTCACTATATCTGGTCTACCAGGACCCTGCATTCACTATATCTGGTCTCCCCAGGACCCTGCATTCACTATATCTGGTCTACCCAGGACCCTGCATTCACTATATCTGGTCTCCCAGGACCCTGCATTCACTATATCTGGTCTCCCAGGACCCTGCATTCACTATATCTGGTCTCCCCAGGACCCTGCATTCACTATATCTGGTCTCCCCAGGACCCTGCATTCACTATATCTGGTCTCCCCAGGACCCTGCATTCACTATATCTGGTCTCCCCAGGACCCTGCATTCACTATATCTGGTCTCCCAGGACCCTGCATTCACTATATCTGTCTCCCCAGGACTCTGCATTCACTATATCTGGTCTCCCCAGGACGCTGCATTCACTATATCTGTTCTCCCCAGGACCCTGCATTCACTATATCTGGTTTACCCAGGACTCTGCATTCACTATATCTGTCTCCCCAGGACTCTGCATTCACTATATCTGGTCTCCCCAGGACCCTGCATTCACTATATCTGGTCTCCCCAGGACCCTGCATTCACTATATCTGGTCTCCCCAGGACCCTGCATTCACTATATTGGGTCTCCCAGGACCCTGCATTCACTATATCTGGTCTCCCCAGGACTCTGCATTCACTATATCTGTCTCCCCAGGACTCTGCATTCACTATATCTGGTCTCCCCAGGACGCTGCATTCACTATATCTGTTCTCCCCAGGACCCTGCATTCACTATATCTGGTTTACCCAGGATTCTGCATTCACTATATCTGTCTCCCCAGGACTCTGCATTCACTATATCTGGTCTCCCCAGGACCCTGCATTCACTATATCTGGTCTCCCAGGACCCTGCATTCACTATATCTGGTCTCCCCAGGACTCTGCATTCACTATATCTGTCTCCCCAGGACTCTGCATTCACTATATCTGGTCTACCCAGGACCCTGCATTCACTATATCTGGTCTCCCAGGACCCTGCATTCACTATATCTGGTCTCCCAGGACCCTGCATTCACTATATCTGGTCTCCCCAGGACCCTGCATTCACTATATCTGGTCTCCCCAGGACCCTGCATTCACTATATCTGGTCTCCCCAGGACCCTGCATTCACTATATCTGGTCTCCCCAGGACCCTGCATTCACTATATCTGGTCTCCCCAGGACCCTGCATTCACTATATCTGTCTCCCCAGGACTCTGCATTCACTATATCTGGTCTCCCCAGGACGCTGCATTCACTATATCTGTTCTCCCCAGGACCCTGCATTCACTATATCTGGTTTACCCAGGACTCTGCATTCACTATATCTGTCTCCCCAGGACTCTGCATTCACTATATCTGGTCTCCCCAGGACCCTGCATTCACTATATCTGGTCTCCCCAGGACTCTGCATTCACTATATCTGGTCTCCCCAGGACCCTGCATTCACTATATCTGGTCTCCCAGGACCCTGCATTCACTATATCTGGTCTCCCCAGGACTCTGCATTCACTATATCTGTCTCCCCAGGACTCTGCATTCACTATATCTGGTCTCCCCAGGACGCTGCATTCACTATATCTGTTCTCCCCAGGACCCTGCATTCACTATATCTGGTTTACCCAGGATTCTGCATTCACTATATCTGTCTCCCCAGGACTCTGCATTCACTATATCTGGTCTCCCCAGGACCCTGCATTCACTATATCTGGTCTCCCAGGACCCTGCATTCACTATATCCGGTCTCCCCAGGACTCTGCATTCACTATATCTGTCTCCCCAGGACTCTGCATTCACTATATCTGGTCTCCCCAGGACGCTGCATTCACTATATCTGTTCTCCCCAGGACTCTGCATTCACTATATCTGGTCTCCCCAGGACCCTGCATTCACTATGTCTGGTCTCCCCAGGACCCTGCACTCACCATATCTGGTCTCCCCAGGACCCTGCATTCACTATGTCTGGTCTCCCCAGGACCCTGCATTCACTATGTCTGGTCTCCCCAGGACCCTGTATTCACTATGTCTTGTCTCCCCAGGACCCTGCATTCACCATATCGGGTCTCCCACAGTTCACAGAGCATGGAAATGCAATTTTTGTAAAAAAAATAAAATAAAAAAATGCTAAATTCCTTTTCCTTTTAGCAGTATATGGCAGTCTTGTGACTTTTACCAGTGTCTGGTTAAAGCTTGTACAGGGAGATTATTTTATTCTGCTCTGACTGTCCTATGGGGCTGCATGACCCCTGGAGAATCAGTCTGGACAGTGCTGATTGGCCCTTTGCTGATCACATGGATTCTCCCAAGAAAAGAAAAAAATCACTAGCAATACACCCCAAACTGAGCATGTGCAGAGTGCCTCCAAAGGATCTTTACTATCAGGAGATAGCTTGGGGACTGTGGAAGAAGGGGAGGATCAGAGAAGACAGGATCAAGCAGCCTTTTTACACATGTGGATGATTAACCCCTTAGGTTCCACAATGAGTATAACAAGCATGCTTTACTGCATGTACAAACTGATTTTACTGTTGTGGGTTTAGTAACACTTGAAGGACACACACTGACAATGTTCTCACTGCTTAGATTCCTTGCATCATTTTATCAGATGAGATCTGATTGGTCCATTTCCTTTACTACATTTTTTTAGTTTTAAATAAAGAGACCCCCCCACCCCCCTATAGTTTGTAGAGTTAAAGGAAAGGTCCTCTTATAATAGTGCACCGTCAATGTTTGTCCTGCTCATACAGTACAGCCAGAATGTGAACAAAGTCTTCCTGGGATGCTTACAGCTAGAAGTACACAGAATTTTCCCATGAGGTCGGATGGACGTAATGAATTAGCAGGTGCCACGTCCATTAATAGTGGAGCTGCAGAGCACAGTGTCCTAATTGGGTGACATGTTACTGGGATAAAGGTCGGCTCTGGTCTTGGCAGCCATGGTCACGGCGTCACATGTATTTGGCACACTGACATCTAGACGCTATGTCCACCGGTCGCTGCTGCATAACAAGCTGCATAGGACGTAACCAAGGCACCGATCAGCAACAACCACACACTAGCTAGAAAGTGAAAAGAACAAAGCCAGCACAGCAGTTTCGTCGTCCCATGTTATGGCCATTCTTACTTTTTAGGCTGCAGAGTGGATTGCTGTACCAAAAAAAATGAATAAAAATCATCATGAGGGCCAATGCAGAAAAAGTTAAAACCTTGATTCAGATCGTTCTGCACTGAAAGGTAAAATTGCATTTCAGAAACTTGTTGGAGGCTTCTCTTCGTCAAGCTTGGGGTGGGTTTCACACAGGATCCCAGGGAAAGTCCATAGGGCCCCGTTTGCCCAACCTGCTGCCCATTGGTACAGTATCTCACAAAAGTAAGTACACCCCTCACATTTTTGTAAATATTTTATTCTATCTTTTCATGTGACAACACTGAAGAAATGACACTTTGCTACAATGTTGTGTAGTGAGTGTACAGCTTGTATAACAGTGTAAATTTGCTGTCACCTCTAAAATAACCCAACACACAGCCATTAATTTCTAAGAGCCGGTTCACACACAGGCGACACGACTTTGGGGGCGACTCAGCAAGGCGATCTCAAGGCGACATAAGAGGCAACTTGCAAAATGACTTCTGTATTGAAGTCAATGCAAGTTCCCCCGAGTCGCCCCCAAAGTCGTACAGGAACCTTTTTCTATATCGGAGCGACTTGCGTCGCTCCTATTAGAACGGTTCCATTGACTACTGCGGACCGCGACTTGTCAGACGGCTGAGTCACCCGACAGGTCGCCCCTGTAGCTCTAAACCGTGGGCAACAAAAGTGAGTACACCCCTAAGTAAAAATGTCCAAACTGGGCCCAAAGTGTCAATATTTTGTGTGGCCACCATTATTTTCCAGCACTGCCTTAACACTCTTGGGCATGGAGTTCACAAGAGCTTCACAGGTTGTCACCAGAGTCCTTTTCCACACATCCATGAGGACATTATGGAGCTGGTGGATGTTGGAGACCTTGCGCCTCTCCACCTTCTGTTTGAAGATGTCCTACAGATACTCAATAGGGTTTAGGTCTGGAGACATGCTTGGCCAGTCCATCACCTTTACCCTCAGCTTCTTTAGCAAGGCAGTGGTCATGTTGAAGGTGTGTTTGGGGAGATATTGTATATGATGTGTGGCCCTCGGTTCTCAGCAGTCTGTAGTGGGAACATGGATTAGGGTAACAGCATTGATCTCTACTAGTCTCATGTAACAGGTTCCCAACTTCATATGGTCTTCTGCAGCATATGCCCAACCAACAATGTATCCTGTCCTCACTCTCTGACCCTCATTTCCTCTATTAGATCTGCAGTCTCTGACCGTCCTCTCAAGCATTAGATATATTGAACATAATGTGCGGCCCCCTTTGGTAACGTTGAGAGCCCCTTCAGCTCAAATGTTGACAAACACTGCCATAGTGTACAGAAAAACTTTGGTTTGTGAGCATAATTTGTTCCAGAAACATGCTTGTAATCCAAAGCATTTTTTTTACAGGGAATAAAAGAAAAGAGAGGCACCTAAGTGTAGCAATCAGTTGCTAAATGTTGTACCTTCATTAAATGTAACCATATTGCTACACTTAGAGGCTCCTCTCTTTTATACTCAGTTGTGACATGACGCTACTCTTATATCAAGACATCACTTGTATATCAAGACAAAATTTATTAAAACATTTTGCTTGTCTTGCAAAACGCCCTCAAACCAAGTTACTCTCAAACCAAGGTTTTACTGTATTTAAAGAATGAGAGCGCCACATCATTGATCAACATATGAAGAAGACATCCAACAACGTTTTAGGTTCTCAAAACGCCCCCTTCATCTGGGCTTTCTGCAGATGGTGGGTTCAAAGATGTACGGAACTAAAACTTAAGAAGACACCAAAAGAGGAGCAGATTTGGCATAAGCACAGCAGCAACTGACTAAACTAGAGAAGGCAAGAAGTCTTAAAGGGTTAGTGCACCTCTTCAGAAACTGAAATCCCCGTTATTCTCCCCCTTCTTTCTGCAGGGCTTCCAGGATGGATCAGAGCGATGCGCTGTCCGATCTTAAATCGCTCTGATCTATCCCAGAAGCCCTGCAGAAAAAAGGAGGAGACGAGCGGGGATTTAAAATTTCCCAGACCAATACGCTGGCTGCGTGGGCACTGTCAGCTCATCACTTACAGAAGCAAGTACGGTGAGGACTGGATAGTGTACAGCAGGGGTCCTCAAACTACAGCCTGCGGGCCGAATCCGGCCCGCTAGTGTGATTTACCCGGCCCTCGGACTGCCCCTTTAATATCGCAGCAATCCCCCTCCCCTCTGCTACCTTTTTATCACACAAGATGAGAAACACGACAGGTCTGGACAAAAAAAGGCGGGTCTTTTGAGTTAAGCAGTGGGGCGGTTTCAGCAATCAAACACCCATTTCACTAGCAAAGACCCGCCCTTTATCCGGACCTGCAATGCTTTGCATCTTGTGTGATTGAGGTAGCAGAGAGGTGGAGTGCTGCGATGTTATAGAAGGGGCAGCAGTGTAATATTGATGGGGGGGGGGGGAGAGATCTGTGATGGGGGGGGGAAGAGATCTGTGATGGGGGGAGAGATCTGTGATGGGGGGGGGGGAGAGATCTGTGATGGGGGGAGAGATCTGATGGGGGGGGGGGGAGAGATCTGTGATGGGGGAGATCTGTAATGGGGGGGCTATGTGAGGAGAAGAGTTTGTGTTGGGTGGGCTTTGTGATGGGGGGATCTGTAATGGAGAGGAGTCTTTGATGGGAGGGGGGGATCTGTTATTCTGGGCTTTGTGATGGAGTGGAGTTTGTGTTGGGGGGCTTTATGATGGGGAGGATCTGTTATGGGGGCTTTTTGATGGCGAGGAGTTTGTGGTGGGGGGTCCGTTATAGGGCGCTTTGTGATATAGAGGAGTTTGTGTTGGGGGGTCAGTTATTGGGGGCTTTGTGGAGAGAAGTTTGTGTTGGGGTGCCCTGTGATGAGGGGGGTCTGTGTTGGGAAGGGGTTCTGTAATGAGTCTGTGAAATACTAATACGTTTATGTTGATTATAATCGATCTTTATTTTAAATATTGTTTTAGTTTTTCCAGTTTTTTTGCACTTCAAATAAAGATGTGTGCATAGGTTCATATTGTTTTAAACTATAGTCCGGCTCCCCAACAGTCTGAGGGACCATGAACTGGCCCCTTGTTTGAGGACCCCTGGTGTACAGTGTTAGGTCACCTTTTCATTTTTTTTTCTGAAAAAAATAAATAAATATGTCCCTAACTGCCTATTTTTATTGCCTGTTAACGACAAGTGAAAACGAGCCCTAATTGGATGATATTTAGTGTGCTCTGTGCACAGTGTATAATAGACTATTGCTATCTGTTATTTTTATTTTTTCTTCACCTTTTTCCATTCGTCTGGATAAATCTCTGTGTTGCTGATCTCCTCTGGACCCTTTTTATGTAACATATAATTCTTGCTTATTCAGAGATTTACGATCCCTATCTCGCAACAGCTAAAACTATTTAAATTGAAAACAAAAAGAAACAAAAAAAAGAAGCAAAAAAATAATAATTATTGTACACAAGCATTTTATTATAATATTTTCTCAAAATAAATTATACATAGTTTGGCATAAAATAGTGCAGAAATATATAAAAATAATTTAGCTAGAAAATTCCATAAATACTTATCATACAGATATTAAGAACACATATTATACAATGTCACACGGTGCAGGTCCAATCGAATCATAAAAAGCTCACTGAATATAGCCGTAAAAAACCCGCGTGCTACGTGACCAATCAGGCTGCATTCACACCTCAGCTTTTTGAATCGCTGGCAGATTTTCCTCTATTCTGCCCGCGATTCCAAGGCGCCGAGATGTGAATGGCAAATCATACAATGCACATTTGAGATGCCATTCACTCGAAACAGCGGTGCAGTTCTGCCGCGATTGTCACGCAATAAAATGGCACTGCAACACTCTTTGCGTGAAGCATGTCACCCAAAAGTAGCTCCTGAACTTTTTTTTTGGGCGACTAGTTTCCTGGGTCACCGCGATTGCAGCATGATTTATACACGCGACAATCGCGGCAGAACCGGGTTGTGATTTTAGGTGCCATGAATGGCATCTCAAATGTGCGTTCTACGATTTGTCATTCACGTCTCGGCGCTTTGAAACCACGGACAAAATCACAGCAAATCTGCTTGCGATTCAAAACGCTGTGCCTTAGATTACATTCACACCTTAGCGTTTCGTTTTTAGGCAGAAAGTAGCGCGATTTTACTGCTTTTTTTTGTACAGGTCAAAAGGTCACCAATGTAAAAAGCAGAAAACCGCCTGCAATCTGCCGAAAAAGAAGCTTGTGTACTTTTTTGAGCTTCAGGCGTTTTTCTTCAAGTGACAAAATGCTCAGATGTGAACAGGTGTCATTAAAATGAATGGGATTTTGCTTGTTGGGCGTTTTTACGAGCTGAAAACTCTTGTGTGAATGCGGCCGCAATTTTGCGGCAATTTAAGGAAGACTTGAAGTCTATGAATGTGAACTTGCATCAAAGTTTGACCAAAGTAGTACAGGGACTACTTTGAAGTTGGCACGACTTGAAGTCGTACTAATATGAATGGTTGTCATTGGAAATGACATGTCATGCGACTTTGCGGGACAAGTCGTAGAAGTGTGAAAGGGGCCTTTGGGTGCGAAGGTCAGACCAGTAGAGGATGCATCTGACACCGGGGATCCCACTTTGTTCAAGGCTCCTTTGTCATACTGAACAGGTCTGAAACAAGGTCAAGATCTACAAATAGTTTTTTGGTGGGGGTGGAGAAGGGTATTAGGAAAGTACCCCGGTCTGTTGGAAGTAGTAGACTCAGCAATGTTGTGCTGTCAGATCACATGGCCCAAATGGGGCACCAAATCACATGCCACTGCCACTGCAACAGGTCACATGGTCTGCATCAGGTTGCCACTAATCTCAGCACAGTATTGACGGAATCCAATTGAAGAACCTGCTGACATTGGTTTCCCCAGTGCACAGGGGGCTGCTGCAGTGTAGGTCACATGACCTAGACCAGTGGTCTCCAAACTGTGGCCTATGGGCCAAATTGCTTTCCTTTATCCGGCCCTTGGGGCACTATTTATCCCATGGATACAAGACACTATTCTGCCCACTGACACCAACAATGGGGCATAATTCCTATCCCTGACACCAACAATGGGGTACTGATAACAAAGATAGAATACTAGTTACTCCCACTGATGCCAGAGAAAAAAATTATATTTCTGCTGGCCACAGTCCGGCCCCCCTAAAGTCTGAAGGACAGTAAACTGGCCCCTTGTTTAGAAAGTTTGGAGATCCCTGACCTAGACCTAAAGAATGCCGTCATCTCCTTGTCATGGTGGACCGGTTAGTTTATTCTCCGTCTAATAACTTTACCCACATGAGGTCTGCTTCAGAGGGAGCCTAAGAGGGCAGAAATATGGGACCAGCCAGTGGTGACTTGGTTTTTAAAGGCACAGGATCCAAATACTGGCTCACTACTAGTGAGGTCGCCGATTTCAGACAAGCATGCATCCAGAGAAGCCGATTTTCCACCCTACATATGGCATTGGGTCGGTGACTCACCGGTGTAATGAAGGCAGGAGTAGGATGGTAGACGATTTACCGTATATCTTTTGGGTAGATGTAGGCCAGCAGTAGGCAACCTTGGCCCACCAGCTGTGGTGAAACTACAATTCCCATCCTGCCTCTGTCTCTAGGAGTCATGCCTGTGATTGTCAGGGTCTTGCAATGTCACATGCACTTGTAGTTTCAAAACAGTTGGAGGGCCGAGGTTACCTATCCCTGATGTAGGCAATGTGACTCACCAAGCGCACCCCACTGCGTTCCTCCATGGAAATGATGGTTTCTGCTTTCCAGTGTGACCACTTTTGGGGCTCCTCCTGCTGCATTATTTGTTACTTACTGACTCATTTTTCTGGGACTCTCAATTCCAACACAGCCTGCCTACTCTTCTTCTGAAATTGCTAGTTGCTTGGCTGTCATGCCGACTCTGACAAGGACGTATAACTTTCTCTATCTTTCCAAAAACGTATACTTGTTTAGATTTCCCAAACTGTATACTTTCTCCTCTTGCTGCATTATTTGTTAATTTCTGACTCATTATCCTGGTACTTCCAATTCCAACACAGCCTGCCTACTCTTCTTCTGAAATTGCTAGTTGCTTGGCTGTCATGCCGTCTCTTAAAGGATATATCACCTTCTCTATCTTTCCCAAACTGTATGATTGGGTCAGGATAACAGCCAGGTTTCTAGCATCCTCAGAAGGTACTCAGGGACCCCAACTTTTCTCTTATGACAGGTTTACATAATGATCCAGTGTTGGGTGTCACTGCAGAGAACAGACAGACACTCTACTTGTAGGAGAATTGTGAAGCAAATATCTTTGCGATCCGCTTGGACTCTTTCTCTGGCAATTCCTCTGGATTCATTTTGGGTGTTTGGCGCGGTCGCCGACGATAAGGGATTCCTTTCGAGATTTGAGTCTCACCATCACTCTGAAAAAAAAATTCACATGTATTGTTTTATATTACTGAGGCTTTTGCACGAGACTTTGCCTTACAACTCCAGGCAAACTGCTAAATATAGAGAGAAATACAGTTAGGTCCATATATATTGGGACACAGGAACAATCTCCATACTTTTGGCTCTGTGTGCCACCAGAATAAAATTAGAAACGAAACAATCCAAATGAATATGAAGTGCGGACCTTCAGCTTTAATTCAAGGGGGTTGAATATAGGGGTGCAACGGATCAAAAAACTCACGGTCAGGATCGTTCCTCGGATCAGGAGTCACGGATCGGCAAAGAAAAAAAAAATAATAATCCTCCCCCACTGTAATATCCATATGCAGAAAAAAATTGTCACCACCCCTCCCACCAACTATAGTTCCCCCTCGGTGCAGACGCCCCCCTCTCAGTACAGGCAGACCCCCCAGGTAGTACAGACAGACCCCCCCCACGAGTGCTGGCTCCTCCTCTGTGGATGTAAACATTAGGAAAGGCCGCGGCCTCGGCCTAGCTCCAGAGCCACGGCAATCCGCAGATCACAGTGTGTGCCGATCCAAAGGGGGGTGACCCATTCGGATCACGGATCAACTGTGATCCGTTGCACCACTATTTGACAGGGAAGCCAAAATGCTCCCATACAGGGGATTTAAATGACGCAAGGCGTTCAAGTTTCTCCGCTCGCCATGACCACGCTGTGTGTGGACTGAACATGCGCAACAACTTTTTTTTTTTCAGAAATCAATCCTCGGATCAATTTTTTTCGGTTCGGATCACGGATCAATGACGATCCATTGCACCACTAGTTGAATATAAATATCAAGTAAAAATTTTAGGAACTGCAACCATTTTTATACACAGTTCCTCCCATTTTCAGGGGCTTATTTATCGGCCCCCTAAGACCCCTTTCACACTGGGGCGTTTTTCAGGCGCTTTAGTGTTCAAAAAAAATGCCTGAAAAAAGCTGCATCTGCAATCCCAATGTGAAAGCCTAAGTGCTTTCACACTAAAGCGCCTGAAAAACTCCCCAGTGTGAAATAGGTCTTGGGCCTCGTACACACGATAGGTTAGCCAGAGGACAACGGTCTGATGGACCGTTTTCATCGGTCAAAACCGATCGTGTGTAGGCGCTATTGGTTATTTAACCATCGGTTAAAAAAAAGCCAACTTGTATTAAATTTAACCGATGGATAGGAACCGATAGGTCAAAAGTAGGCACGACCATCGGTCAAAAATCCGCGCATGCTCAGAATCAAGTCGACGCATGCTTGGAAGCATTGAACTTCATTTTTTTTCAGCACGTCGTTGTGTTTTACGTCACTGATATGATCAGTTTTTGAACCGATGGTGTGTAGGCACATCAGACCATCAGCCTGAAAGAAGCCTCATCTGCAATCCCAATGTGAAAGCCGGTGTGCTTTCAGACTAAGGCGCTGCGCTGGCAAAAAAAAATTCTCTTTGCAGCACTTTAGGAGTGTTGAATACACCGCTCCTATAGTGCCCCTTCCCATTGAATCCCCAAACGTCCCAGTGTGAAAGGGGTCTCAGCGGAGCTTTACCAGCGTTTTTTAGGTGCTGGCAGTGTGAAAGGGCTCTGAAAGCACTCAGGCTTTCACATTGGGATTGCAGATAAGGCTTCTTTCAGGCGCTTTATAGGCGCTTTTTTTAACCTGAAAAACGCCCCAGTGTGAAAGGGGTCTAAATTTAAGAGGAACATTTCAGGAAAAAAAAAACCTTTCCACAGCCCCCTGCGTATAACATGCAGGCACAGTTTAACCACAATTTTCAGGGTAAAAAAATGAGTGTTATATACACCAATAAATACAGTAAATGGACAAATGATTATAAATAAAATGTTCATTTTTAATATTTTGTTGAGAATCCTTTATTGGCAATGACTGCCTGAAGTCTGGGACCCATGGACATTACCAAAGACTGGCTTTCCTCCTTTCTGATGGAAAGCTCTAAGGCTGAATTCACACCTGAGCGTTTTGTCACCTGAAATCGCAAAAGGGGAAAAAAAATCTATTATTCTCTATGGAGATGGTTCACATCTCCACTACAAAACGCCTGAACCCGAACGCCTGAAGCTCAAACAAGTTCTGGACCCTTTTTTGTCATGCGAATCGGGCTGATTTGGGCGTTTTTGAACGTTTGTATTCCCATAGAAAGTAATGGAAACACCCGATTCAAGCGTCTAGCGCGACAACGAGCGTTTCTACAGGCGTTTTGTCGCTTTAATCTGTTCTGTGAAATAGAATATTCACCCAGGAAGAAGATAAAAAAAAAAAGCTAAAAACATAGCAACAAATGATGCAAGAGATGAGCATTTTTCCTATTGGCTAAAATAAAAAACGACGAAGTTCAAAAACGTCGGACACCGCTGTATGCAAACGCACAAATACGCGTGACAAAATGCCTCAAAAAAACGACCGAAAACACTACGCTCAGGTGTGAATGCGGCCTAATTGTAGCTGTCTTTAGTTGTTCTTTGTGGGTCTTTCTGCCTTTAGGTTTTGCCTTCAGCAAGTGAAATGCTCAATTGGGTTGAGATCAGGTGATTGATTCGGCCATTGTAGAATATTCCACTTCTTTTCCTTCAAAGGCTCCCGAGTTGCTTTTGCAGTGTATTCTGGATCATTGTCCATCTGTACTGTGAAGCGCTGTCCAATCAACTTTGCTGCATTTGGCTGAATCTGTGCTGACAGTATATCTCTAAACACTTCAGAATTCATCTGTCTGCTTCTGTCTTCTGTCACATCATCAATAAACACTAATGACCCAGTGCCACTGGAAGCCATGCATGCCCATGCCATCACACTGCAAGCTCCCCCATGTGACCACAGATGATGTTGTGTGCTTTGGATCATGAGCTGTTCCAAAGCCTTCTACACACTTTTTTCTTCCTGTCATTCTGGTTCAGATTTGTTTAATTCGTCCAAAGAATGTTTTCCAGAACTGGTCTGGCTTTTTAAGATGTTTTTTTTTTATGGCAAAGTCTAATCTGGCTTTTCTACTCTCCAGGCTTATGAATGGTTTTGCACCTTGTAGTGAACCCTCTGTTTGCTCTTGTGAAGTCTTCCCATGATTGTAGACCTGGACAATAATACGCCACCTTCTGGAGAGTGTCCTTCACTTGTCTGGATGTGTTGTGAATGAGTTTTTCTTTACCATAGAGGGATCCTGGGATTATCCACCACTATTGTCTTCTGTGGACCTCCAGGCCTTTTTACATTGCTGAAATCACCAGTGCATTCTTCTTTCCTTTAGAAAGTACCAAACTGTTGATGTGGCCACTCCTAATGTTGCTGCCATCTCTGATGGATTTGTTTCATTTTTGAAGCCTTACAGAGGCCCGTTTCACTTTCTTGGACAGCTCCTTTGAACGCATGATGTAGGTTTACAGCAATAGATTCCAAATGCAAATACCACAGAATCAACTCCAGACCTTTTACCTACTTATTTGAAGAAGAAATAACGAAGGAGTAACCCACACCTGGCCACGAAACAGCTTTTGATTCAACTGTCGTATTACTTTTGGTCCCTTGAAAAGGGGGGAGTGGCTATTCTTAAGAGCTGTAATTCCTAAACCATTACTCCAATTTGGATGTACATACCCTCAAATTAAACCTGAGTGTGTGCACTTTCAGTCCATTATTTATGGTCAAAGCCCTATGTCCGATACGGATATGAACAAGATAGATAGACTTAACATAAGACTTACCACATGAAATAGACCTGAAGTGTGCCCTGATCTGATGGACGGTATGCCAAAATAAGGGGGCATACCCAAGATTAGAGATGAATATTTTGTGGAGAGAAATGAATTTGAGAAATGCTCTAAAAAAGGGGATGGGAGGGTGGGTATCGCTCACAGGAAACTGATGAAGACCACAGGTGAGTGGGCTGGTTAAATACCCATGGGCTCCTCCCATAAATTCAGGCCAGCATACTGGCCTTGTTACATAACTATAGCTTGAATATGTTTTGGTAAATACCTAATAAAATTGTGCCTGTGTCCAAATATATGTGGACCCAACTGTATACAGATATGGGGGGGGGGGTAGCACAGATGGTCTAATGCAGAGCAACCCTTCAGGTTAGTGGCAAACCCTGCTAAAACAAATTCAGGGGTTGTCAGTAAGAAGAATGTTCCTTATATTGGTGATCAATGGAAAAAATGCCCCTTACATTGGTGATCAGTGGGAAGAATGTCCCTTACATTGGTGATCAGTGGGAAGAATGTCCCTTACATTGGTGATCAGTGGGAAGAATGTCCCTTACATTGGTGGTCAGTGGGAAGAATGTCCCTTACATTGGTGATCAGTGAGAAGAATGCTCCTTACATTGGTGATCAGTGGGAAGAATGTTCCTTACATTGGTCATCAGTGGGAAGAATGTCCCTTACATTGGTGATCAGTGAGAAGAATGTCCCTTACAATGGTGGTCAGTGGGAAGAATGTTCCTTACATTGGTGATCAGTGAGAAGAATGTCCCTTACATTGGTGATCAGTGAGAAGAATGCCCCTTACATTGGTGATCAGTGAGAAGAATGTTCCTTACATTGGCGATCAGTGAGAAGAATGTTCCTTATATTGGCGATCAGTGAGAAGAATGTTCCTTACATTGGTGATCAGTGAGAAGAATGTCCCTTACATTGGTGATCAGTGGGAAGAATGTCCCTTACAATGGTGGTCAGTGGGAAGAATGTTCCTTACATTGGTGATCAGTGAGAAGAATGTTCCTTACATTGGTGATCAGTGAGAAGAATGTCCCTTACATTGGTGATCAGTGGGAAGAATGTTCCTTACATTGGTGATCAGTGAGAAGAATGTCCCTTACATTGGTGATCAGTGGGAAGAATGCTCCTTACATTGGTGATCAGTGAGAAGAATGTTCCTTACATTGGTGATCAGTGAGAAGAATGTTCCTTACATTGGTGATCAGTGAGAAGAATGTCCCTTACAATGGTGGTCAGTGAGAAGAATGTCCCTTACAATGGTGGTCAGTGAGAAGAATGCCCCTTACATTGGTGATCAGTGGGAAGAATGCCCCTTACATTAGTGATCAGTGAGAAGAATGTCCCTTACATTGGTGATCAGTGGGAAGAATGTTCCTTACATTGGTGATCAGTGGGAAGAATGTCCCTTACATTGGTGGTCAGTGAGAAGAATGTCCCTTACAATGGTGGTCAGTGAGAAGAATGCCCCTTACATTGGTGATCAGTGGGAAGAATGCCCCTTACATTAGTGATCAGTGAGAAGAATATCCCTTACATTGGTGATCAGTGGGAAGAATGTTCCTTACATTGGTGATCAGTGGGAAGAATGTCCCTTACATTGGTGGTCAGTGAGAAGAATGTCCCTTACAATGGTGGTCAGTGAGAAGAATGTCCCTTACAATGGTGGTCAGTGAGAAGAATGCCCTTACATTGGTGATCAGTGGGAAGAATGCCCCTTACATTAGTGATCAGTGAGAAGAATGTCCCTTACATTGGTGATCAGTGGGAAGAATGTTCCTTACATTGGTGATCAGTGGGAAGAATGTCCCTTACATTGGTGGTCAGTGAGAAGAATGTCCCTTACAATGGTGGTCAGTGAGAAGAATGTCCCTTACAATGGTGGTCAGTGAGAAGAATGCCCCTTACATTGTTATGTTACCGAACATCATGAACAGTTCAAGATTAGGGAAGCAGTCTCACCTAGAGAGGAGACACAGCAATAGCTGGAGGCACAGGCTGACCTTTCCTCCAGTTACAGCTGGGAGAGGGGAGAGGATTGGAACACATGGGATCTCACCCTACAAACCTATAATGCCATCACAGCTGTATTAGAATATTGCATTAGGAGGGCGTTTTTTAGCCATGGTATCTTAAGCTCTTATCAGCCCTTATTCCGGAAAACATTACAATATACTGACGTTACAGCTGTTCACCTTCCTCTGTGCTGTCAACCTCCTATGTTTGTTGTAAGTGAACCTCCCCCCACCCACTTTACACCTCAAAGCCCCTGAACCTGAACCCCCCCCTCGCCTGCTCTGAATGTCGCACCTGCAACGACGTGATGAAAAAACAAAGTTCAATGTTTCCAAGCATGCGTCGACTTGATTGTGAGCATGTGCAGGTTTTTGGTCCGAACGTTTTGTGTACTAATCATCGAACCTGTCCGACGGTCATGTTTCCATCGAACAGGTTTTATAGCAAGTCAGAAAACTTTTGTCCGACGGACACCGGTCCGGACCAGTTTCACCGGACATGTTCGATCGTGTGTACGCGGCCTGACAGATCGGACACTTTTGACACAGTTTTGGGACCATTGCCATACAGCGATCCCTGCTATAAAAATGCACCGACTACTGTGTAAATGTCGCTGGCAGGGAAGGGATTAACACAAGAGGTTAATCAAGGGGTTAAACGTGTGTGTGTTCTAACTGTATGGGGATAGGACTGGGTAGGAGAGGAGACATACAGCTGTTCATACTTACTAGGAACAACGACATGTCTCTCTCCTCTGAGACACACACAACACAAATCCTGTGCTGGCAATTGTGCATGCGATCACATGTGGCCGGCGGCGATCGCTGACCATGCACATCGGGTCCTCCACAGTTCAGAGACGGGCACGTACCCTCTGGTGGCCGAAAAGGGAAGGACGTACCCATACGGGATTTCGCCCAGGAGAGCCATTCTGCCGCAGTATATCTGGTGCGTGAGCGGTTTAAAGTGCAAACAACACTTTAGATAGGATCGGTGTTTTTTAACATTTACAAATTGGAGCTGAATGGTAACTAAAGCTTCAAACAAAGCTTGCTGAAAGCTCTTCACACATGCTTAGTCAAGCTTGCTGTTCACACTGCTCTTATACAAGCTGATGGCCGTGTTTAAACAGGCCTTTGAAATGTAGATGAAGGGGTTAGTGATGGGGGAAACGGAGAGGGTTGCCCCTGCAACTCCC